>CM025788.1:36044008-36171699 GCA_014636745.2 Centella asiatica
ATATATATATATATATATATATATATATATATATATATATATATATAGAAGGTGGAAAATAGTACGTTGATTCCGTCTGAGTAGAAGCCGAATGTATAGCTGATAAGTTGGATTCCCTTGATCGAGTTGTGTATGATTATTATTATTTTTATGTTTCCATTAGGTATATATGTTTGTCAATTGTCATTGTAGGTAACAGTAGTTGTAAATTAATTCTGTCCTTTTCCAAAACTTTTGGATAGAAAAATAAGTTGCTAATGATAGGGAGTAGTAGGTACGGACGGTACATACATTTACCTCATCTCCTATGTTTTTTGATTGATTTTTAATAAGTTGGTTGTTCTCTTCATCCTTCTCTCTATCTGCTGCCTGCAACTGAAATGAAATATTCAAATCAGATCATAAATGGCCCTGCTTATCTATGTTTTTGCCTCATCTTTCGGGTTTCTTCATCTCTCATTCACATAATTAATTTCTTCTATTTATTCATGAACATACATACGTGCACTTTCTAATGGAGTAGTGTTTTTTTATTCCATTTGAAAATGGGCTGCTCGCTCGTACGTGGAATGCATGGCTTGTTTTATTACTCTTAATTATTTTTATTAAGTTAAGTTGGTATAAGAACAATAAATAAATAAATATTGATGAGAATATTATCGATTACTAATCAATAAACTAAGGCAATGAGTCTGAACTTTTGTATATCATCATCCTCTCTTTTTTTCTTAAATCTTTTTTCAAATCACGAATTAATGATATAAAGTTGTAAATTATGAATGTTGTTACTAATTAGAATCTAGTTATTAATCTTTTCTAATTGTATTTAGATTAGAAAAATGATAACTATTTCTTTTGAATCACAGAAAGAGAGTGAATTCTAAATCGACTCTTTTTTACATAATATTTATTATATTAGCACACACGGACTGTAAGTAGAATTATGATGAAGAATTCATCCGAGTTTACGTCCTAAGTTTTATTACTCAAATTGGTATAAACAATCATCTTCATTCGAGTTATAATTAGTTATACAAAAACTTAACTGCAAACAAGATCAAATTCGATTAACACTCCAATTAAGTTGGCAAATATATATTGATCGATGGCAATTGAATGTAGACATTGAGAAGAAGTTGCCGAGAATATATGGTGATTGAAAAATAAGACATCACATATGGTAGGAGTCGTACAACACAAAGTTTCTTGCCAAAAAAATGAAATAATAATAGCAATTATAATAATAAAATGAAAGGGTAGATAAAGCAAGAAATGACAAGGATAACCTCTTCCAATAAATTAGCTGAAGAAGAAAATTAAAAAAAAAAAAAATCTAGAGAAGTAGGGAGGCCGGTGGGGTGGTTCTTTTCAATTCGTTTTATTATTGAATTCATCAGAATTCCTTGAGTTGGCTACAAAACCATCATCTTATTATTATTATATATGTAATGCTGGTGGTGGTGGTGGTGGTTATAGGGGTAGGTGATAATTAGCAGGAGAAAAAGGTGAGGAGGAATAGGGTGAGGAGGTTGCAACAAACGACGGAGGAGTGGTGGTGCTGCTAATGCTAATGCTGCTATGATTATGATTATGAAGGTGGTGGCCTCCTGCCGATGTGGGCGTTCTTGGGCTTCGCAATGATCGTGACAGTACTGCTGCTCCTCCTGCTGCATAGGAGTTGCTGTTGTTGTTGTATCTACTATGACCAGTAGTAATACTATTGTTGTCAGTACCGCTTTTTCTGGGTCCCTTCTCCGCCCATTTAATCTCTTCAAGCTTTGCAGTAGCTGGGTACCCCATACACCATCCTCTCCAGCATCCTACATTGCCTGCTCTCTCTATGTACCTGCAACCGTACGTACTCGTCTCGTCACCCACCCAATTACTACTACTATTATCATGTTTGGATCATATATTATAATTAGGAATCGAAGAGCTAGCTAGCACAAATTTCATGATTTAATTTGCTACCAAAACTAACTTTTTCCATAAGGGACGTAGTTGTCCCGTCGGTCATACCTTTGGCTAAATCTCTTTCCCAAACACTCGATACATTTCCTTCCTTCTGTCATCTCTCCCATGCCTATGCTCACGCATTGCCTGCAGTATACTCTTCCACATACCTACGTATATATGTACATGTACATGTACACGTACATGTACGTACACAATTAACAAAACAATAAGGATTTTTAATATATATATACACGTTATTATTTATACAATATTATTTATACTAACAAATTCGCAATAATTAATAATATAGCATTCAATATCATATATATATATATAGTACCTAGCCGGCTAGCCCCCAAGAGGGCCTCATGTATATAAACTGTTACTCCCTCGGTTTCAACTCCCTCAGTTTCACAAAAAAACAACATTTAGATTTTTAATGATTATCAATTTTGCATGTTTGACCAAAAATTTAATGTACAATAAATAAGTTTTTCTCGTGAAATTTATTATGAATATATAAGTTACGATGATATCTATAAATTTATAATTGAAAATTTTTAATTTATAGCAAAATAATAAAGAAATAAAATTTTCAAATGTAACTCTTTTTTCAAATAATTTTTTTTTAATATTTTTTTTTTAACAGAGTGAGTATTAGTTTATTAGATGTTACATGAATACCACATTTCCAATCTCTTATGTTATGGTTGGTGCATTGAGAACTACAAAATCTTGTTAAAGATGAATTAAGTACGTAGCTAGAACACACGCACATAGGACCGATTCATGAATATATATTATTTTAATTCTAACGTACCAAGCATCTGTGGCGAAACATGTATATATAGATGCTGCAAATGGTGCAAATATTGGAGTGAGGAACTCCAGGGCGTCGTCGATTTCGAGCGCCACCAGCACCTTGGAATGAATGATCCGTGGAACTCTGCATGCTAATTCCACTCATATGACTACTTGTATCGTCAAAACCACCCCCCATGATGATGCTGCTCCTGCTGCTATACCCTCCAGCTGGTTGATGATGATCACCGTGACCACCAGCAGCATGATGGTGGTGGTGTCCAGCTGCAATTAGATTGTGCCCATAATTATGATGTTGATGATGCCCCTGCTGATGAGGATTAATATCATGATGATGACGATGATGATGATGTCCATGTGAATTGAGGTCATGGTCTGCTCCATGATCATGATGTTGTCCACCGTAGGAGTGGCCGCCATGCAATGCTTGCTCCTCCACGCGAGAGTGTCGATAATCATTCGTGCTGACGACATCTTGGTATCGATGATTATTGGATGCTTCAAAGGCTCTGTTGAAGTCTAGGCTTGGGAGTTTTGTCAGAGCAGAGGAAGATAAGGATGAGGTTACTGGAGCATCTCTCCTGGGGTTGATTGATTGGGCAGATAGTTTTCTCTCTAAAGATTTGCTGCTACCAGTAGTACCGAGCGGTTGCTTCACTTGAGCAAGGTCCTGAAAAGTGAGATTTACAGACTCATCTGGGATTCCCAGATACAAGTCTTCAAGCTCTCTTCTTGCCTTTGCCAATGTTTCCTTATCCCCCATATTCATTTCACAATAATAATTAATTACCTTAATCCAGTCAGATGAGAGAGAGAGAGAGAGAGAGAGAGAGAGAGAGGGATGT
The DNA here is from genome assembly GCA_014636745.2 of Centella asiatica. Taxonomy (NCBI): domain Eukaryota; kingdom Viridiplantae; phylum Streptophyta; class Magnoliopsida; order Apiales; family Apiaceae; genus Centella; species Centella asiatica. The sequence goes on from CM025788.1 coordinate 36,047,632, forward strand.
ATGTAGAAACTGAAGCTATTGAAAGTAAGGAAAGATGAAGATTATTAATTACTAGCAAGCTAGCTAGTATTTGTAATAGGCATTAAAGCAGACTTGCTAAATTAAAAATATGCAATCATGGCCGGCCAGAATAACCACACATATAGTAGGATTAACCAGCTAAATATTAGTAATTGTTGATTTAAGTATATAAAATATGACGGAGTTTGTAATGGAATTAATGAAATAATAATTCAAAGCAAAAGTTTCCGTGGGTCAAAGATACTAATTAAAACCGAAACCAATGACTAAATAGAAATGGTTTTAATATTTAACTTTTAGAATCATGGTCCAGCAATTGACAAAAGCCTTCCTTGAATATAAAGTTGGATAATATCGAACTTTAATCCCCAAACAAAAAGATTATGACAAATGGCCGGACGGACCGGACCAGACCAAAAATGACATTTATTTGAATCCTCATAATAGAGAAATAATATTGATTACGGAGTACAAGACTAGCTTTCATATATATATATATTGGTCAACATCATAATGTGCCGAAATTGGGAAACAGGATTAACAATATATTACAAAATGATAAACGAGATTATACTACCATTAAAACTTGTCACTTGGTGGCCTATCAATGTTATGTCAACAAGAAGGCGGCCAACCCAGTGAAGATTGACTTACTATTTCATTTAAGCCTACAACACCCTTCATCAGAATAAATAAAACACTATGCATTCCCACGTGTATCACACTACTTGCCGTAAACAAATCAAGTCTACTAAATGACCCGACCTAAATCAAACAAAATTCGCCTTAACAGAAATTTGTGTTCAGTTCGTTTGAGTAATCGATCCGAGCTAACCACTATAATTAAATTAACCAAGACATTTTGAATCTATAAATAAATTAACCAAGACATTTTGAATTTGAGTAGAGCCAAACTAAGCTTAAAACTTTCACCCCGCAAATAACCATATCAAGAGCGGCTCATTTATTTTTTCAAAAATAGTTAAACAACTTTTGAACTGAACCGAATTGAACAATTAAACTTGATTCCATTACACTTGAATCAGGTAGTATTTCTCATACCGACTAGGGAGTGTGGTCTTTGCTGATTCGTTGGAGTGGCCATCTACTCGTCTAGCTAGTTGCAGGCCAAGGCTGGCTGAGATTAAAATGACAACCCAACGTGATCTCATAATCATATGCTTCATAACGATCTGCATTTTATTTCCTTTCTCGTTAGATACAACACTGACCACAATGCCCAGCTTTCCAGCTGCGGTGTCAACATTAACATGTAGAAAATACACTATCCAGGACATTACAAAACTCATAAAAACCAAAAACATACTCCGTATATAACAAGCTTAATGTGGTTCTTTGTGGTTGCGGTACATGTAATTCATCTTGAATATACAATTTTATCAAGGGGTTAAAATAGGTAATGAGCCAATTGTCACTGCTTCCCGAACCACAAAGATAATAATCTCCTTGGGATCACTCAAACATAATTTACCATCAAACATAATACTTGTGGAGCAGTACATATCCGATAGTTAGCGACGAATAGTAACTTTGCATTCCCCCGTCCAAAAAATATATATACATATAAACATTTTGCAGGTCTGCCTGTAGTTTTTCTTCCAACTGATGAGAACTTGGCATTTCCTATAGTATCCGTAATAAGCAAATGTCAATGTGACCAGATTCCGACAATTATGACCGTTTGGGTCAGATGACATGGTGTTTGAAAAGCAGACATGTCTAGGCTATCTACTAGCAATTCTCAAAAGAACTGGAAGAGCATACTGGTCGATCCATCCCCGTATGACTTGATGTCAGCTGGTCTGACGAGAGCCCTGCATAAAGGGCATGTCCTCTCCCTCTCAAACCTGCAAGGCAACCAAACAAAAACATCTTCAGCCACAACAATCCAATTGATGCGGCTAAAGGGAAAAGAAGATGACTATATTCTGAGGCAGACAGAAAGGTTAGAGGCTAGAAGTCTGAAAGGTACAGTAAAACATGAAACTAATAAAGGAAGATCAATTTCTATCAAACTCAAGCTCCAGAATGGAGATTGCAGCTGAAATTCTTTCCAATAGTTCAATTAAACTACTAACACTTAAACACTAGTACATTTAAAGCCGACAAGAAGAATACTCCAAATAACTTCTCTTCCAAATTTAAGGGCAAGTACACAAGATTGCAATTGTAAACTCTCATGGCAAATATGAGTTGTAAATTTTTTAGCTTACCAGGGGCATGATTAGGTATAAATATGCTACATGGAAATTAAATTGATTAAGAGAAGTCGGGAAACATATAGTGAATGATGCCAACTGCAAAGGAAATGACCTAATCATCAAGGGACTTTCCAGCTGCCCGCTGAAATATCAGGCTTTCCCAGCTATACATCCGTACTCCAGTGGGAGCTTTATTAGTTCAGTATAGATTCAATCAAATCCATCTTGGAGACTAGAATTGAACAATCTACCATTGATAGAAAACATGTCTATTTTAAATGAATAGATGAAGTTATAAAGCTCGCAACTAGAAACTTCTAGCTAGAAAATTCAATTTATATATAAACTTGATAAAAACTTCTCATGAGCCTATAATCAGTTTTAACATTAACATTTTACACAAGGGATAATAGGAAAATTTCATGTATCCTGCAATTAGAGTAAGAACAGGAAAATAAGCTAACCATTCAGCTACACAGTCTTCACAAAATATGTGTTTACAGCTAAGAAATATTGGAGTTTGCATTTTCTCCTGGCAAATAGCACAAAGATCCCCAGCAGCATTAACCTGCATGAAAACAAGTTGTGATAAGTAAATAGGAAATACTGGCTGCAGTATCTGATAATCCTCCTGATTTAATTTTATGCATAGCATTTATCCTTCTAAGATAACATTAAGGCTGAGAGATGCTACTGGAGCATCTTAAAGTAGTAGTTACTAATTCAAGTTTAGATGAACATTTTTAATCCAATCACTAGAATTGACAGTCCCTTTATAGAAATACTATTTGTAGATATCCCCCAAAACCAAGGTAATGTCATTGCTTAGACCATAGAAACAGTTTAAACAAATAATAAATTAACACAAATGGCCATGCTTCACACAGGTATGACAGTAACTTTCTCAAAATTCAACATATATAGATAAACCCACACACAGCAGAGATATATATATATATAGTGTGTGTGTATATATATATATATCTTTTGGTACAAACAGTCGAACACAAAACAAAAATTAAATAATTAATAATAAGAATAGTAGAAAAAGCATTATAGAAAATGACAAACTGCAGAAGCTACGCTAACTCACACAAAGGAACAAGAAGCCAACCAACCTGCTCGGAAGTAGCATATGAACCATAATGTACTTCTTTGCGAGATAACGCCCTCAACGCAGCAAAGAATAATTGAGCCTGCATATTCAGAATGGCAGAATGATAGAATATAGCATTGTCCATAATAACAGTCAGGTAAACATGTGGTATCAGGAATTGAGGTGGAAAGCATATGATGCTCAGGAAGGTAAACAAAGCAAACCTTTTGCACAATTGACATAAGCTTGAAGATCAAATACAATCCTGTGGTCAATGACGAAAAGAGGCTTCCATATTCCTTGTTTAAGAAAAAACGATACCAAACAGGGGTTGGCAGCAACGCACGATATAGCAGCAACATGTACTCAACCAATGTCAGCATTTGACCCTGTAAACCGATGGCCTTTTAGAGTAGGTACATTTGGCTCATTAAAGATGAATCCACAAACATAAGCACCTGAAACTTGGAATATATACACATCAAAATTACCTGCCTCCGGTAATTATGGCCTCCACTATTCTTATAGTACATTAGAAGTACACATTTGAACACCATTGCCGCCTGGCGCACCATTGTATCTGAAGGGAAAGAAAAATTAGTTACATTTAAAAGCATAATCTAACACAATGAACTGTCCATAGACATTAATGTGAAAAATGCTCAGGGAGGAGAGAAGTGGGTATGAGAAACATAGATTTGCATTATGCATAGGCGCCCCAAGTTTTTCTATACAATGGCAAACACAGGACTGGGGTTGAACCAGTTGGCTGCTTGGCAAGTGGCAACTGATTGAAGTACAAATATTGAGGGAGGTGTACTTCAACAGCGAAATGGTTAGTTTCTAAGAGAACCTATACATGAACTAAGAGCAAGCAATGCAAAATATGGGATTTCACTTCCTAAAATAGTACTGATTGTCATTAGGGAGCTAGAGGATTGTACAAACTAGCATAGTACACCTTCAATAATTAGTCTTTATGTAATCATGGTACTGATCATATCATATTCAAGCACTAGAATAAGGAAGTCCTATGTTCGTCCACCTTTTCCCTTTTTCTTTTTAGCAGCAAAAAAAACAGTTTAAAACTACAAAGAAGAGTTTGCCGTCTTCTTTATTACATTGATTCAGAGTTAATGGAAAGAACACCAGGCCAAGGATTGTAGAGGGAAGGGATCAATGGATGCCATGGCTAGAAATCCTCCTTATGCGACGCTAAAAAGTCAATCAATGTATTAAACATTTAAATTGATCTTGATCTTAAAGAGTGGAGAGATTTTTAGTACATGCAGTATATGATAAAGGATTAAATATATATATATAAATACCCTCACCCTTGGGGTATTACCATTTCAGAGACCATGTTTTTAATTTTTTCAATTAAGGGAAGGAACATTTAATTATTTCCAATTCAGGCCAAAATCAACTGAAATGTTAGAATCCCCTAAAGTGTCGTGCTAAAATGGCAATGTATTATATTTTTTTTATTTGAAACCAGCATTTTTTCAAATGAATTTTAAATAAATAATTCCAAAGGGGATCAAAGGCTTCTCACTTCATCCAATTTACCCTCCAGCTTATATAAAAAAGGGAATAAATTAATTTAAAATATTTGATTTTGTAGTTAATTATTATTTATTTAGACATGTCAGTTCACCACGTCAACGATTTCCAATGTGGCATCATAAATTGTCCTAAATTGGAAAAAAAATTAAGATTTTCTCCCTTAATTGAAAAAAAATTAAAAATACGGTCCGTGACGTGAAAATACTCCTAAAGTTGAGAGTGCATATATTTAACCCTTAATAAATGATAAATCATGTAGAGACAAATTTCTTTCTACATGGGTCACAAACTCATGGAGAAAAAGTGGAAGAAATACGTAGAGATTTACATTTTAACAACAAAGAAGGGAAGTAGTATACCTTATCCAAAGATGATAACTTTTAGAGGTCTTGATTTTGAAAAAATTATGGAGGTCATCTCGTTTATCTAGGAAATCTATGAGATAAGATGTCTATATATTTGAGTTTAGTTTCTCTTGATATTATGATTAAATGTGCTTATTCCAAATTGTGATTCCGTTATATATTTCCTTGCTCGGATGTTACCCTCGGTCTTTTGTTCTTTTTATGGTGTTTAGGGGCTTCATTTTAGTTCTTCAAACTCAGACTTGGCTAATTCCCTTAAATTCTAGGATAACGGGAGCTGATGGTCATCTTACTGATATAACATTTTATTATTATCTTGTTGGTTACTGTTATGATTGTGGTTCAATTTCTAGTGGTCTCAAAGCTTGTGAACTTGTTGCTAACTTGCTACCCTTGCTTGCAAGACCTAGATGTCAGGTGAAACTGTACAGCCAAGCCCAACATTTAAAATCTAGAGTTGAACTTGTGAATTATTCGATAGAACAGTGGGCTTCAATCTCTTGCTTAATAGGTTTACATTAATCAATAGGTTGACAGAAGTAGGAATTTGATTAATTTTAATACAGTTGTGCATCGAAAGAAAGCAAAAACTTGGTTAGGATAAATCACCTTTAAAAGTTAATCATAAGAAAGAATAGTTCAATTGTGATGCTACTAAATCCCATTACAATGAATCTGAGTCCTAGAAGCTTTTAAATTCTTAAATTACTTCCCTAATTCATCCCTTGCTCTCTATCACTTTTAAACCCCATGTTGAACCGGTACTTGATCTTTAGTTATTGTGGAAACTATACGTTTGGACTAAAACGCGATAAACAATTTTATCATGGGCTTACAGCTACTATCATGAAACAAACATAATTTGATGTCAAGCAACAGCAACTTATGATTTTGCATAGGAAATGTGAACAATTCTAATAAGATATTTCTCCCAAATTTATGAAATTTACATGATCCACTACAGACAAATGAATTGCAAATCTATGGAAGCGCCCTTTATTTGAGCAACATAATTACGCAGCTGAATTAGTTACGAGCATGTAGCTGAGTAACTGTTATTTATGAAATGCAAAAATAGGTAAGCAACATGAACGAACTTTTTTCCTGACATATATCATCATTTGCAATAATGGTTGAGTGCAAGTTATTACCATTGACCATGATAATGAATATTGCATGCCAGAATGGTGGGACTGTTTTTGGAGGAAGCAAGATCAATGGGTATAAAAGATCTCCATTTTGATACCACCAATAAACACAAATCACATGGAGCATAAATATCACAGAGATGCAGACAAGAATAGATAATTTCCTCTCGCCCTGCAAAAATCAGAAGTTGTTATGAATTTATGCAAGAAAAGAATGCCAAACAGAAACATATACATATGTATTGAAACAATTTAATCGCTAGGAACCTAGAGGAAATACACCTTTAGTGCAGTTTGCTTCCGCATAATATCATTTGATTTAAATAGCACTGCAGAAATCCAAATTGTACCAAAAAATCCTGAGAGAAAGGAGCAGGTTAGAATGTATCATGGAGTTCATCTCAAGACATTCTAAGGATGTTAAACTAGACTTTCAATTTATTGTAGCCATGACAGATATATGATTAAAGATAACTACAAAATGGCCACAAATTAACATATCTTTTCTTACAAAATGGCCACAGATATATATTTCTATGTAAGTCGGTTAAGAAGGCATATATATCTTGCAGAAGTCATCTTCCATACTAAAAACATGCAAAGCTTGTTCAAAGCTGGGACAGAATTATGTCTCACTGTTGCTGCTTGATTGGGTAATTGTAATCATTAGCTGGAAAAAACCCAGATTTTGAGTTACCAGAACGGCAGAACTAAATTATTCATTTAGGCACTTCAGTGAATAAGGTTCAAGCTGACTTAGTCTTTCATAGTTTCAACGTGAGCAAGATGTGCATGATACAAACATATGGAAGCAAATAAAGGGCAAATTCAGGCATCATAAACATATATAACATCATCATATTTGGATTCTCTAATTTTCAACAAGGCATATAAATATTCCTTGTATACACAAGTGATGAGTACCTTGTAAATGTTGGCGAATAAAAACAACCAAAAGAAGCAAAGAGAAAGGAAGAATCTGCTCGACCCACCGCGTAATCTGCTGAATACCATATCTTTGTTGAGCTGAATCTCCATTAACATTGCGATTATTGTCGCCATTTCCTACCCCATTTCCAGCTTCCCCGATTGAACTAACACCATCTGAACCCAAACCTGGTCCTACAACCCCCTCATCTTGCCCACCATTCACCACCACTTGAGAGGGGTCTTCTTCTCCGGTACCAATAATCCTAATTGAAACCTCCTCCGACATACCGGTGGGGGCATGATCATGAAAATTGTTAACAGCTGCGGTTGAATGATTATCAACCAAACCTCGCATTTCTTGATTGGGAGCAGAAATTGACTGATTTTGAAAAAGTCCAAAGTAGTCTAATAGGGATAATACAGAACGCTGTATGAAATTGGATGCTGATATATTATTGTATCTGAATCGAAAGGGATTAGAACTACTAGTACTACTGCCCACTGGAGAATCACTAGCTGATGCTTCCATTTCTTTTACTAGCTTTCTTTTCTTCCTTGTCAAGTTTCAATTGAACAACCAAAAAGCCCTAATCTTGACCAGAGTTGGAAATCTTTCTGAAAAGTTTAAAGGAACAAGTCAAAAACCCTAATAATCGAGAAATAGAAGAAGATGTCGAGAAATGGGATCAGATCATTACTACAACTTTATTTATAACAATACGTACCAAGTATGTACAAAATATATTCGAAAACTTACTGTAGAATCATCTGTGAAGAGCTAGGCACTTAGACTTTTGATTTCGAACAATTATTATGAATAATATACGGTCTGAATATCATTCATTCATTCCTACCTAGGAAAGTCGAAGCTTGGAGGGTTGTAAGGGAAGGAGAACAATGGTTGTTGCTTCAGCTAATCGTTATTGTCAGAAATCAGAATATAAAACAGCCCTCGCTGGCGTGTAGAGTCCAAAACACGGTGAGCGCCTGTTTTTACTTCTAATTTATCGACAAGTCAAACGTTCTTCTTTCTTCTTCTTTGTTCGAAACTATTCCTGCCATCCAAAATTACAGTTATATTTTGATGAGCACAAAATAAATTTATAATTTAAATAAAAATTTTATTTTTAATAAATTTAAAGTAAATAATACTAAAATATATGAAAGATATTCTTAAATATAAATTTTATATTTTAATATTATTACAAATTTATATCACAAATAAAATTGTAATATTCGCAAATAGTACTATAAAAAGTGACGACCGGATTATATTTTCAGAAAGAAGTTTTCATTCCATTTTTTTCTTTTTCACGTATTATCATTCAAGTGATATTTTACTAATGCAAAGACTATTATACTTTTTATTTATTTATTTCTCTTTCTTAACATTATTCTCTTCGCACACCTCTCTCTCCCTCGTCCATTTTTCACCACAAGATTTTTCCCTCTCTCTACCCTTCTCCACCTCAAGAATTGTCCCCACCATCGTCTCATCGTCGTCATCTCGTCTTTGTCGTCCCACCGTCATCGTCTCGCGGTTGTCGTCCCGTCTTCATCATCACTATCATCGTTGTTTCAATATATACTAGATCTAATAAATCAAAGATATCTAAATTTAGATTTATCGTGTCATTGTCATTGCTGCCACCAATCGGAGTCACCATCACTACCATAATCGACATCACCACATTCACAAACTTCATTTCTAACATCAACACAAACAGATCCAAAAATCCAAATACAATATAGACTTGAAATAAAGTGTACACATCGGCAGTCACCACCGTCGGCACATCAGCACCTCCATAGCTACCACTATTATTGGAATTACCTTCATTTATCGTGGTTATTTTTTTTTTATGTTCCTCTTCTTCTTCTTTGTTATATATAAGAAATCTATCATGACTTCCACTATATTTACCATGGTCTCAGTGAAATTAACCAATTGTATCACATTTTTCACTATTTTTTTATCTTTTTTATTTTTCAGATCTGATATGTTGATTATGCAAATGCATTTCATAGAATCGTTAATAATATTAACAGGATTGTTAGTAATTTTAATCTTTTTTTAGTAAGTTTAAAAAAATATTAGAATTTTAGAGGTATTGTTTGTTCGGCTCCGACTTACGGTGATTGTGAGTTTTAGTAGTTGTGATGGATGTAATTTTTTATTGTAGTTTAGATGTTTTTAGTTGTAATAATGGTGGTGGTTGTTTTATTGATATCAGAGGTAGAGGTAGTATAATGATATATATTTTTATTCGTAAATTTTCGTTGATGATTGACACAGTGATGATACTAATGGTGTTGCTGGTGCAGTGGTCACGATAGTTACTAACTTATTAGTTAATATTAGTAATTTTTTAGAGAGACAAAAGAGATCGACGACTGGCAGCAGGGGGCGGCAATCGGCAACGGCAACTGTGATGGCCCCAAAATCACATAAAGACTTTGGGTACCGTCAATAATTGACAATAACAATATAACATCATTCAAGCATAATATAACGTTAAATAAGAGAAATTTAGTCTCTATTACATCATCAAAAATAAAGTATAACAGTGGAAGACTATGAAAGGCCCATACAAGTCTTACAATTTAAACATCTATGTTACGTCCTCACGCTTCATTTTTTCTTTGAATTTCATCCATAAGAAGGTAATCAGAAAGTTTTCATCGGTACATCTCCACCTTGCCTTTTATCAGAAAAAGGCCTAACCTTCTTGTCATAACATATAAACATTTAATAATAGCAAAATGAGTGATTTACGCTTGCAACTATACAATCATGTAAGGTTGAGCCTTCAAAATGGATAAATTTCTAAGGCTTAAGTGCTTGTGAGTGTTGGCGAAACAAATTTCAAAATGAATAAATTTAAAGGAATATAGCTTTTAGGGTCCCCGAATGATAATAAGGGATTTGACCCTTTTACTTGAATGAACATTTGAATAAATCACATCTGCCTTGTAACCCAATTCGTTTGGCGCACGTGCCTTTAGAAACTCATATCAACTAGTATATCAGCTGGTCAACTTGGCCACCGTCTGATTTTATTATAATGATAGAAATCTTTCATCTACAAGGGTTCAATTACCAATGTCTCGGTTTCCGTCTCCTATAAAATTCTAGGCCTAGGATGTCAGGCAGATGCATCTCAGAACACATTTTATCTCAGATCACAGAGAAGCTGTAATTCATTTACAAAAAGAGAAGTTGTATCAAAAAGAAAGAGAGTTAAAATATTGAGTGAGAGATACAGAGAGTAGCAAATTCTTAGAACTTGAAGAACTAGAAATTACTTTCTTGACTATAGCTGGTAATCATTACCAAAAAGAATTGTAAAGATTCAAATTGATTAACAATAAAACTACATATTATTGATTGATATTCATATCTTGCAATTTGTCTTATTGTTTTATCATTTCAGTAAGGTGATATAACTGTTCTTAAGTTTTAAACTGTACTGAACAGTTTAATTCAAAGAAAAGTTAGAAATTGTATTCAACCCCCTTCTATAATTACTCCATGGGACAAACAATTGGTATTAGACCTGTTCTAGATTAATTCAATCTAGAGAGATCATGAGTAATTCGAAGGACAACACCAGAGTTCCATAACTCAAGAATGGTGAATACTCATTCTAGAAACAAAAGGATCTTAAATTATCTTGATGCAAAAGATGACAAATACTTGGAGATTATTGAAAAATATCCTCTAGAAATATAGAAGATTATTCTTGGTTCCACCTCTAAAGGAGTTACTGTACTTGACAAATATGAAGCAAAGACTCCAAAAGAATACACTCAATTAGAGAAGGAAGAGGCTACCAAGGATAAAAAGATCAGAGATATCTTTATCATAGCATTTAATAGCAGCATGTTATACAAGGTTATGAAGTGCAAAACATCCAAGGAGGTGTGAGACAAGCTCAATGTCCTATGTGAAGGGAATGATCAAATCAAGTTAAACAAACAACTCCTACTAATTCAACAATATGAGTTGTTTACTGCCAAGAATGGTGAATCATTTGATGATCTATATGAGAGATTTATCCAACTGATAAATGATTTATCTACCTATGGCTAGGAGTATTTTGTGCTTCAAGTAAATCACAGATTCCTGAGAGCTCTTTCCAGACATTGGGATCCAAAGACTACTGCAATCAGAGAAGCCAACAAAGAACTAGGTCTTCTAACACTGGATGAGATATATGAAAACTTCAAGACTTATAAGTTGAAAATCCAACAATGGAATAAGCAACACTCCGAAGAAAAATATGTTGCACTGATTGCAGAGCCAAAGAAAAAGAAGCTTGGTGGACACATGAAGATATCCATTGAGAAAGAGGATTCCATTGATGAGGAGGAAGTAGTAAATGATGCTGAAGAAGATGAATCAAGAATCTTACTGAGGACACTTCCTCATCATCTTTTCTACAATGTTTGTTATTGCTTCTCAATAGACACTCTCTCTCTCTCTCTCTCACACACACACAGGTGAAGACACTATTGCAACCTACTGCAGCTTCACAGTTGCAGAGTCCTACAATCTTGGTACTCTGTTCTAATTTTTAGGAATTATACCATTTTGGCGATGATGTATAACACTTAGAATTGTTAGATTTTGTAATTATATTGAAGCTGAAAGTACAACTAGTTTTGTTTAAATATTATCTCCTGACAGTGTAAACTATTCATCAATGGATAATAGACAAACCAATGGAAGGTATCCTCTGACAATGTAAAATGCACATCAAAGAGATAGCTCAAAGGATATTTCATCACAGTAGCCATAATAAGATATTCTGTAACAGTTGATGAACAAAGATTGAAGATTGATAAACTCGACTAGAATTTGACTATCGCCAAAGTCATCGGGAAGTCTCCTAATCGCTGAAGTCAAATGGAGACAAGTTTATTCATTGCCAAAGTTTGTTCATCAAGGGATAAATCCTTAATCAGTGGATAAATCGATAAATCCTTCATCAGTGGATAAATCGATAAATCCTTCATCAGTAGATAAATCCATCAGTAGATAATTTCGTCATCAACAGTCAAATTCTTCATCAGTTGATATTGAAGATGACATATGACTGACCGCACAGTCCAGTGACTCAGATTGGGGCTGTGAAATTAAAATAAAGATGGTGGTCCAATAAAGAGAGATTAGCTACCAGAGAAGCTTCAAGGGGATAAGTTATACACACACACACATGTGTATAAAGCTGCAAGTGTGAAAGCTGCAGAGATAACTTATAAAACAAAAATAAGAAAATAAGTTATACATATACACAACATGTGTATAAAGCTGTTGATGTGAAAACTGCGGAGATAATTTATAGAGACTTGAAGAGGAAAAAATGGAAGTTGGTCTAATAAGAACCAGAGAAACTCAAAAAGATAAGTTATACATATTCAGATGTTGCAGAGATAACTTATCTTAACAACTCCAAGAATAAAATAAAGGAGCTGGTGCAATAAGAAAAGAGAGTGTACCCCAATAACATCAGAGATATTCTTGGAGGCATCTCAAAGAAGAAGCTTGGAGAACAAGGGAGTTGTGTCTATAAATAGAGACAGGACAGCTAAGGTAAAATATATCTCATAACAACAACTCAGAGTATCAAATACATCTCTATACATATTGAGAGAAAAATTGAGAGCTTGCAGCTATAATCAATTTGCAAAAAGTGAGAAGTTGTAATTTATTTACAGAAAGAGAAGTTGTATGAAAAAGAAAAAGAGTTGAAATATTGAGTGAGAGATACAGAGAGCAGCAAGTTGTTAGAACTTGAAAAGTTAGAAATTACTTTTTAGGCAGCAGTTGGTGATCACTACCAGAAAGAGTTGTAAAGATTCAAATTGATTGACAATAAAACTCCTTATTGTCGATTGCCATTCCTATCTTCTTATTTGTTTTACTATTTCAATTGTTTTATCAAATCAGAAAGGTGATATAAATATTCCTGAGTTTTAGATTATTCATAACAGTTTAATTTAAGAAAAAATTAGAAATTGTATTTTAACTCCTCCTCTACAATTATTCCACAGGATAAACAATTGGTATTAAAGCAGTTCTAGATTAATTCAATCTAGTGATCACGAGTAATTTGAAGGACAACACCAGAGTTTCACAACTCAAGAAGGGTGAATAGTCATTCTAGAAACAAAGGATCTTAAGTTATCTTAATACAAAAGATGACCAATACTTGGAGATTATTGTAAAAGTTCCTCCATAAATAAAGAAGATTGTTCTTGGTTCTACCTCTAAAGGAGTTATTGCACCTGACAAATATGAAACAAAGACTCCAAAAGAATATACTCAATTAGAGAAGGAAGAGGTTGCCAAGGATAAAAAGATCATAGATATCCTTATCACAACAGTTAATAACAACATGCTATACAAGGTTATGAAGTACAAAACATCCAAGAAGGTATGAGACAAGCTCACTGTCCTATGTGAAGGGAATGATCAAATCAAGTTAAACAAACAACTCCTACTAATTCAACAATATGAGTTGTTTACTGCCAAGGATGGCGAATCTCTTGATGATTTGTATGAGAGATTCATCCAATTGCTAAATGATATATCTACATATGGTCAGGAGTATTTTGTGCTTTAAGTAAATCATAGATTCCTGAGAGTTCTTCCCAGACATTAGGATCCAAAGAGTACTGCAATCAGAGAAGCCAGAAAGGATCTAGGTCTTCTAACAGTTGATGAGATATATGGAAACTTGAAGACTTATGAGTTGGAAATCCAACAATGGAATAAGTAACATTCCAAAGAAAAATTTGTTGCATTGATTACAGAACCAAAGAAGAAGAAGCTTGGTGGACACATGAAGGTATCCATTGAGAAAGAGGATTCCAATGATGACGAGGAAGTAGTAAGTGATGCTGAAGAAGATGAGTCAAGAATTTATACACCTAAGGAGTTGGATGAGATTGATGAAAACTTGGCCTACATTGCTAGAAAATTTAAGAGCCTGAGGTTTCAAAGAGGGAGAAAGTTTAGGAAGGGTTCATCATCATCAATATCTGATGCTGCCAAACAAAGTCAATCAACCATGATTGACAAATCCAAAATCAGGTGTTATAACTGCAACGAGTTTGGTCACTTTATCAGTGAATGCAAGAAGCCCAAAGCTGAAAAGAAGAAAGATTTCAAGGATGATTAAGTAGATTACAAAAAGAAGTACTTTGATCTTCTCAAGAAAAAGGGAAAGGTATATATAGCTGAAGGCAAGGACTGAGTGGATTCAGATGAATCTGATACTAAGGAAGAGATTGTAAATTTGGATTTAATGGCTAAATCCTCAAGCAATTCTGAAGAAGAAGTTGAATCATAAAACTTATCACCAATTAAGGTACATAACTTCAATATTTGTTCAATTTCTAAAAATGAATGTGATGCTACCATTCAAGAAATGGTCAAAGAGATTTATGACTTACATACTAGTTTAAGATCTCCTACAGAAGAAAACAATAGGATTACTGAGACCAATAATGCTCTTTCAAAGAGAAATACTTTTTTAGAATCTAAATTTTTAATTTTAGAAAATGCCAAAATTGAAGCTATTAATGCTAAGAGATATCTTGATGATGCCTTGAAAAGAGAAGAATATCAAGTTGAAAAACTCAAGGTTGAACAAGATAAGATAAAACAATGGACACAATCCTCACATAAAGTACAGGATCTTCTAAACTCACAAAATCTGAATCAAAAAGTTGGATTAGGATACTCAGATATGCCCATTGTTGTATCAGTTGGTGAACAACATATCACCACTAATAAAGATAAAGAAATAGAAGCTAGCACAGAGCCTAATGTTGAAGTTACTAGAGACTAAGGCAAAGACACTCCAATGCATTAAAGTAGCCTTGAGATGATTTTACTAAAACCAAAGTCATTTACCTATCACCAGAGTCTAGGCATCAAGGGATAAAATTTATTGGCATCAGGGGATAGGTTTCTCGGCGTCAGGGGATAAATTTCTCGACACCAAAGACTGTTTGTCAGGGGATAAAATTTTCAGAGACTAAAAATGACATATGGGATGACACATGGCTGAGTTCACAAATCCACTAACTCATGTTAAAAACGGTGGAATTAAAATATAAATAGTGATCCAATAAGGAGAGATTGGCTAGCAAAGAAGCTTCAAGGAGATAAGTTATACACTACAGGTGTGAACACTGATATGGAGATAAGCCATACTTATACACAGACATATGTATAAAACTGCAGTTGTAGCTTATAGAAACTTGAAGAATACAATATGGAAGTTGGTCCAATCAAAAACCAGGAAGCTCATAGAGATAAGTTATTCACTGCAAATATAACTTATCATGGGAACTCCAAGAGGAAATTCAGGAAGCTGGCATGCTGATACACCAGAGATGTTATATAACATGTTGGCGTGCAAGAAAGGTCATGCAAAAAGGAGAAGTTATGTGATAGAGCTACAATTACCAAAGAATATCAGAGATATTTTTTGAGGCAACTCACTGTGGAAACTTGGAAGACAAATGAGCTATCTCTATAAATAGAGACATGGAGTAGCTGAGATAAGAAGGATATAACATAACACACTGAGATACACAAAAACACTAATATTCTTATTATCTCAGAGAAAAGCAAGTTTTTCATAACTTAAGAGAAACAAGTTTTTCATAACTTGAAAGTAGCAAGTTTTTAGAACTTTAGTAGCTAGAAATCATTTTTCTAGAGTGTAGCTGTTATTTTTCAACAGAATTATTTGTAGCTGGTAATCATTAACAGATAAAATTGTAAAGATTCATACTAATTAACAAAGCAAATTCATATTGTTGATTGATATTCATATCTTGCAATTTGCTTTACTATTTCACTTGTTATATTTTTTCAGTTAAGTTGTTATAATTGTTCTTAAGTTTTAAATTGTGTTAAACAGTTTAATTCAAAGAAAGTTAGAAATTGTATTCAACACCCCCCACCCCCTACAATTACTCCACGGGACAAACAAAGTTATTGCCAAGCGAGCTCTAAGTTTTACCATCCTTTTCTTTTAATTTTTTTTATCACAAAAAATTTAAAATATTTCTACCAATTTAAGAGAAAATTGATCTTATTAGGACAATAAAAATAACACAAGGCCAGTTATATCTTCTTGACGATTTTACCCTTATAATAAGAAGGATTCCTCGAACCCAAATGTTAACAAGTTTGTTGATTAACATCGAATAGACTTAATGTCAATAAACATGCCAAGATACGAGACTTCATCCATTTTGTTTGACAGAGAGCTTAAAATATTTGTCAACAATATATTATTTACACGTGCTTAACTTTATTGTTATGTTAATGTCAATTTTCAAATATAAGAAGTCCTAAAATTCATTAATGTAGATGTATAATTTAAATTTTAATAAAGACATATATAGATTATGTTATTAAATGGCTCAACAATGGTGGTTGGATTGGGTCGACTGGCTAGATCGAGCCACCAATAACCTAGGAGACCTGCACAAAGAGCATCGTTAATGGCAGTGGGGATTGCCTCTGAAGCCCCACTGGCATGAGATTCAGTATGAGTAGAGAAAAAGGGCTCTAGTGAGCTAATCAGGGCTAATAGAGTATGTAGAGTAAAGATAAAGATTCCCCTTGACAAGTAGCGCTTGAGGCGTATTTATAGTATTTTAGAGACTTACTAGAGGGGGTCAGCTTGGCAGTCGATCCCATGTGATGTGACAACTTACTTAGGGGGAAAGTTAGACAACTAAAAGAGCTGATTGGCTAGGAGGGGCAAAAAGGAAGTCCTCTAGGGTGAGGCAACGTGGTCATGTGGAGCAATGCATGTGTATTAGTGTGATTGATGTGACATGAGTGATGGCAGATGACTGCAAGGTGAATGGGGACGTCGGCGAGTGGAATGGGGGGAACCTAGGAGAGGTGGGTCGGGTCTCCTGTGGGTCAAATAAGGGAGGCCAATGGGTTGAACCCCATCAATTGCCCCTTAATACTTCAGCATGAGTCGGAGGCTCAGGGCAAAAGAGTACTAGTGGAGGTGGTGAGACGTGTGGGAGGAAGTGGAGACACGTACGTTGGGGAGTGGAAACGCGCATGTGTAGACGTTGGGCGTGACAGGCGCATTAAATGCGCACGTTCCCCAAGCATTTACATTGGGGAACGTGCTTCATTTGGGCTACGTCTAGTGACGTGGCAAGTGTTGGACTTACAATGATTAAAAGGGGTTTAGGGGAGGAAGAAAGCCATCTTTTTTCCAATATTCTCGACCATTTTCAAATTCTCTCTGCAGAGGACGATTTTCGGCGAGCATTTGTCAAAAACTTCTAGTTCGTGTGCCTTACTTCTACTTTTTGCCTAAATCATTATGTCCTTCTTCCCTCGTTCTTCCTTTTTAAGATCATTTGTTCTCCTTTATTTTTTTTCCCTTCCAACAAATCGAAGGAAGGGAAAGAAATAAAGGAGAACAAATTATCTTAAAAAGGAAGAACGAGGGAAGAAGGATGTACTGAATTGGGCAAAAGGCAGAATTTGAAAATGGTTGAGAATTTTGGAAAAAAGATGGCTTTCTTCCTCCCATAAACCCTTTTTAATTGATGTAAGTCCACCACTCACCATCTCACCAGACGCAACCCAAACGACACACATTCCCTAGTGTAACTACTGGGGGAACGTGCCCATTTAATGTGCTTGTCATGCCCTACATCTCCACATGTGTTTTCCCACTCCCCAATGTACATGTCTCCACTTCTTCCCACGCGCCTTACCACCTCCACCCCGAGCCTCCAACTTATACTGAAGGAATAGGGGGCAATTGATGGGATCAACCCATCGGCCTCCCTTAACCGACACACCTCGCCTAGGCTCCCCCACCCCACCCCCTAACACTCGCTGGTGTCCCCATTCATTTAGCAGTCACCTACCACTACCCATGTTACATCAATCACACCGATGCAAATGCATTGCTCCACATGTCCCCACTCCCACGCCCCATGTAAGACACCACGTGACCTCACCCCAAAGTACTTCCCTGCCTACCCTCCTGGTCAATCAGCTCTCTCCTTTCTCTAACTTCTCCCTAAATAAGTTGTCACATCACATAAGTTCGACCCGATAACCGACCAACTCTAGTAAAAATCTAAAACATTATAAATAACCATGTGGCACCACTTGCTCACAGGAATCACTATTTTTACTCTCCATACTGTATTAGCCCTACATAGCTCACTAGAGTCTCTCTCCACTCATACTTACTCTCACATTGGAAGGACTTCGGGGGCAATCCCCGTTGCCACTAACAGTGTTCTTTGTACAAGTCTCCCAGGTTAATTTGTGGCTGACACGTCTGTTCCAACCAAGTCGACCCATTTCGACCACTATTGTTGAGCCATTTCATAACAGATTATTGCAAATGTACTAGAAGCCACTACTTTTCACATATTGATTTGTTTCTTTCATTACCTGAATTGAACGAATTAATTTTGATTTCCAAAAGAATTCCAAGTGACCAAAAGAAAAGTAATACATATATATTCCTTCCTTTTAGAAAAAAAAATATTTCAAAGATTTATCTTCTATGATTAAAATTTGGTTTGTATGTGATTGATCATGATTAACATTATAAACTATATTAAAATTCTAACAATG
Organism: Centella asiatica; assembly: GCA_014636745.2. Taxonomy (NCBI): domain Eukaryota; kingdom Viridiplantae; phylum Streptophyta; class Magnoliopsida; order Apiales; family Apiaceae; genus Centella; species Centella asiatica. Next base: position 36,066,642 of record CM025788.1, read on the forward strand.
TACACTTTTATCACAATCTAAATTTTAAGATTTCACGAACTTGTACAGATAAAATAAATGTAATTTATGTTGTGGAATAGAAGAAATATGTTTTTTTTAAAGTTTGTACTATGAACGATATAAAAAAATTGCTTTCACACTTATAATTTTAATAGATAACTAGCTTAGTTGCCCATGTAAAGACGAGCACATTTTTTGTGTCATTTTATATAATTTTGTTATAATTTATTTAAAAGTTGTGTTTCATTTATAAACTTTTTGTTCATTTAGACATAATAACGAACTTAAAATTTATGTTGAACATAAATACTTGTTTAATAAATAGTTATGTGAATATTTATCTTGATTACTAAAATTTTTGTCCATATTTATGTAGATTTTGGGATCTATCCATGTAAATTTTAATTAATAACTTTTTTAACTTTTATATTCATGATGATCATGTGGTTGTTAGTGAGTTTTTACTATTTGGTTTTGAATTTTGATGCTATCATATTTTTGTTCATATTTTAGTTGCGTATATATGATCTGATTTTTTCGTTATATAGCTAATGTTTTTCATTAATTCTTTTTAATTATGTATTGGTTATATAATTGTGTTGGTTTTTATTTGTTAGTTATTTTTTCTTGTAATAGTTGGTGAAGTGTTTAGTGATTTTTATTATATGTTGTTCGAAAGATATGAACCAATAACCTTTTTATCTAATTAACTTGAACTCATTCTCTAAACTCGGTATACGAAAACTACTCGCATAACTTAAATTGAAAAAATATAAGGAAAAAAATCTTATGCCATAAAAAATAAAATAAAAACAAAACAATAACTAAATTAATTGAGTCATACTAATTTGACCAATTGAACTCAAGATAAGATTTCCAAGGAAGTTTTATATATAGGTATCGATGATTGTCAAGAACATGGGGGAAAATAATACTAAAAAAGTAAATGTCACACATGTAATATTTGGGAAGAAAAAATATTTTAGTTTCAAGGTATGTAAAGTTTGACAAACGTAGATGGTCAAGTATACTCTGCTTGATGGCGTCAATTTGCTTACTTGTTCAAACAATAAATCCTCTTCCTGCATATGTACCACAAGCATTGACATCTTTTAGCTAGACTTATTTTGTTATATAGGAGTACAAAATAAATCTCTAATAAGAGTTGCAGTCACATAACCAGCATTGAGTTCTCCGAGATAATTCTCACCATGTTTTGGTGATTAAGTATAACTCCGTATTAATTAACAGCCATCCGAATCAATATATATATTTACTTATTTATTTATAAGCATGGTTGCAAAATATTATTAAATTTGTAAATTATGGAACCAAAAAGAGCATCGTAAGGTGTATAATAAGATACTCTTCAGTAATTAATACTCCCTCCATTCTAAAATTAAAAATACATTTCAGTCGTACAAATTAAATTTGCAAAATTCTAAAATTCAATATTGAAGTAAAACTTTTTAATTATAATAAATTTGGATGAAATATCATAAAATATATAAAAAATACTTTTAAATACAAACTTATATACTTTGATATTTTTATAAATTCATATCACAAGTTAAACTATACTCCATCCCTTCCCAAAAAAAATTATATTTGAAATTTTTTCTTTCTTATTTTGTTATAAATTAAAAAACTTTCAATTACAAAGTTATAAATCTCGTCATAACTGAAAGATTCATAACAAAAACTTATTATTGTATATTTAATTCTTTGTTAAAGATACAAAAATAAAAATCGTCAAAAGTTTAATCACAAATCAAATTATGTAAAGAATAGTACTATATTCAAATAGAAATACATCAACCTAGTTGTTGGTGTCATCGATCGTGGACTAACTCTTCAGAAAAGTAAACCGACGAGGTCAGCTGGTTGATATCGGTCATGGGGAGACGTACAGCTTAGTGTCAGAATTTGTGTATATTAGCTTACATACATAACTGCATTTTTTTCATAGAGTTGATACTTCTTTCATGTTACAGGAGTGACAATACAAGATGAAACATTGAAATTTGTACAATATACTAATTTTTAGTTATGCAAATGAAGCAAATTCTCTCTTGGTAGATTGATCGTTTCTAGAGTTACAGCAATGCATGATTGTGTTTTTATCTTAGTAAAAAAGGTGCAGTCTAGGGGACCAACAAGAGAATGGATGAATGGGGGGCCCCCTGGCCCCTTTATAAACTAATATAGCTTTTATTACTAGTGTGCAATGCAATGTCTTTTTCAATAGCAGCTAGCTAGCTGTTAGCTGTTGCTGTATTTTATTTTATGTACTGTATTTATTTATTCTCTAGCTAATTCACCCATGGCCTGGAGTATTAGAAAACACTCTCACCCATCTTTTGAATTATTGGTACATACTACTTTTACCATTTTCAACATATAAACAAAACTTTCTCCCTTAACTCCTCCATTCTCTTCAGTCCAATTACTGTGTAGTGTAATAAACATCAGATTATATGTATATGGACACTACTTTATATATGTACGTATATATGTTTGCAAGGTGTAAGCATCCTTGTATTGGCTTTCAGACTTATCATTCTAACATAGGAATTAATATATGCATTTAATTTGAGCTAGGATTGATTATCCAGATTGCAAGAACAATTCAATCATCCCACACCTTATTTGTTTGTCTACAATTTCTCCTTAATTCTGGCTGGTCTTACATATATGCTCTAAACTTGGAAGTGGATCAAGAGCTTCTTCGATCTGTACGTTTTTTATTAGATAGATTATCATCTCATGCTGCGTAGCTTCCCCTACAGCATTTACGCCATTCTGTGCTTTCCAATGCTCATAATAATAATTATGGCGGCTCAATCACCGGCCAAACATTCACCAACATCACTCGACTCACTCCTCCAGGACTACGCCTTGAGAGCATTACTAGATCAAACGAATCCAAGAACCGGCATTGTCTACAATGTTACTATTAATCACCCCGCCAACTTAACTGGAATCCAAGTTTCTGCTCTGCGGCTGAGAAGTGGTAGTTTAAGAAAGAGAGGGTTTCAATCCTACAAAGAGTTTCATATCCCAATTGGGATTTTTGAGCATCCTCTTGAAGAAAGGCTCGTCTTAGTATATCAAAACTTAGGCAACTGGTCTTCCTTTTACTACCCTTTGCCCGGATATACTTATCTATCCCCTGTAGTAGGCCTTTTGGCCTATGATGCGCCGTACAATTTATCATCGGCCACAAATGCACTACAATTGGATCTACAAGCCTCCTCGGCTAAACCCATTTTGATAAGGTTTCAAAATGTGAAAAGGAGAGCAGCTGTGGATGGGGTAAGTAAGCCAATGTGCGTTTATTTTGATGCGTATGGTTCAGTGGAATTTGACAACGTGTTGAAAGGGAATGTGTGTTCGACTACTAAACAAGGCCATTCTGCGATAGTTGTAGAGTTTGGTACTGCTCCATCGCCGGCTGCTGCTGTTGCTGCAGACACTCCGCTTCGTCGTCGTGGTGGAGTTGAATTAATGGGATGTGTGGTTGGTGGGGTTGTTGTGTTGGTGATGATGGTAGTGGGAATAATAATAGTAGTGATATGGGTGGGAAAGTGTAGGAGGAGCGTAAGGATACAGAAAATGGAAGAGTCGTCGCAAGGGAGTGTAGCATTGTCAATGACAAGCATTGGGTATGCCAAGGTGCCAATCGCAAATATGACCCGAACAAAACCAACAATACTGGAAGAAGAATATCATGACTAGCAATCTACCTTAGTAATAATGTACTACTAGTATTCAGTAACTACTATCGCCCATTGACCATTGTTGTTTACAATTAAGGAATAGTTGAAGCATTTTCATTTTTTTAATAATAAGCAAGTGTTTTCCAATTTATTAGTGTTGCTTTCTTCTTGTTTATTACTTTATAAGTTTAGATACCTGTTAAGGCGAGATATATTTGTCTTAGATTGTGCTAGAAAATTTGATGTAATCATTATATTTACGTTGTTTCGTCTATTCTAGGTAACCATATATTTGTTTGTTATAACTATATAATTCTTAGGAAATTCTTGTTAGAGATACATTGTATATTCTTAAAATATTCTTGCAAGAGACATATATAAGTTTTCATAAGTAAAGGAACGAACACAAAAGAAAAATTTTCTCCCAATTTTTGTCATGGGATCAGAGCCCTAATCGATCCCATTCTTTCCATACGCAATCCTAGTTCTGTTTTTCTATTCTAAACTAGTATTGTGCGTGCTTCCTTTGAATGCACACCGTTACTACCTACAATCTTTCTTCTACAAATTTCTATCGTGCATTCTACTGCTACGCATCGTCAATCATCGTGGCAATTGATGATGTTTCTAACGATGACAAGAAAACATCCTCTTCATATACTTTCACATCATGATAATCCTGGTTTGTTAATCACACACAAACGTAACTTCGCGGTGAAAATTATGATGAATGGGCCAAAGCTGTTCTTGTGTCCATTCGTGCCAAGAAAAAGATCGGTTTTCTTGATGGTCGCATAAAAAAGCCGAGGATGATTTAGATGACTGGTTGACTGTCAATTCTATGATAATTTCTTGGATTTTCAATACTATCGAGCCCTCGTTGCGATCTACAATTTCATACAAGGATGCGACATAGGATGCATGGCTAGACATCAAGGAAAGGTTTAGTGTACTACTAGTGTTTTCCAATTTATTACCGTTGCTTTCTTCTTGTTATTTATTACTTTATAAGTTTACATAACTCATCCTTCTTATTGGAGTCCACAGATAATGAAATGAAACCAACCAAACAAATTTAGCTGGCACAAGGCAGTTGCCATCGCTCAGGGCTTATATCTTCTCTATCAGATATCAAATTAAAATTGATGATTAATTCAACGACAACTTAAATATTACTAGTTTAATGTGCACTCACAGTACGTGTGTGCGAATCCTATTCTAATTACGGGTTATCCAATTCATATTAAAAATTAACTTTTTAAAAAGTAAATAAAACTTATTTTTATTTTTTTGAATTATAAGTAGGTATAAAATTCTTAATGTTTATCTTAAAAAGTAACTTTTAGATTAAATATTTTTCTAGAAACTCCCCAACAGACCTTTGATCTATGTAGTAATGTAAAAGAATTTCATAAAAATGCAAAGCAATAAACGAAATGAGTATATTTTCTTAATATGAGTATAACTTTGTGGAACACTAAATCATGCTTAATAGGTGGAGGATTTTGAGATATTCTTTAACTAAAATTGCATCGATCGATTCTATCTAAATTTATATATATTTATATAAATTAAAATATCGGTTCAATACATCAACAATTTGATAATAAAAACCAAAACTGCTACCAGTTTAAGAATTTTTGAACTAAAATTGTACCAATTACACTACCAATTTGATTAAAAACCGACTGGCTTGAAGCAATTTAGCAAATTCAAATTCGGATACGGTTTAAATTGTCATCCCTAATTATAAATCGTAGTAGTTTGTTTATTAATTTATTCAAATGTTGACCCGACCATAGTTAGTAAGAACCGACATTCATAATGTAATAGATATAATTAGTTTGAAATTTTCAATCATATGAATTGAAACTGCATGAAAAACAAAAGGTTGTGCAAATTTATATATCTACGTAAAAAAACATACTTTTTAAATGGTTAAAAGAAAAGACTTCGAAAAAATTAAAAAAATTGACATCTTAAAAATTATTTTTACATACTCTTTTGATCTATATGATTAAATTATTTATATATAATTTATTTATTTACATTTATAATATTATAAACTTTTTTTAAGGAAAAAATTATCTTTTTTCCCTTTGTTTTTTTTTTTGTATGACTATTGCAATTGAGAGAGCTTAACTTAATACATTGATGCATACATTACGTAGGACCTGTTCAGAAACAATTTTTATTTTTTAAATTAAAGTTAAATTTTAAATTTTAATTTTAAGTTGAAATTTTACATATACTTATTTTTGTAAAATGATTTAAAATTTTTAAAAAAATAACTCCAAAACACATATACTTTTACGTCTTAACTTAAAATTTAAAAGTCGGAGAAAAAAGGTATTTTCCGAACAGGCCCGTAGTACATTTACATCGTATGTTACGGAGCCGGCTCCTGTCCAGACTAAGAAGGCTTCATATTTATTTGTTGTATTTTTCTTGAAATTAAAACTTATCTATTTTTAATTTTCAGTCAAAATTTATCCACATATAATAATGTTATAGAGTCCTATCTTGCGGTCTCCTCTTTCGAAGATGTCTCACTCGCAACCGTCTCCCTTCTTAATTTTATTGGAACGAGAAAAATCTTCTCACAATTTTACTTTTTTATTCAAAAAATTAGATTATAAATGTAATAACTTTTTCTTTTTTTGTCTACTCCCGATCCATCTATTTTTACAAATTATCTTTAAAAAGAGTTTCAAACCTACATCATAGCTGGGGTTTTGAATCTGTAGAATCTGAATCTCCCAACAATAATTTTGCTATCTTTCTTTCTTCTCTCCCTTCTTTGGGTGTAATCTCCCTTCTATATCTTTGATACAATACAAGGATACAACCTGTTTCTGATAGACTTGGAAGAAACTTGAATGTTTTGAATTTTGGCATAACTACACCTTAGATTCTTAAAATGTCTGACTTTTTCCGAAAGACGGTAGTTTCTTTTGAAAGAAAATGAATCAGTTTTGTACTCCCTCCTATAAAAAGAATAGTTATATTTATATTTGTAAATATTAAAATTGTATATTTGATCAAAAATTTTATTTATAAATCATAAGCTTTTAATGAAATTTATTATGAATCTTTAAGTTATGACAAAATTTATAAGTTTATAATTGAAATTTTTTTAATTTATAGCAAAATAACAAAAGAAAATTTTAAACATAACTCTTTTTTGAAATAAATTTTTTTTTAAATGTAACTTTTTTTAGATCAGAGGGAGTAATAATTAATTTGGCCAATTGCCCCCAGGTAAAAGAAATTTTAATTTTGCTACGTGCATATTGTTTTCATCATTTCTTTGTTTTCTCTTGGAATTGTAAGGCCTTAAATCATTTTAAATTTTTGTATGGGAGATGTTTTTGGTGTTCACCAATTATATTTAGATTGCTGAAATTCAAAATTTTAAAAAGAGTTATTAGAAAAAAAAAAAGAACATTAATTGGAGAGGGAAAATAAGGATTTACAGGGAGGAATGCTTTGTAAACGGGGAATGAAAATGATATGTTTTATTGGTTGTGAGAAACTTTTACTAAAATAGGACCCGTATTAGTGGATAAATATTGGCCCTTAGATCATGCATAGAAATGGAAGGTGGAGATGATTTGTCTGGACAGTCCATAGTCTGGACCGGAGCCGACTCCAAATGTTACGGGCTATTCTCCCTTGGCGATCTGAAACCCTAAAGAACCTACTCTCTCTCTCTCTATAGTTCATCTGAGAATCGATCGATCGATCGATCCAAGAAATCAAGAAGAAAATGGGGAAACAGCCAGTAAGGATGAAAGCAGTGGTGTACGCACTGTCACCCTTCCAGCAAAAGGTGATGCCGGGTCTCTGGAACGATTTCATCGGTAAGATCCAGCACAAGATCACCGACAACTGGATCAGCGCCACTCTTCTTATCGGTCCCGTCGTCGGAACCTACATGTACACACTCTCTCTCTCTCTAATTACATTTTCTTACTTGCTGCATAGATCAATCTAGTTATGAGCTCAGATTCGTTTATCTGTTGATTCGCTGCCTTTAATCTTAGTATGTTCCTTTTGATAGAAGAAAGTTGTAAATTATTTTTCATGGTAATTGTGATGTTACCTTGAAACTTGTGATCATTTGAACAATTTTTGTACAAAATCTGGTTTCCACCTTCATCTGGTCTTATGTCTACTTTGAACAATACCAATGCAATCCTGGAAGACCAGAAAACAGTCACTATTGGGAGTAAAAACTCCAAATTGAGATTTTCAGTATATCAGTATTCATATTATGCTGGAAAAAACTGGTTGTTCTACATAATTTGACAATTTTTACTTGAATGGTTTTGTTGTGTATAAATGTTACTTGGCTGTGTCCTGGTCAATTAGGAGTAGTAGTTGAAATTGAACAATTCACTTGAAGGCTTAGACATCCTTTTTGTCCCCCTGAATGAAGAATAAAGGCAAAAGTAGACAATTGCCCATTCAACTAGGCACATTTTTTCTGATTGAGTCACCAAAATAAAATTTTTAAAAAAATTGCAATCCAACCCATTGAACGTATAAAAATTTTAAAATTGTGCAACTCTTTCAAATTTTGCCAAAGTCTGTTAAATTGAGGCTGAGGTGGAATGATACGAGGTTTATATGTCGAAAAAATCACAGAAAATACTTGGCTTCTGAGTTGGCTTCGCCTGTGGAAATAATTAATAGAAAAATATTAATTATAAAATTAAACTAAATAAACTATGTACTAATAACTAAGAAAATTAAGCGCTTACAAAAATATTATTAAAGATATAGGTAAATATTAATAGATCAAACAAATGAAAGTGACATACTAAACTAATTAATGTAATACTAGTCTAATGAGGCACACATATACACTTGTGCAATTTATGCTTCGATTTTTATGATAACATAATTACTCTAAAGACGAGTGTGGAAAAAAGAGTTGTAATTTATAAGGTAAAAAAAATACAAAGGCAAAAATGAAAGTTTGAGAGAGAAAGAAAAGGCAGTTATCCTTAGTGGGTTAATAGACGTGAGAGAGGGAGAAAAATTAGGAATCTAATTTGAAGTATGAAACTATTTAGAGCATATCTATAGGCACACCTGTTCCCATGCCCAAAGTCACGAAACGGGAACAGACGTCCCCATTTTGTGTATTACCCAAACAATAGAAATCCAACAACAAAGTTCTTGTTTCTCTGTTTTTTTTTTCTTCTTTATTGTCTTCTCTCTCCTTTCTTGATGTCTGTTCGCACAGACACAGTACAAAGTACAAATGTTTCTCATTGTGGTTCAGGTGGTGATCATGGACAAATAGTCTGGCATGGTACAAACTCCAGACCCGCAGCCATTTGGCTTTGTTAAATTTTGTTTTTTAGAAAAAATATTTTATTCTTAATTAATTAAAGCAAAGGATGCTATGTAATTATTATAGAAAAAATTCATTTTTTTTTGCCTCATCAGCTTCCAATTGTAAACTTTTCTCAATTGTTTTGACACATCAGCTATATTTAACAGATGTTATTAAAATTTGATGGAATGGGGCAATTTTAGATGTTTAATTGATTGCATATCTTTAAAGTTAAAATGTCTTGATCCAAAATAAGTGCCAAGTTCAGTGGTCAGTTGACTATTCTTATAGAAGAATATAGAAAACAGAGGACTATAAAGGACTTAATGGACATAACCTTTTGCAATGTTTTAAAAAATGAACGATTATGTCCAGGTGGAGCCATAAAACCAGAAAGTGAGAATAAAATAAATAAATAAGTAAAGTATTTTGTTTAGTAAGTTGATGCATAGATATAACAGCCCCCATACAAGTGTTGTGTTTAATTCTGTTGATATTGGCTAAATATTGAAGGTTTGTAAGAAGCCATATGATTCAAGTGACTATCGGAGCAGGAATGGTAATAAAGTAATGTTTTGCAGCATCTTTACTTCTCTTGTGCGAGTTCTTTTGCTTCCTCTACCAGTTGCAAGATGAGGGGCAATATTGCATCTATTTGTTTACATGTGCATGTATGCTGTTGGGTTTGCCCTAGTTTTTATTCGTAGATGTGACAATTCTATTACTAGCAACACAACAATGTTTATAATTAACCCTTGTTCCTTGAAATTGTCATGCATGTAGGTATGCTCAGAACTACAAGGAGAAGGAAAAACTGGAGCATAGGTACTGAGTGTTGAGTATGTGAAGTGCTTCTCAGCACATGCGAGTGAAAAAAGAATCGCTTTTATTTTATTGAAACGTTAATATTTCTCTAGTTGTCCTGCAATAAGCTTAGTGTCATGGCATGACAAGAAAGTAATAGTATTTGTTTGCAATGGCATTCAACTAAAAAGTCCTGTGTTGTTTCTGATGGCATCTTAAGGGTTTGATGGTTTTTCTTTATTTGATATGGCATAAGATTACTTGGTGCTTTGCTTACAACGGTGATTCCTAAAGGAAAAGAGGGGAGGTGGATTTTTCTTTAGTCTAGACAGTTACATTTCGCTAGACCGATCTTCAAATTGTTCTGTTGGACTATCAAAATAGCATTGCGGGTGGTTCTTTTTTTTTTTCTTGGGTTACAATGTGGGGTTTCTATTCTGTTATTTGGAAGGAATTAAATGGCTTTCATGCTGTATGTTAAATCATTCCTGTTCCACAATTCTTCCATCCATTTTGTTGTGCAGAATTTGTCTTTCCTAATATCGGTTAATCCATCCCGGACGTGTTATTAAGCATGCCCATATTCTCCTCCATCCTTGTTTGGTTCATTTTGTCAATTTCTTCTCTTTGGCTGCCACCCCTTTTTTCCCCTTCCATCTGCCTCTGCCTCCAGTTTACCTTCACATCATTCATTGTTTTTCATTTTCCCTTGATATCTCTACAAAGCAAATTGATATTTTCACAAGTCTGTATTTCATGTTAACGTGACTTCCACCCATTATTTGTGGAGAGGAACCACGTGGAATTATTATTTTTCCTTGTAAAAATGTCACCTCTCTGTTTATTCATTACACATTTGCTTTTCCCTCAGATCTATGCTTCTATTCCATCCGAAAAGAACAAATGAAATGCCAATCTGATGTGAGATGTTCAAGGAATGTGTTCGTTTGAAAAGACTAAACGGATTAATAAATAGTTGTATGGACATGACCAAATTAGTTTGGTCATTGTGATATTTGCGCATATAATTTAGAATCTTGTTACTTTGTTGTGGTAAACGATTAATGGGTAAATTATTTTATTGTGTTTAATTAACTAGCTTGTGCAAAGCAAGAGTTCTTAGGTTGCAACTCTGTGCAAGGCAAAGTTGTTCTTAGGGATGAATATTTCATTTGGACTGCTACTATTACGACCGACTCTAATAAAATTTAATTATTTGAACTCTATAAGGTTATGGTAAAATATGAGATTTATCATCTTATCTCACTTAACTTTGATTTTGATTTGTTTATATATAAAATATATTTTATAATGATTTTAGAAGATTTTATAAGAGAATAATATTAAAAAAAAACAAAAGAAAAAAATAAATTAATTAAATTTAAAAAAATAATTTTGAGTAACGAGGTGAGAGCATGGTAGATTTGGTAGTAGTGTTAAAAGAGGTGGGTTTGGAGGATTATATAATTTGGTTTAGGAACTGTTTCTCCGTCTCATAACCGTCCTATTTATTAATAGTTATAATTTAATATTTTTTTTATTTCAAAATATAACGTTAATTTAATTATTGTATTGAATTTGTATGAATTAATTTAATTTTAATTGTATAGTAGAAAAATATTTTAACTCAGTTCTCAAGTATTATTAATTTCATAGTTTTACCAAGTTAAAAATGACTTTGTAATTCAAATTTAAACTTATATTTTTGTTCATATATAATATATATATTTTTATGTACTTCATTATCAATATCATGATAAAATAGTTATATAAAAGTTATATAAGAAATATTCTAAAAGTAAATAGTTACATATCAATTTTTATTTTAAATTAATTTAAATTAAAATGAAAAATATTTAAGGAAGAAAATCTATGTATAAAACAAAATAGAAAAATCGAATAAGAAATAATGTTAAAGTAAATAAGAAAAATAGATTATATTTTCAATAATTATATACTTTTTTTTGTTTTGCAAAAATATTTATGTTAGTAAATTCAATTGATTCCATAAAAAGAATTATATTTGTATAATTTCTTTTATCTTAACATCATCACTTTTATAATAATACCAAATTTCATAAATTAAACAAAAAAACATTGAAGCGCTAAAATTTTCAATTAAATTGAAGTGAAATCAATATAATTTGAAATGTAAACATTAATTAAAATATATTCTTTTACACTTACTCCTATTTATTATAGATATTGTGTTAATTATAAATTTATAAATATGTCCAAGACATTCAAATACAAATTTAAAAAGATCATACAAAAATAAAAAATAAAAAAAATTGAAACAACTATCATCATTAGAGAGTAGGCTTTTAAATCATATTATAAGTTATACTGCTTAGAAAATAAAAATGAAATATATAGTAAATCTTAATAATTATTAACTAAAGGAAAATATAATAACACCAATAATAGAATCCACCGAGTAATTATTCAACTAATCAAACATTATCGAGCAAATCACAATTTAACCAATTATAATAAAAAAAAATTGATTAAAACAATTATAACAAAATAATGATGATAAATGTTAGTAATTCAAAAAATATAATAAATACATAAAAAAAGCTCAGATAATATAAACAAATAATGTTTTAAATCAAACAATATAAGTTTAATTCAAACATTGATTTTATTTGTATAATTTATAATTTGTTTATATATATACACTTCAAAATTATTCAATATACACTTAAGAATTGTTATACTTATTTCATGTAATTAATTTTAAATAGGCATGATAGTGATGTTAATTAAATTATCAAATATCGCAATTGTTTTTTTGTACATAATTTAATTAGTTATGCATATAAAGTTATTTGTTATATTATATTCATATATTTTATTTTAAAACCATCTAATTATTGATTTAACAACTTTTAATAGAAGTAAGTTTTGATGAAAATAGAATTAGATGAAAGTAGAATTGAATTAGTAAAGTACAGTAAGAGAAAAAAAAGAATTAAAAGAGGGTAATCTTAGAAAGAAAAAGTGTTGAACCATGAGATAAAAAAATATATATATTTATGCTTTTAAATATAGTATATAGATTGGTAAACGATTAATGGGTTAATTATTTTGTTGTGTTTAATTAAATGGAATGAAATTTATTGAGAATTGGTCGCAATGGAATGTTATTAGCTCCTTAAGAATGTTAGAACCATGAGAAATGTAGACGGATGAAACGAACCGAAAAAGGATTGACACGGGTAATTTTTGTGTTTAATGTGCTATTGTTCTCTACCAAAACGGCTTTCTAAAGGGTTATAGACAGTATACCCATAGAATATATGTCAAGTCTCAAGATATAAACTCATTTGATTAGCAATCCAAAAAAACTCTCAAGAATACTTCCTTGTATAAATTGTAAGTTTGTTTACATGAGACATGAGAAATTTGCAAAACATGGTGCCAAGCTATTCTTTCCTTAGCTTTTTAAATATGTTGTATGTATACATGTATCACTCTATACATCTATATATATGTATTTATAAATATATAAATACATACAAATCCTTGTATAAAATTTTATTTAATATATTATACGCTATTATAAGGAGTTACAAAAGCGTAGCAGTAGTGTAATAAATACACATCTCCATACAATTTAAATGCGCACGTAAAATTTAATCTTTCAAAAAATATGAATTCACTTATTGGAATTTTAGCTCAATGTCTTGAAAGTTGTAATTATGTATCTCAAAATATATAATTATACATTACAAAAGTTGTAACCCCATATTTCTAAAAATACAGCACACCATTATACTGTATTTAAAAGTACAAATATGTTTTTTTGTCTCATGTTTCCGTACTTTTTCATCTAATAATACCCTTTTCTAATTTTTGTTCCCATTATAATCATTTCCTAATCTATTTCTATCTTTTATCAATTCCTACTTTTATTAGAATTTATAAAACTCATAAATACTTTCTCTTTCATTATAATTATTACATGTAAATAAATTTGTAGTCCAATAATCATTTTCAATTTTACATCAAAATATTTCACAATATGAACATGTACAAATCATTTCTTTTAATTAGTAGTTTTTTTGTTTCTTTTTTGCGTTTTCTACGAGGAGCATAGCTACTTATCAAATATATTGTTCAGTTTTTTTTATATTTTATTTTGTAGTAGTGGTTACTTTTATTTATCTATTTTTCCAATAGTAGTAGTCCACCATACAAATCAACTAATATCATATTTTTTGTTTAGTAATATTTTAAATGTTTATTTTTGTAGTTATTTAGTTAACTAATTATCAAATTATTGGTGAACTTTTTTATTTTGTGACATTATTGTTATTATTATTATTATGGGATTAAACTTCTTATCACAGTAAAATTTCCATTATTTTATCAAAATTATTTAGATAGTAAAACCGTTATCAAATTTATGTCCATATAAACTTTTAGCAATATCTTATATATTATCATTTTTCATATTATTGTATTATATTATTTTCTTATATGGAACAACTTGTTTGAATAATTTATGTATATGTGGGCATTTATAATTAATAGTCTTGAATCTAATTGTTAATTTTTTTCCTATCTATTACTCATTTTTTATTTTTCATTTTGCTCTAAGTTAATTGAATTTCATACTATTATTCATAATTTTAATTAAAATGGAATATATATATATATATATATGTTGTTTTTCATAATCATTCAAAAATTGTAATAAAGTTTTTCTTCTTTCTTCTGGATCTTCGATTTTGTCTATAATATCCAGAATCATACTTTGAGATTTTGATAAAACATTAATACTTAAACCATTCAAATCTAAAATAGATTTATAATAATTTATTTCATTTATACAACTACAATTTTTATGATTATTTTCAGATAATCATAAATAGGTTTGAAACACCTAAACGAGAGATCACTGTTAATGATTTAAAACAGGAAATTAATGAATTAAAATATGAAATGAAAATTTTAAAAAATAGAATTGAGGTTTTAGAAAATTATTCTTATGAAGAGGAAGAAATAAAACTCTCTAAAGGAAAAGAAATAAAAGTAGATGATGATCAATCTACTGATTATTTAAATGTTTTGGATAAATTTACATTCCAAAAATGGTATGTTTATATTACGCTTGTAATAAATGAAGAAATAAGTTTCAAAGGTATTGCTCTAATTGACAGCGGGGCAGATTTAAATTGTATTAAAGAAGGAATTGTTCCTACCAAATATTTTGACAAAATTAAGTCTGGTCAAAGATTAACTACAGCTAAGGGCTAGAATGAATTTAAATTATAAATTATCTAATATTAATATTTGCAATGATGGTATTTGTATCAAAACAAATTTTGTTCTTGTTAAAGGATTAAGTCAGATGTTAATATTAGGAACTCCTTTTATTAACATGATTCAGCCTATAACAAGAATAGATTCTACAGGTATTTTTACTATTTTGAGTGGTAAAGAAATTATTTTTAAATTTATTATTAATCCTCAAACAAAAGAAATTAATGAATTAAAAGATAATTTAATTTATAAAGAAAAACAATTAAATTTTATTCAAAATGATTTAAGAATAAAGAGTATAGAAAAATAATTAGAAAATGATAAAATAAAACATAGAATTAGACAGATAGAGGAAAAGATAAAGAAAAATTTATGCAATGAATTACCAACAGCTTTTTGGAACAGAAAGAAGCATGTGGTGGATTTGCCATATGAAAAATAACTTTAATGATAGGTTGATTCCTACTAAGGCTCGACCTATACAAATGAATAAGGAATTATTAGAATTTTGTAAAAAAGAAATTCAAGGATTAAAAGAAAAATCTTTAATTAGAGATAGTACATCCCCTTGGAGTTGTGCTGCTTTTTATGTAAATAAAAATGCAGAGATAGAAAGAGGTGTACCAAGGTTAGTAATTAATTATAAACCTTTAAATAAGGCTTTAAAATGGATTAGGTATCCCATACCTAACAAAAAAGATTTATTAAAGAGATTAAATGAGGCTTATATTTTTTCAAAATTTGATTTAAAATCTGGATATTGGCAGATTCAGATTAATGAGAAAGATAAATATAAAACTGCTTTTGCAGTTCCTTTTGGACATTATGAATGGAATGTGATGCCTTTTGGCTTGAAGAATGCTCCATCTGAATTTCAGAATATTATGAATGATATCTTTTATCCTTATTCTGATTTTATAATTGTTTATATTGATGATATTTTGGTTTTCTCTGTTAATTTAGAAAATCATTTTAAACATTTAAACATTTTCATAAATATTATCCAGCAAAATGGATTAGTTCTTTTAGAAAAGAAAATGAAATTATTCCAAACTAAGATAATATTTCTTGGTCATGAAATTAGTGAGGCTAATTATCTTCCTATTAATAGGTCAATTGATTTTGCAGAAAAATTTCCTGATGAAATTAAAGAAAAGACACAATTACAAAGATTTCTTGGTAGTCTGAATTATATTGCAGATTCTTATAAGGATCTGGTAAAGGATAGTGCTCCTTTATATGATAGATTGAAGAAGAATCCTCCAGCCTGGAATGATGAACATACTAAGGCTGTTAGAATGATTAAATTAAAAGTAAAGAAAATTCCATGCTTAGTATTAGCTAATTATAATTGGAAGAAAATTGTTGAGACAGATGCATCTAACATAGGTTATGGAGGAATTTTAAAACAATTAAATCCAGTTACTAATAAAGAACAATTAATTAGTTTTAATTCTGGTAAATGGAATTCTGCCCAGATGAATTATGCTACTATTAAGAAAGAGATGCTTTCAATAGTAAAAAATATTTCTAAATTTCAGGATGATTTATTAAATCAAGAATTTATTTTGAGAATTGATTGCAAAGCTGCAAAAGACATTATTGAAAAAGATGTTAAAAATCTTGTTTCTAAACAAATATTTGCCAGATGGCAGGCAATATTATCTATATTTGATTTTACAATTGAATATATTAAAGGAGATCAAAACTCCTTGCCTGACTTTTTAACTCGAGAATTTTTACAGGCAATTATGTAGGATCCTCTAAAAGAGGAGGACAATCATCTAGGGGATCACCCAGAGGCAGATCTCCCAGAGGAAGAGGCAGATCAATTATAACTTCTAGAAATACAGAAGGAGTTCAAGGGCATGCTCCTTTGTCTTATGATCAAAATTATCCTGTCACTCCATCTAATATTAAATCAATGAAAGATGTGGCAGTAGAAGCCAATAATGCGGCTGCTGAGCAGACTAAAGATTTAAAAATAAAAGATTTTACTGATTATCTAATGATTATTGAAGATTTTGATTGCAGGTGGGTTAATGAACCTTGGAAAATTGCTAATAAATATTTTGAGCAAGGAATTTTCTTTCCCAATAGCGCTCAAAAATCAAGGATGCAGTATGAAATAATATTGAGCGAAACAGGTTCAGTATTCTTTCAACACTCCATCAACAATTATGATAAAAATTCCTTTAATTTCTCAAAGGCAAAGATTTTAAATTTTATTTCCATAAATGAATGGGGTTCAAGTCCTGGTCAATACCGCAGATATGTGGATCCAGAGACTCCAACAAAATTATTTTATTATAATTACTGGAATTATATAGAAGCATGGCATTATGCTTTCTTATACCAATGTAGCCAGAGGAAACATTCCTGGTTCTTTATGTTCAATAATGATTTTCATGCAGATGAAATTCCGAATTGGTTTTTTAATAATTGGGAAAGAATTGGTCCTGTTCAGGATTTTCTCCCTAATGATTTGAAAATTTTCTTGATTCCTTATGCTCGGCTTCATCCAAAGTTGAGGAATGAGAATTATTCAATTAAGGTTCAAAAGAAAGCCTTATTATTATTTATTGCTCAATTTAAAATCCCATGGATTTGGAATTGGCAATACTCCGTTATTATGGAGGAGAATGAGTTTCCCTATTTAGGGATTAATTATTTTTACAAGTGGTGGCCAAAATTCCAATTCAAGACCACTACCAATGATGTACAGAGAATTATTACTCAATATCAAAATGAGTCAATTATGGAATCTCCAAAGCTAAAGGAGATTAATTATGGTTCTCAAATTGATTTATCTCCAGTGTCAATTGTGAAATTTTTGAAAGATTCAATTTAGAAGGAAGACTCCTCTCAATCTTCAGAGGAAATGAAGGCTTCTCTTTAGAAATCCTTGGCAATGATCCTAGATGGGCTATCTCAAGAAACAGGCTCGTCAAAATCATAAGATGATGTTTCTATGAAATCTAAAGAAGCAGAAGGCATATAAGATGCTCAAGACCCTTATGCGGACTTCAATGCTTCTGAAAAGTAAGCTACAAATTATCTCTCACCTAGCTAAGGACAAGGAGAAAAAGAAGGATAAGGCGTCATCATTAAAATGATGGTCCTTTGGAAGAAAAGTCAAAAGATTCCTGATGCATTTTCTCTATTATTTGTAGATGCTTTATTAAAGTAGCTTTTGAAAAAGCTATTCTGAATTATTGATAGCTTTGGTCACAGCTGTCTCTTTTCCCTATTCCGGACTCGGATTATTTTCTTTGAAATCCGGCAAGTGTGTAGTATAAAACCCCCTTTGGGGTTTAGTTGTAAGCAGAACCAAGTTGGACAAAAACTTGGATAGTTAGATATCCCCCTCTCTTGTATAAATTAATATTCTAAATAATAAGAAGGAAGTTCTCCATCTTACTTCGGTCTTCAGATTTTGAATTATCTATTTTATTATGGATTTTCAATGTAAGTCTTCTGACTAGTAATTACTTATTATCTTTTATATTCCTATTTTGATTTCTGTCTTAATTACTTACCCTTAATTATTTTTATCTGTTAAAGAAACAGTAAAATCGGGGAAACAATTGAAGAATATTGGGCCATTACAAAGACTAGTTTCAACTAAGCCTAGTAATGAAGCATCAAACTGATTGTGCCTACAGTCTCTTAAGGCAATCATTAAACATGCATTTAAACCTTCTCGTGTCAAAGGTTTAATACTAATTTGAACTAATCCAATATGCAGAAAATTATAATTATCTTTATGTTTTAATATTCCTAGATCAAACATATGGATAGTTTCCAATTGATTAATAATAGGAACAGTTCTTTCTACCGTTTTAATAATTTTCTTTGATTTAAAATCAAAAGTATTTATCATGTATATTTCATTTGGAGACACAACTAGCATCTCTCAAGCCTTATATTTTTCAATAATTTCTTTATACTCTAACTCTGAAGAGTTCTTTAATAATTCTTTATCCAATTTCATTTTAACTAATTTTTTACTAGAGCTCCGGCTTAGCATTATCACCAATTATTATTATTGTTTTGGTATATATATATATATATATATATATATATATATATATATATATATATTATCTATAATACCTTCGTACAAATATTGAAAGAAAATTCATACACTCTCAATTACCGATATTGAAATTTCATGCGTTAAAAAAAATTTATATACTCTCAATTACCAATAGTTACACGTTTTTTGTTTTATTTTTTATTTTTGTCGTCCGATATTTTTATATCTCGCTGAGATTATTGTTAATTATTTTAATTTTTTTATAATGATGCTACAAACATTTTTTATGACAACTAACCAATAAATTCTTTCTATTTTATAAAATCTATAAATAAATTTAGAAAAAATAATCTTATTACTATGTAAACAATGTCAATTTGTTATTTCCTCAATATGTTTTAGAATAATTTAATTTAACTATTCTTTAAACATACATACTTTATTATTTAATTTATTTTTATTATTTAATTTTTTGTTAATTTTTTTTAAAATTGAGAAAAATTAAATCTGAATGATATGATGAGCGGCACGGGGTTGCAAGCTTCTCATATTTTAAAAAATGTAACTTCTCATTTAAATAATAATAACTTCATATCTCAAAATATACAATTTCACATTTTGAAGTATTTAACTTTTTATCTAAAAATTAATAACTTTATATTTTGAAACATGTAACTTCCTATCTCAAAATATGCAAGTTTTTTCAAACAACTTTGCACATTTTAAAGGGACTTGGCTCATCTTCATCACCTATTTCCCCCAACTTTGCACCTTATAAAGGGACTTGACTCCTCTCCATTACACATTTCTCCCAATTTCTATCTGCTAGGTTTCAAATGGAAGATACTATAATGGTGGTTGATTAGGATTTTTTAAAATTTAAAGTCTTACTTATAAAAATCAGTAGATTATAGAACTTCTTGTTTAGAAAATATCTTATTTAAATTTTGAAAAAGTTAACAGTGAAATGTTAGCAAAACAACCCTTAGAGATATTTGGAATGGCTTAAGTGAAAATACCAGTAATGTCCCTTGCTAAAAGAATTAGCAGGAACTAAGCAAACAAGGAAAATGATTAAGCTGAAAAAACAGTAAGGAGAGGAAAGTAAAATGAGAAAGGAACTTTTATTATAGTTCAGTTACGTTTCTTTTACTTTTCTTTTTTTTTTACTTGAGAAAAAAGTCACCGTACAAACACACAGTATAAAGAATTCAAAATTCTTGCTTACAAGTGGGTTATTAGGACCTCACTAGCCACACAGACTTGAAATATAAATTGTTGCTATAACTAAGTAAAGACTCGTTGATGAGCAGATATAATAGCACTTCTTGGATGTCTTGTCGAAGAAATTAATATATTGCCAGTTTACTAGTCATATATGAAATTTATGAGTCGTGTTTATATTTCTCAAAATTTATTCATTGAGAATTTAAAATAGTTTCGTTGGGGATTGTATTTGGTTAAAAATGACTTGTATTTTTACGGTTGTCTTTCACTTAGTCAAAAAAATTAATGATTATTTTGTCTTTTATAACCTTTTAAAAAAATTTCTTGAAGTTGACTAAGTAAGAATTTCAAAGAAAACATTTTTCTCACTAAGGTTGCTTACTCAGCATCTTAGTTCTTTATGTTGTTGATTCCTTTCTTTAGTATTTTGTTTATTTTTATTCTAAGTAAGACTATACTTCGACAATCTTTCTTTGCATGTTGTATCCTGCTTATATATTGTATAAGATTAGGATGTCAATTAGTGATGCATTTAATTGAGTTTTGTATATTTTTTTATTTTTTCTTTTATTTTAAATGTGTCTTTAAGTAAAAAATTAATGGTCCATAATTGAAACAATTTAATTTCTAAAACTTAATTTAGAATATTCTTAAATTCCAAAACAAAGCTAGAAAATCCATACAAAATAAATCAACAAATATTTTGTAATTAAAATACAAATAGATATGAATACTAAAATACTTTTAAAAAATTGATAAAATAAATTTTTTATCAAAAACAAAGCGTTTTGATGCGCACAGACTACCATACTAATAAACTACTAGAGCTGAGGAGCAGTTTAATTTTGCTTTTCTCATTACTTGAGTACTATTATCATTATTATTGTTATGCGAATCTTTTCATTGAATTTCATATTCTTAGTTAAATTATTATTCCCTAAATAAATAAATAAAATAGTCCATATTCTTTACTTATACAAAATCAATTCGTTGTAATTGAAATTGGCAAAAGTAAAATTGGGAGTTGGCTCCGCCCAGCCCAACGTATTTCAAAATTCAAATTGACGTGCCGCCCAAAATCATCAAATTGACGTTCGTTGGTTGGCTCCTTGTTCCTCTTCCTCTCTTGCCGCCCCCACCGCGATACACCCCTACAACTTCATCGTCTCTTTCAGGTTTTCCTTTTCACTCTCTCTACAACTTCCATTCCTTCATTCATTCATTCATGTGCATTTTCTGTCTCTACAGATTTGAAACCTTTTTTATTTTTTTTTATATTTTTTTTATTTTACCAGTGCAGTATATGACGGAGAAACACATTGCTTGAATCACTGCTGCACATTTTCAGATCATTCTTTTTGTAATATTTCTTCTTATTTTTTTATTGAATTAGATGACTGACTCCTTATTTTTTCTTTAACATGTTTATGGAACTTTGAACGTTTGTTTTTTTTTTTTTTTTTTCTAATTTTCCTAGAAGATTAAGCTTGCTAAGCGAAATCAGGAGAATATGTTGGGTATTTTTCTTTTCTATTTGGAATTGGAAATACTTAATAGTTAACCCTTGTTTTTGGATTCCACATGAAGATAGAAATAGGAATCTTAAATTAGATCTGTCTTAGGATGGATTGTTTTGTTTATAAATAAGGTTGATTTGTAAGCTTATAGATACACAAAAATAATCAGATATTTTGAGAGAGATTTTAAGAGAGAGAGCAATCACCATAAAATAGAAGAAAGATTGAAATTTGTAACTTTCCATCAGCACGACACAGCAGTCTTAATTTCGTGTTTCTCGGAGTTTGGACAGTCGGATCGTTCTGATTTTTGGAAAGTGATTTTGCAACGTCTAGTTCTTGATTCTGAATGATGTAGATCATTTTTGGAGGTCCGAAAGTGTGCGGTTTTGGGGTACGAATAGGCTGCCTGTTTTAGGTGATATTCTCTAATTTTGTCTATTTTTATTTCATACTTCTTGACGTTTATTCCAAGAAAGTGTGATGATATATTCTGAGTTTGTGTGCCTCTAGTTTAACTAGGGAAGGTTTGGTGTATTACCCAATTATTTGTGATAGTGAAATTTTTGGGTGGACTACAGTCATGTGGTTTTTACTCCTCGTCGTTGAGGGTTTTCTATGTAAAATTCTTGTGTGTCTTGTGACTTGTGTTTTACAAGTTTATCATTTTATTTTTTCTCTACTTAATTGTTTTCTCAAAAGGTTACAAGTTTAGGGGAAATTATTATTCCGCTATGGTCGATTTTTCCTAACAGATTGGTATCAGAACTTTTAGTTATTATTTAGGATCCGACTTGTGACGGATGGAAACAAATACAAGTAGAATGATTAATATGAATGGTTCCAATTACCATGTTTGGAAAGGCAAGATGGAGGACCTTCTTTATGTGAAGGATTATTATCTATCGGTGTTTGCAACTGAAAAATTCGCGGATAAAATTTAGGCGCAATGAAATATTCTGCATCGATAGGTTTGTGGGTACATTAGACAATGGGTGGATGATAATGTTTTGAACTATATCAGTAGGGAGACACATGCATGTACTTTGTGGAATAAGCTTGAGCAATTATATGCTCGAAATATAGGTAACAATAAACTGTTTTTGATTAAACAGTTGATAGGCTTGAAGTACCAAGATGGAATTCCCATGACGGATCACTTGAATTCATTCCAAGGAATTATGAATCAGCTTGTTGAAATGAATATCAAATTTAAAGATGAGGTGCAAGGATTATGTCTTTTGGGTACTCTACTGAACTCTTGGGAAACTTTCAGGATGTCATTATCCAACTCCGCTCCAGATGGCCTTATTAGTATGGAATCAGCTAAGAGCAGTATTCTGAATAAAGAGATGAGAAGAAAGTCATAGGATTCCTCTTCACAATCAAAAGTCTTAGTTACAGAAAGGAAGTCAAAGTAGAGGTTCGAGTAAGAAAGGCATTCAACGGAGCAATTTTAAAGGAAAGTTTGCTAATGTTGAGTGCTTCCATTGTAGGAAAATGGACATACCAGGAAATTCTGCAGAAAGTTGAAAAGGGAGAACAAGAAGACGACAACGGACAATAATCAGAAAAAAGATGATGGTGGTAATGATGATGATGTTACTGCTACCGCTATAGATAATTTCATGATTATGTATGACAGTGAAACTATCAACCTTGTTCGTGATGATTCCTCTTGGGTAGTTGATAGTGGTGCCTCCATTCACGCTACATCTCGGAAAGAGTTCTTTGCATCTTATACCTCCGGTGATTATGAAAGTGTTAAGATGGCAACAATCGTACAACTAAAGTTATTGGCATTGCAGATGTGCACTTGGAGACTTCCTTAGTTCTAAAAAATGTTAAACATATTCCAAATATTCGGTTAAATTTGATTTTTGCAGGAAAGCTTGATGATAAAAGATTTTGTAACACTTTTAGTGATGGTAAGCATAAGCTTAGTAAAGGTTCTATGGTCGTGGCTAGAAGTGAGAAGACATCTTCATTGTATATGGTGCAGTGTTATCAATGTTATGGAGAATGAAGATGCGACTGAGTTGTGGCACAAGAGACTTGGCCACATGAGTATCAAAAATATGACTTTGTTGTTAAAGAAGAAGAAGTTATCTGGTTTCAAGGATGTTCACTTTAAGGAGGCGTTCTCATTGTTCGGCAGGTAAACAAAATAGGGTTTCTTTTAAGATTCGTCCTCCTTTTTGGAGAAGACACGTACTTGATCTGGTACATTCCGATGTTTGTGGTCTTATGAAAGTTAGGACATCTAGTGGGTCACTTTATTTTGTGACATTCATCGATGAACCATTCGAGGAAGATGTAGGTTTACACATTGAAGGCCAAAGATTAAGTATTGAGTGTGTTCAAGCAATTTCAGGCATCGGTTGAAAAAGAGAAGGAAGATATGGATAGAGTACCATATGCCTTAGCAGTAGGAAGTTTGATGTATGTCATGGTGTGTACAAGATCGGATATAGCTCATGCAGCACGTGTTGTTAGTCGTTTTTTGTCAAACCCGGGTAGAAGGCATTGGGATGCTGTTAAAGTGGATTATGAGATATCGACGGGGTACTTCTAAATTGAGACTTACATTTGGAAATGGAAAGACAGTGTTTGAATGCTCGGATGCTGATATGGCAGGAAACAAAAACAATATGAAATTCACTTCTGGATATTTGATGACCTTTGCAGAGGGAGTGGTCTCATGGCAATCAAGGTTGCAAAAATGTGTTGCACTTTCTACAACGGAAGCTGAGTATATTGCAACAACGGAAGCGTGTAAAGAGTTGTGGTTAAAGAGATTTGTGCGGGAGCTTGGTTTCAAGCAACAGCCCTACGTGGTTTTGTGTGATAACCAAAGCGCAATTCAACTTGCTAAGAATTCTACTCCTCACTCAAGATCGAAACATATCAATGTGAGGTATCATTGGATTAGAAACGCTCCAGAAGACAGGCAACTTGAACTTGACAAAGTTCACACCGATGATAATGGTTCTAATATGTTGACAAAGGCACTAGCAAGGGAGAAGTTAGATTTGTTGTTCGATCGCCGAAATGGCAGACCCTCTTTCCAAATAGTCTGAAAGGGGGAGATTTGTTGGGTATTTTTCTTTCCTATTTGAAATTAGAAATACTTAATGGTTAACCCTTATCTTTTGATTCCACAAATAGATAGGAAATAGGAATCTTAAATTAGATTTGTCTTAGGATGGATAGTTTTGTCTATAAATAAGATTGATTTATAGGCTTATAGACAAAAATAATTAGATATTTTGAGAGAAATTTTAAGAGAGAACAATCACTATAAAATAGAAGAAATAGT
The DNA here is from genome assembly GCA_014636745.2 of Centella asiatica. NCBI lineage: Eukaryota > Viridiplantae > Streptophyta > Magnoliopsida > Apiales > Apiaceae > Centella > Centella asiatica. The sequence goes on from CM025788.1 coordinate 36,091,885, forward strand.
TAAATTTGTAGCTTTCCATCAGCACGACACGGCCGTCTTAATTTTGCATTTTTTGGAGTTTGGACAGTTGGATCGTTCTGATTTTTGGACAGCGGATTCACAATGTCTAGTTCTTAATTCTGAACGGTGGAGATCGTTTTTGGAGGTCCAGAAGTGTGCGGTTTTAGGGTACGAACAGGCTGCCTGTTTTAAGTGATATTCTCTGATTTTGTCTCTATTTTTATTCCATACTTCTCGACATTTATTCCAAAAAAGAGTGACGATATATTCTGATATTTGTGATAGTGAAATTTTTGGGTGCACTACAGTCCCATGGTTTTTACTCCTCGTCGTTGGGGGTTTACTACGTATAATTCTTGTGTCTTGTGACTTGTGTTTTACAAGTTTATCATTTTATTTTTTCTCTACTTAATTGTTTTCTCAAAGGTTTACAAGTTTAGGGAAAATTATTATTCCGATTAGTCAGTTTTTCCCAACAGAACATGATAGATATATTGGTACCACGTGTTCCATCATCCTGTTAAACCTTGTTTCTCTTTTTACCTGTTATTTTATCCACATTTCTTGCACACAAACTTTTATACTTTGTCTTATAATGTTTCACTGACCTTGTTCGCTACTTGGTCTCTGGACTTGCTAATTATCAATATATTGAAGAGAACCAGAAATAACCAACCTCAAAACAGCTCTTTTCTTAAATTTTTCCGACCTGGTTAAGGTAAAGCTTACCCTGTATTTGCTAGTCTGTATTCTGGAATTATCTGAATCTCACAAGTCAAGCCATAAAATGAAATGAAATGCTATACCCACTAGTATTGTAAATCAAAGTAAGAGTTTCTATAGAAAGAAAGAAAAAGAAATAGAGTAGCACGAGAGAGTTTAGACGGAGAAGAAGTAGGAGAATGATTATTTCTTCATTGAAATAAAATGATACATTTATATTGTATATTTATACTTGAATCATCATAACTACTTCCTAACTAATTTGCCCGCATATCTAGGCACATTACACTCCCTTATAAAACTGGCACTAACTAATACTAACAAACTTCCATGTCAGCATTTTCATGTCAACACCACTCTAAGTGAAAGTCACCTCCATTGTGACTATTTGATCCTGTATATCTGAAGCAGTCCTTGATACTTGTTTTCAACTGATATGGCACAACACTAGCAGCTAAAGCAATGTCATTGTCTTCGTCTTTGTATTGTGACTTAGAAGAAATGCGATTACTGGAATGTGCATTATTCTCAATACATAATTTTCTTGATGGTGACTAAGAGTTCAGTGTTACACATGTTCTTGTAGGCTGCTGCCAGTTTGTGTTTCCTGTTGCTTCAAGTCTAAATTGGCCATCTGACAGCTTTTATAAGCTAACATTCTCAGGTTTTGAGTCTCAAAGGAGTTCAAGCGCCTGTTTTGTTTCTTCTTTTAGGACTCCAGCTGTCAATGGCAAATGTTTGTGTCTCCAACACTTATGAAGAGGCTCGAAAGCAACGTCTTCTTGAAAACAAAAAACGATTTGAGGTACTAATCCAATGTCAATGGCCTTCAAGTTCTTGCAACTCGTGTTCTGTGTCTGTACATGTATGCGAATTATTATAGCAAACCACTACACTATAGATATAAAGAAAGCTAATCAAGGACAATGCTTTGCTTATATAGAGCTTGAAAATGAACTTTTAAATTTTGAACATCTCAATTATGCAGGTGAAATGAAAAAAGTAGCAGGTTAAGAAATATTTGAGCATTCTACTTTTGTTCTTAGTAGAAACTTATAGAACCACTGTTACCTTTTAAATTTATCACATTTACAGCATATGTTATATCGTTCTGATTCCCATGTATGTTCCACAGCTTGCAAATAAACTTGCTAAGATGTGATTTCTGTGAATTTTGTTTCTGGTCTTGAAGGATTTGGGGATCTTAAAAATATCCAAAAGCTTAACAGAGATCAAATCTGAGAAGTCCCAGGTTATGTACCAAATTTTGTGTACTTTTTATGTACCTATTCAGTTGCACCACAGATGTACCACTTTTTCGTGTACTGATTATAACAAATTCATAGTAACAGCAACGTCAACCGAAACCAAGAGTAAGCAGCACTACCCTTTTGGAACCTAGACGTTCTTCACGTGAGCGTAAGGTGGTTTCTTCATACAGTGATGATGTAAGTGTTACCATTGTTAATGGTCAGATTCGTTGTAGTTGGATAGAGCAAACATTTACTGCTAATCCTTTTATCTGCACTTTTTAATCATGGTCATGAGAAGTACCCTACAGCTACATAGGGTGTTTGGGAACTACTTTTCAGATTATGAGTCTTGACTCATTTTTAACTTTTGATGTTTAAAACTACTTTAGTTGAAAAGTTACGAAGCTTGCTTTGCAAAAATGACTTCAGGTCATTTTAAAAGAAAATGCAGTTGCAAATGAACACGTGAATAATAGTTTTTGACAAGTTGGAAGTCACTCGAATTATCTCCCAATCAAGTGCATATTATATGCTAAACTCTATTAGCATTACTCATTGTATGGATAGGAAGAGCAGATAAAAATGCTAATGGGTGAATTGTTAATCACTTTTGAGTTGTTAGAACACTATTATATCAAAACATATGACAAGTATATTTTTCAAGGCTATTATTTTCTTATCTTTTCCATATGATATAAGAATATATATTCTTCCTTAACTCATTTGTTATTTATGCATCCTTGATGTTAGTTCTTATAAAAACACTAATGTTGCGCTTGGTTACTCGTTGGAATGAGAATGTGAATTAAATGAATTTAAAGAAGAAAAACTAGTGGTGGAAGAGAAGGATGACAAAAAAATAAAGAGAGCTTTGAACGAAAAATGTAACGAGTGTTGGAATTGTCATTCTTTGCTTTCTAGATGGTATTGCCCATTCCAACACTCCACCATGATTTTCATCTCAAGCCCCCTCTTTTTCTTATTATCCTTCTCTTTCACCATTATTTTTTCTTCTTTAATTTCATTCCATTCTCATTCTCATTTCGAAGAGTAACCAAGCGGAGCATAGAGGGGGTGATTGAGCCCTACTGTAGTACTGTGTGGAATTTATATGTCCAGTCAGGTTTGCTCTCCGTGAACTATATCCTTGCTTCTTAGTTTATAATACAAATTATGAACCTTTTCTAGCAGTGACTTGTATGATAAAATCTTATGTTAGATCAATGTTTTTTCCTTTGGATCTTTGTTATCCCTGTACACACTTCACTATTGGATGATCTTTAAGAGTTTACATTTCTCCCTACTATTTATGCAGATTGGTATAGATCTTCCACCTTTACGAAGGAAATCAAAGTTAAGCTCGTCATGGGCAAGGTTGAATTAGATATTCGTCGTTACAAATCAGTAAAATTTATCTTCCTAGACACTTGACAAATGTGTTTCTGTGTTTCTAGTTATCTTGCAAGACCTGCAGATGAAGTTAAAATTGCTTCCTTCGAAGAAAAAGCTTATGCTATAAAGTGCGCTGAGAAGCTTAAAAGCAATCTGCAGTCTGAATGCCCTGTTTTTATCAAATCGATGGTTCGGTCTCATGTTTATAGTTGCTTTTGGTTGGTGAGTACTGCACAGCAGCATTTCTTTGGCTGCTAAAAAGCAATAATCTAAACTACTTGTATCAATGTGAAAATTGTTAGAGTTCTCAACACATCTTTGCCATGGAATTTAGGGACTGCCTAAATGGTTCTGTCGTGATCATCTGCCGAAGTCCGATCAAAATGTTACAATTGTATTAGAGGATGAGAACGGCACAGAATATGAGGCTATATATATTTGCAATAGAGATGGGCTTAGCGGTGGATGGAGAGCATTTGCTCTGGATCATAAATTAGACGATGGAGATGCTTTAATATTCGAGTTGGTTGATCCAACCAGATTAAAGGTAAATTTATATCAATAATCGTACATAACTATATTAATGCTTGTAACCGGGTTATAGTCTTGCTGCATGTGGCATATCTTGATATTCAAATTATTTTGAGCTTTCAAAAATATGAATAATATATCATCCCGAAGATAATCAAAAATCTGAACTTTTGGCACGATCATGAGGCCCTAGAAAAAATTATAGTGTATGGTCTGTTCTGAATATGCCTACTTTATTCAGAATATTCCTCTCTTCTGAATTATTATTAGTGCTTTTTGTGGAAGATTTTCTTGTATGTGCAAGTGTGTTATTATGTCCTTCACGAATGAGCAGGTGTACATAGTAAAAGCGTCTGATTATTCAAAAAAAGATGTGTTTGTTCGTGCGGATGAAGAGCACAAAAGTTCCAAGAAGATGTCAACCAAGGCAAATAAGAAGATGGACATTGTAACGAGATCAAAGGAAAAAGTGAAGCCCACTCAATTTTCAAGCAGAAAACGGAAATCTAATGGTTCACACATAGAAGAAGAAGAAGATAATACTCAGGATTTTGATGAAATATGCGAAAATCCCAAGGAAATACCAACAGGACTTGCCGCAAGAGATTCATACAAGAAATGTGATACGCAGAAAGAATTCAAGGCAACGAAACCCACAAGAGTTTCTTCTAGGAAACGTAGTAGTAGCAGAAATTGAAAGTATTACTGGGAAGTAACACGTACACTGGTCAAAAACTTTGGTCTTAGTTGGGCATGAAAAATGAAAATACGTATTATTTTGTTGTGATTGGTCGGTAGAAATTTTGTTGCCAACTTGGTAAAGAAGGCATCATGGATCAAACTTTATTTTGCGATGAGAATCTAATCAAATTTCAATTTGTGATGAAATATTTTGTCAATCTTATGCTATAACAAGATCTCTCTTGCTTTTTTTTTAATAAATGGTTTGGTGCCTACAATAATTTAAAGTACGCGTCTAGATAGTTAAGTCAAACAATGAGTACAACTCAAATATGGAAGTTGATAAATATAATTAGGACAAAATGGTAGTTTTGTAAGTCGATCAATAGTGGTATGGGTAGTTTGATTATTTTATCTTTTTCTAGTTCTAATTTGTATATATCAAAACTTCTAGCTGTCTTTTTCTTCTTTATGATATTAGAGTTATTCTCTCTGTTCATCAAATAGTAATCGATTATCATGATATCAGAGCTCATATCCAAGATTTCCAATAAATTTGTCTAGTTCACGTTATCTCAATCATTCATAATGGCCGGTTTTTTGTGCATCATATTCTTCTGTTGCGACTGGTTCATCTTCCACAACTCACACAACAGCAGCAGCGGGAAACACCATTAATATAAACCACCCATACTTACTCGATAGCTCAGATCATCCAGTTACGACTCTAGTAATCACAATGTTATAAAAGGCACTATGCGAAGCTACGTGGACGACTGATCTTGGAGCGCTATTATGCTGGCGGCTAAACAATAATTATGCAGCGGTTCTAAGCGGTATATATATATATATATATATATATATATATATATATATATATATATATATATAACAAAAGAAATAATTAAAAATAATATTTCACAAAAAATACTTTGATGTAATAGAAGAAAACCATATCATTAAGAAAATTGAAAACAATGTCATAATATATTAATATAACAAAAGTAACATTTATTACAGTAGTCAATTACTATTAAATATAACAAAAATACTTATTATAACTTTCAATTTAGCTACCTAATTTGAAAATGATAGATTTTATTGTCATTTCAAGTTATTACATAAAATAAAATAAAAAAGACGGACCGCCTAGTCCGCATAGTACCCGTCTAAACCACCTAACTAGCTGTCTAACCAGTTCAACGTATAATTGGACACCTAATGAAATTTTATGTGTATAAGGAGCCACCGCGACCTAGACCACCTTTTAGAATACTGAGTAATCATGACTCTCAATGACCAAAATTATAATTAATGGAGTAGGTCAATTAGAATTGCTCTGTCCGCAAAGAATAAATTAGGAATGATATAGATGGTTTTCTTCCACCTCCAAGTCCTAATTCTCTTTTACTCCCCTTGTGGAATCGGTGCAACGATATGGTCATATCATAGATACTTGAATTTGTTTCCAGTTAAATCAGAAATAGCATCATGTACCTGTCTACTGCCAAGTTAATTTAGGATGATTTAGCAACAAGATATACACAAAGCAATGTGCCTAGGTTGTTTCGATTGAGAAAAGAAATTTCATCCTTCACATAAGGGACTTCTCACTATTTTACCAGGTATAGGAGTTTAATCAATGAATTGGACTATTTGAATAACGTTACTAAATGCACCTACGATGGATGCACTTGTGGAAACATTCAAATATTAGAAAAATACGAGCAATTTATAAAAATGAGAGTTTTTGATGGGGTTTGATCAATATTATTAAAATCGGACCGAACTGGCCGGTTTAACCGCAAACCGGCCATGAGTCCGCTCGGTTCGATCAAAAAAATCGGTTTAAGAAAAAATCGGTCGAACTGGGAACCGGTTAGAATCGGATTTTCTGTTTTTTTTTTTTGGTTTGTATGTGGGTTTTGTTTTTTTGTTCCTTAAAAATATGTATTTTCTCCTTTTGTGAACCAGTTTAATGAATTTTTAGAATATTTGATTAAATTATTTTGATTATTAAAAATTTAAAACTTATATTTGATGAATTTATAATAATAAATTATTTATATAATATTTTTTCTAAAAAAATAATAATTCGGTTGAACCGTGAACCAGTAATTTCACTGATTCGATGTCTGGTCCGGTTACGATAACATTGGGTTTAATGACCAATTTATAGGAACTAGAGGTCAGATTCTACTTATGAACCCAATTCCTAATTTGAGTCGAAGTTACTCAATTTTACTTCGACCGGCAAATCATGGCTCATGCCAGCGTACTAGTCCAGTCCCCAAAAAAATAAGGACTTTAGGCTTATGAATTGTAGTCCAAATTGTTTGTTGATGCACCCCTACTTATATTACTCTGCTTAAAGATTTACATTTATTTAATATAAGAATTGATGATGTAATATAGTCCTTACTTGTATGATGTAAAAGGACTTAAAAAAATATCCCAACTTGTTAGATGGATATATTCTACTAGTTAAGCAAGGATTTTGATCACAAGTGAAAACTCTGCTCATCGATCAAGAAGGATGCTGAAGATATAGAGAAAAAGTTCAAGCACAGTCCTACTTAGAATGAAAATAAGTAAGGAATGATATAGCAAAATATCTTACCTTGATCTAAGTAAGAGTGTTAAAAAAAGACCATCTTATGTCCTGCTTAGTCATCTCCTAGAGAGTTTTTTCAAAAATCACTAAAAGACAAAATAACGACTATCTTTTTGAACTAAAAAAGGAACAATTGAAAAAGTACAAGTCACTATCAAACAGTATAACTCCCAACGGATCTATTTCAAAATTTTCAACGGATAGATTTTTGGAGTAGTATAAATATGAGTCATAAATTTCATTTATGAGAACGGAACAACCAAGAATTGCTCTGACAGTCTGACACAAAAAGAACTCAGCAAGACACAACAACAAGCTTGAACAAATGCTATCTAATATGCTCAACAAGAAGCTCTCTACTTAGAGATAGCAAGCAAAATTTATAATTTGCTTATTAGTCTGTGTGACTTGGTCTAAGTGACCCATTGTAATTCTGGACTAAGTGTCCTGCTACTTATTGTTCTGTGTGAACATTCTAGTGAGTGTCTTATCAAGTAAAAAAGAAGAAGAGTGGAGTAGACTTAGACCGAACTACTATAAAAATTCTCGTGCCTATCTTTCTTTCTGCTTATCTTTCTGCTTATCTTTCTTACTGTTTATTTATTTTACCCTTACTTTACTAAAATCTCTGCTAAACTCTTTTAGCAAAGACTTACTGTCATTGCTCTTTTAGCCATTAACCTTTATTCTAAAATCTAAGGAATTTTTTGCTTAACAAATTCCACTGATAAATATTTTCAAAATATAAGAAATTCTTATAATAAGTAAGAAGTGTTTAAAACTGCAAAATTTTCGAAACAAGTCTTAATTTTTGAAAAACACTATTCAATCCCCCTTCTAGTATTTTTCCCTTCGGGACCTAACACAAATAACATTGGGCTTTTTTTTTGCTTTGCCCCTTCAGCCCAACCCGCCCACTTCTACTTTTTTCTTAATGATTATATTCTATTTACTTATAAATATTACATTATTTTAATTGAAATAACATTATATTCATAAATATATATACATGCATATATATTAGCATACACGATACAAAAATTAGTTTAACATATATTTATGCATTCTAATATATGAGATTGCGTTAAAAAATAATTGGAGACATTTTAATTTGATATCTTATACTTTTTTAATTGTAAAAACATATTTAAATACCATCTAAAAAATAAAAATAAAAATAAAAAAAACTCGCGAGTTGGGCCCGCCCACCTTGGGGCACGAGCTTCGATTTTGTAGCTCATATCAATCTGAGCCATTTTTCGGCACAGTCCAACCTACCCGGTTTGTCAGGTCTAATTTTACTGCAAGAAGATAACCAAAGAAATTGAAGTAACAATCTCGAGGTTTCTGAAAATCAAGCCATGAATGTTAGGACAATATAAATAGTCAAAAGTGTAATAAAAACACAAAAAATGCTGGAGATACTTCAAAGGGTGAATTATTGTGCGACTATTATCATATGAAAAGACAAGTGCTTCTGTCTGGTTGGATTTCCCCATGGACACTCGTTTTATGGTAAACCACCTCCAAAACCAAAACATTTGCAATCACCTCCATACCGGAAAGCTAGTTCTAATAGTAACAAGACTATAGCTCAAGTTAGTTCAACAACTGTTATAGAAACTGTTGTTGGTTTTAATTCCAAAAAACAACAATGATGTTGCTATCGCTCAGCAAAAGGATCATTCTTAGCTTTCTTATGCATAATTTCAACAACTCATGAAGATGATGCACACCACTTTGAAATCAGATTCATAGAATAGTAATACTCATCTAGCAGGTATGATCCTTACTGACAATGACTTTGCTTGCCCGATAAAAACACATATACTTCTTAATGAATATCATTAGATTATAGATTCGGGAGCGACAAATCACATCACACCATGCTTCCATCAGTTAGAAAATCCTCGAAAAGTCTCTTCTCTCCTTCATTTACCACTAGTCAATCTGTTCAAATTACACATGTTGGTATAGTTACCTTACAAAACCATATCAAATTGTTAAATGTTCTTTTTGTTCCAACATTTCAATATAACTTGTTCTTTGTTTCTCACTACACCCATAATTGTAATAGTTCTGTGATTTTTTCTGTTGCTTCTTGTTCCTTACAGGAGCATGTTTCGAAGACAAAGAGAGAGATTGGTAAGCTAGATGGAGGACTTTATATTCTGCAAAAGTCTGCTCTACATCAATCCGTTTGTTCCCCATGATACGTCTAAGTTATTTTCTCCTGAAGTATTTTTCCACAATAGTTCACTAGGAATGGGTTCAAATAGTTGTCATGCTAATAAAATTGCTTTGTTGAATGTTAGAATGGGCCATTTTTCCTCAAATATTTTGGAACTAATGTCATTGTGATGTAGTGATTTCGATACTCATGCTTGAAATGTTCGTCATTTTGCTAAACAAACTAGATTACCCTTTCCTACTAGCAATTCTGTTACAAAATCTTTACTTGAAATGATACATTGTGATGTTTGGGGTCCTTACAAACATGTGTCTCATGGAAAATGTAATCAGTTTTTGACTTTAGTTGATGATTTCTCCAAGTCTACTTGGGTTTTTCTCTTCTCCGACAAGAGCCAAGTTTCCACTTTACAAAAAAAATCATTTTATTTGTTCATACTCATTTTAATGCTATTGTCAAAGTTGTTAGATCTGACAATGGCACTGAGTTCTTAAATCAGTTTGTTTTGCCCCACTGGCCTCTCAAGGCATTCTTCAACAAACAAGTTGCATTAGGATTCCTCAACAAAATGGAGTAGTCGAATGAAAACATTGACATCTCATTTCAGTTGCTCGAGCTCTTAGATTTCAAGCTCATTTATTCCCATCTTTTTGGGGGAGATTGTCTCCTTACTGCTACATATTTGATCAATCGGACTCCTTCACCACTTCTTAGTAATCTTACTCCATATCAACTATTGTTTGGGAAACCTCCTGATTATTCACACCTTTGGGTTTTTGGTTGTCTTAGCTATGCAACTAAAATGTTTCTTCGGATTTGTTCGGTTCAGTAGCGATTAAATGTGTTTCCGTTGGCTACTTTTATGGCCAAAAAGGTTACCGATTGCTGAATTTGTTTTGTCTCTCGAAACGTCTATTTTGTCGAGAACTCGTTTTCATTTGCCCATATATCAGATAACACATACTCTGAATCGTCTACTTTATTTGTCTCTCATCCTTTAGCGTTTGATAATGTAGTAGATGAACCACCTCCATCGTCAGTGCCACCTCCTACTGCTACAAATCCTTCTGTTCATTCGGAAACACCAGCTGGCACTTCTGTAGTCCATACTACTCCCGCTGCAATTCCTGATCCACCACGGCCCAATAGAACAAACAACCTCCTAAAAAATTTAAAGATTACACTGGATTACCGGACCATCTAGCTCACTCAATCTCCTCTAATGCTTCATCACAAGGTATCTCTTATCCTTTGCAATCTTACATTTCTTGTTCATGTTTTTCTCTCTCTTATGTCAACTTTATTTCCACTATACAAAATACATGAACCTCATTCATATTCTCAAACCATAAATGATCATAATTAGTGTCTTGCAATGAAAACAGAGATTAGCGCTCTATAAGCAAATAAAACTTGGGTTCTTGTTCCATTTCCCCCGGGCAAGAAAGTGGTAGGATGTAAGTGGTTATATAAGGTGAAGTATAAACGCAGGTACTGTCAAGAGATATAAAGCCGGATTAGTGGCCCGGGGTTTTACTCAAACACATGGGATTGACTACTTTGAAACTTTTCATGGTTTTCATGCATTTCAACCTCCTCCTTCAAATGTTAATGTTGTATGCAAGCTACTAAAATCTTTGTATGAGCTTAAACAAGCCACTAGACAATGTTTTCTTTAAGTTTTCAACTGCTCTTAAAACCTTTGGTTTTAAACAGTCACATTGTGATCACACCTTGTTCACTATGCAATCCTCCAAATCTTTTGTTGCCATACTCGTTTATGTAGATGACATACTCATTACTGGTAATGGCTCATCTTTGATTGCCTAGGCCAAACAATTTTTGAACTCTCTATTTAAAATCAAAGATATGGGTGCTTTCAAATATTTTTTTTGAATCGAAGTTGTCGTTCTTCTAAAGGAATATATCTCAACCAACGGAAGTATGTGTTGGATATTCTCAAAGATACAGGTCTTACAACTGCTAAACCTTCCATTGTTCCAATGGAACAACACCACATTCTTCTTACCTCAACTGAACCTGCTCTCTGTCTGTCCGAAGCAAATATGTACAGAAGGTTGGTTAGAAGATTGATATATCTAACCATTACAAGACTAAATATTTCTTACCATGTTCATATGTTGTCTCAGTTCCTTGCTACACCACCATCATGATCATCTTCATGCTGCGTATAAGTTAGTCAGATACCTAAAACAATCGCCTGGTCAAGGCTTATTAATGGTAGCATCTAGTTCTCTACAATTATCAGCATTTTATGATTCAGTTTGAGGAGGATGCAAAAATTCAAGGCAGTCATTGACAAGTTATTGTGTCATGTTGGAAAATTCCTTCATCTCATGGAAGTGTAAAAAATAACCAACAGTTTCCTGGTCTTTCGCTTAAGTTAAATATCACTCTATGGCTAACACTTGCTGTTAGCTGTGAAATTACATGGTTGCTTTATCTTTTTAAGGATTTTGGTATTTTTGATCCAACACCTGTTTCACTTGCTTGTGACAACAATTCAGTTCTATATACATTGCCTCCAATTCGGTTTTTCACAAAAGAACTGAACATTTCGAGATCGAAAATCATTACCACAACTCGTATTCAATCATCTAATCAGTTGGCAGATCTACTTCCCAAGGCTCTCAATTCTGCTCTTTTTGCCACTCCTAACTTGGGGGGGATGATAAATATAATAATGTAAAAAGGGTAGTTTTGAAAGTCGATCAATAGTGGAACGGGTAGCCTGATAATTCTATCTTTTTCTAGTTCTAATGTATGTATATATATTTATATCAAAAACCCTAGCTGCCTTTTTCTTCTTTCCGAAATCAGAGTTATTCTCTCTGTTCATCAAGTACTTTTCAATTTTCAGAAGTGTGATTTTGTAAATGAAATATATTAATGTGTAAACTGTGTATCAATCGTAGTACTGCAGGCACATATTACATGCCAATAGAATGTATTATTCGTGCTACCGTTCTAAACTTCATACTCAACCTGGTCTTGGCCAATTCCAATTATTCACAGCGCCCGGCTCCTGTCGGACATGCATTGAAAATAAGAAATAACGGCAACACTTTCTATCTTTTCGGATATGATATAAAAGTCCTTCAGAATATTTCAGATTAAAAAATTGATGATATTTGGGGTACCAATTCCAAATAAGTATAACAGCAGCCAAATAGAAGCTTGGGGAGTGGAGGAGCAAAGCTTCCCATGCATTTATTAGATCATTGCTCAAAAAATATTCAAACTAAGTCAGAACTCTTCTCTTATCACTGTCGATTACCAAATCCTTAACAAACCCAAATCACATTGGGAACATTAAATACTTCTAGCAATACTAGTGATGACCAAAACAACACAGTTCTAATAACTAAAACTATTCCAAGCAGATAAACAGGTATTGACGTTGATAAGAATCTAATGGTATTGATAACAGCAAGTACAACAGTGCACTAGCAAAAGGTAAACAGAAGCAAATTGAGGCAACAGAAACAAGTTACTTAAATGATAAGTTGCTTTAAGAAAAAAAAACTTGGAAAAATTTTCCAAAAGGGAGTACTACAAGAGTGCACAAGTATCACAAAATACACTCTAGAGGTGCCTGACAAATGCTGAATCCACATCCAGTAACATGCCCTATGCAGTTACTGCATCAATAAATGCTCTTCCAGGCTGACGATTTGCAAGAGGTCCATGGCATCCCAGAAGCTGAAGGAATTAAAAAAAATGGTGGTCGTGAGTATCAATAAACACTCAAAACATGACAATATATGGGTAGAACCAGGGAAAAATAGACCCAAAAAACTTAGTGTGCTGAAGCTAAAAACCTTATCATATGGTCTACGATAAACCAACATTGAATACGCAGCTAAGCCCGCTAAGAAGATAGCTTGTTAGTGTTTGAAAAAAACAAACCTTTGCATTGACACCATCTGGAAGAATGCGGTTTTCTGTCTTCCACCTCACGTAATCAGTACGGCTGAACTTAGTGAATCCCCTACAAGTCAAGTAGAAGGAAAACAAATTCAAAATTAAAAAACCACAAAAAATGCTTATCAGACAATTGTTGAAAATGAGAGTGGAATATCATGCAAAGTTCGTTGTGACCTTTTTTTCCTTCCAAACAGACAAGTCAACTAACTTTAAACACACCACACACACACACACACACACGAATTTTCCAAGGCGTACCACTTCCTGCTGACAATAATCTTCTGACGACCTGGAAACTTGAACTTTGCACGCCGCAGGGCTTCCTGAGCATGATGGCTGTTTGTGTCTTTGCAACGGACTGAGAGAAGCACCTGACCAATGCTTACCCTGGCACATGTTCCTTGGGGTTTGCCAAATGCCCCTCTCATGCCTGTCTGGAGCCTATCAGCCCCAGCACATGACAACATCTTGTTGATACGCAGCACATGGAAAGGGTGAACCCTAACCCTAAGGTGGAAAGCATCCTTGCCTGCAAACTTTGTCATGTACTTGTTACAGGCAATACGGGCAGCTTCCAAAGCCTCACTAGAGACATTCTCCTTTTCCCAACTGACCAAGTGAACACAGAAGGGAAATTCATCAACACCCTTCTTCTTCATTCCAACATCATAGATCCTGATCTTTGGATCTGGAACACCACGGCAGTAACGAGACTTTGGATATGGCTTGTTCTTAATCTGGCGATAGCATCTTGCAGGTCCTACCAGAATGAAAACGAATAGCAAACTCTTAGACTCAAACCCTTTTTCTGACACTTTTCATACAAAATCTACCAATAATCTTAATAGATGATAGCATTAAAAAATAAATAAGTAATAAGAAGGAACATGGTTACTCTTATAATTGTTCTTGATATTATTCTTCCTTTTATTGCTAAGGTTATTACTGTAATAATATCGCCTTTACAATTATATTATAGTATACTTTTCTTTTCTTTTCCTCCATCTTGTCCACAAAGTAAAAGCATCTCAACCAATATGCACTTCCTATTTTCCAAAATATAATATCAATATGCACTTGGAAAGTTAATTAAAGAATCAGATCTGAACTCGAATTATATGAGATTAACATGATTTATCAAGATTATAAAACCTAAAATTGGTAGTAGAGTAGAAATATTTACAAATTTTGTGACTGTTTCAATTAAAATTACGTTACTCTATAACAACTTTTTGCATTTGAACAGAAGCCTAGTTGAGCTTGAAGAGTCAAAATTGATAATTCAAATTTCATTTGTAGTTATTCATTTGTTTGATAAGAAAGTTAATCTTATACACCCTACATGACAAGTGCTATTGGATGTAAACTTCATTAATCTGACAATTCCATATGAACATAACACAATTTGAGTATTAGAATTTCATAAGCATACCAAGAACAAACTACTGAAACGAAAAGAATGACTGAAACACGATTCGGACAAGCAGAACGATCATAAACATACATATACAAAGGAGAGTTCAAATTCACATAGATACGAATCTCTACACACAGCTCACATGCATAGAAGGAGAGGGAGGGAGAGAGAGAGACATACTTCTCCCCATGGCGGCAAGCTTGCGTTTCTTGATGGAACTGCGGCTGGCTTTCAAAGGAAAAACAAACCCTAGGGCAGGCACTAATGCGAAATGAGGATTATTAATTTATATATAGGTATACGTGTAGTGTGTACGTCTGACGAAACGCGTAGTGGACTTTTACTCGTTTTGGGCCGCCCTTCATCTCTTACATGTAGGCTTGCGTCACCAAGATGGACCTCACATTTTTGGGCTCTTCAGTTTAGCCTAACTACATTTCTTTCTACATGTTGGGATAATTATACTACGTATTAGTTTTAATCATATTAATTAAATTATTATTATTGTATGATTGCTTGATCATGTCATATGTCATTATTATTTGATTGTAACTATTTAATTTGATATTGGTTGTTAATTAAATGTAATTATAGTTTTGATTTACATTAGGATTTAGTAAGAGATAATGTTAGAATATAACTGGAAATATACTATTCGGATTAAATTGAATTGTGTCAAGTTGGTCGAGTTAATAGGAGATTAAGTCAAATACCGAATTAAATTTGAACGGAAATCACCAACTCTATTATACAAATATAGAATATACTTGAAACTTAAAATTTGTCATTACTAGTTGTTTATAGAATCCTCAAAATATTGAAGCGAGGTGGGTATGACAAACTTATTAATTCTACTCGAGGAAGTGATAATTTTTCCCACGAGCACCTATAGCTAACTAATTTTGAAAAATAGGTGTAGTTAATAATCACATATTTGTTTGATGCAAGTAGTTATTGTTGTCATTTTTTACAAAATATTATCCAATATTGGTCTATAATAGACAATTTAAAATTAGGGAAATTTTTCACACCCTTCATTTTGTATTTTTTTTAACTATTTTTGGAAAACGACATCCAAAGCAAAAAATAAAAGAACATTTTTTTAAAAAAATAACCTAAAATACCACCATCATCCCGCCACCACAATCCCTTTGTTACATCACCAGGCCATCACCGTCACCGTCCTGTTGTTGCTACTGCCGCCTCAATTTCATTCCACTGTCACATCTACCATTATAATCACCTCATTCCCGCAGCTTCCACTACTCGCCCCTGCAACCATCCCCCACAATTGCCGCCACCACATTTTTTGTATTATTTTTGGATTTGTTAATCAAACATTCTCATTAATATCGCCAATGCCTTTTTCAGGTTAGCAATGAACATAGAAAAATATTTAACATTTTCTTAGACAGTTCTTTAAAAAAACATATTTGGAAAAGCTTTTTCCCTATATCAACGGAGCCTAAATCATCATTTTCCTTGGACATGTGAATGAAAACGGCTGTCCTTCAATTGCATGAGGTGCTTATAGTAATCTTCACGTGGCATCAAGCAACATAGACATAGAGTAGAGCACCAAAGTAGCATTTATTATAGTTGACCTTTGAGAAGGGAAAAACAATGAACATGAAAACGAATCGGACAATAATTCCAAGATTATGGGTGGACTTTCTTAAAATTAGTGACACGAGTACTAACTACATCAACTACAAGAAATGCTTACTGCATGCAACTAATAAACCACAGCCTACACCAAACATCATCAGAAGTAGAAGGAAATTAATGTTGTTTTTCTGGTGAACTAAAACCATAAATTCTCAGTCTGGAGAATGAGCGTTGATCTCGAGGCTGTAAGGCGAAAATTGAATAGGCCGACACTGTTTGTAGACTGGAATAACAAAGTCCGAAACATGAGGAGAAGCTGGAGACTGGAGCTAGAGGGTCCATAAATTACCTTCACGCGGAGCGGATGAGCACGACTATATGGGTGTGCCCAATTTGCACATATAGAGGACTATTGGGTCATTAGATACGTATAAAAATAAATGTATACTCCTAGATAGTTATCTAGGTGTAATTGTTGAAACAACTCCACTAACGAGGTCACTCCCAGAAACTTCTGTTGAAGAGTAAGCATTTCTATTCACAGATGATGAAGAATGGATGGGTACACCCGTTCTGGCATCGCCAGTTGACGAATCCGTTGTGGTGGTATCAAACTTAGGCATCATAAGCCATATCGTTTCAAGTTCCCGAACCACTTCTCCCATTGAAGGCCGAGCATTTGTATCTTCTTGGCAGCACTGGAGGCCTAAAGTCACAAACTTTTCCACGCATTCAGAAGGATAAGATCCCATTTGTTCATCAATTACCGAAAATATTATGCCACATTGATAAGCATTATTAACCTATAGCAGAGGTAAAAGAGTGAGCATACTGCAAGAATAGGGATGAATTAAAGCTGTAGTTACTTAATGGACTAAATCTCAAACTTAGTAAATGACGAATTGTACCTCTCGAACAATGTTTTTGCCATGCGAAATTGGCTGCATCCCTGTCAACATCTCTAAAATTACAACACCTAGGCTATAAACGTCACTTTTGTCCGTGAGCTTATGAGTTAGAAAATACTCCGGATCAAGATACCCCTACAAAAGAAGTGCCCTAAGTTTCATCTTCTAGCATATAGTGGGAGATGGTTATCAGGTAGAACAGAGAAACGATTTCTAATTTATTGTGTTTCTGTTTCACAAGAATGTCATTGTTGAAATTTTAGATCAAGAGAATAGTAAGTTTCTACAAATGAACAAATAAATAATAAAGAAAGTCGGGATAACTAATCTCAATAGCTCAGCAAGTCCTTTATGATATGCTTGTTCTACCATTTGGCTTTTACAATTTGGCTCTCATTAGAAGCATTTATTTCCTTTTTTTAGCCACGTCATACAAGCACTATATTTATCATTTTCAAGAGTGAAGGTTCTAGGATTCTTTTTCCATTTTTAAAGTGTTCCCAGACTACACTCTTTCGCCAACCCTGAGCAGGAGGAAGTGTTAAAGGCGAGTTATGATAGAGTGTTGCTAAGAATTTGTTTATATATTTTCACTTGGGATTAAATATTGTATGAGTATTACTGTTATGTAAAAATTATTTCCTATTCTTCTATTTTCCAGTCTGAGTGTTCTATCCATTAATTTCACATTATTCTGAGAGAGGATTTCACACAAACATAAAAGAATGATTTTTACCGGAGTACCCCTAACAACTGTAGATACATGAGTAGGCATAATTCCTTCCATATCAGGAAGTGGAGCAAGTCGTGAAAGCCCAAAGTCAGCAACCTTTGCAGTGAATTTTCCGTCTAATAAAATGTTGCTGGCTTTGATATCTCTATGAAAAATAGGAGGATTAGCTTCAGTATGTAGGTAGAGGATCCCCTTGGCTGAACCCAATGCAATTCTTGTTCTCGAAACAAAATTTAAAGGTTCTTTAGATGTTCCTGTTGCCCCAAAAACAAAGAAAGAAAGATGGTCAGTTTCACAATTTTCATTAACCCTTCAGACTATTATGCTAGTTAAGGTCAGTTCACTCTGACACTTTGCGCCAAACAATATTAAGAGAACAGTAAACTATAATATGTACCAGACAGATGATCCCTTAGGGTGCCATTCGGCATGAACTCATAAACCAGCATCTGCATGCAAGGAGCAGAAGCAGGTTATCAAATTACAAGCTTCACTAAAAGTTCAAAATCCAAGTTCTGAATACTAAGGTGTCACAGCTAAAATGAAAGATTAAAAATATGTAGAAGAGCCAACTATTTTTGCATAGAAAGCTGCATGCTCCCTGTTTGAGCACAACCAAACAAAAAAAAAACGTATTTTATATCAACAGCCTAGTTGCAGAGACATCCAAACTTTCTCTTCCTGGAACATCCATTATAACTGCTACATATCCCCTCTCTCCCCTTCCCTCCAAACATTTCTACACCCCACCCCAAACACACACCCACCCACATTTTTAAAAAAATAAAAACGTTCTAAATCTATCATCACTTCTACCTTCTCATTGTCGGCCTTCTTCTCACCATGATATTATGAACCAACGAAGTCGTCAATGATAGATCTTACTATTTCTTCAACCCTTTTGAAGTCACTCCCATAGTGCATAGAATTTGTTTTAGTGGATGAGATTCTAAAGGAAAAGGACACATATCATGTAATTTATGTCCCAAAATAAGTATATATGGATATACATCCTGAATCTAGTGTATATATAACATTGAATTTTGCAATATATAACATTTGTTAAATGCATGATAGGACTTTATTTAACTCCTTTTTTCCAACCTTTGTCAAGTATTCTTGGAACTTGGAGCCACCTGGTGTGTTCACCTTGCATTCTAGCTTATGCACTCTCAAACTCTTTGTCAGACATACAAGCCCTCATACATAACAAAATTTATGACATGTTTCACCATAAATAGTTTCATCATCTTGCCTATGCAAAGGTTCATTACTCCAATTTTTCTTCATCGTCTACCATCCTTATCTAATGAATTTGAGGCCATTAGGTGATGCTCCTCAGAAGGCCATGCAATTAAGTTTTGAAATAAGCCACAGGGAGGACAACTGTTATAATTTAAAAGGTATGCAAACATAAATGTCCATGAAGTAGAAGTGTACCTGTTCTCCACCTTCATCACAGTATCCAATTAGTGATACAAGATTTCGATGATGTAGCCTTGATAACAATTCAATCTCAGTAAGGAACTCCTTTTCACCCTGCAATGATCCTTCCAGGACACGTTTAATTGCCACTACTGTCCCATCAGCTAGGGTACCTTTGTAGACCTTTCCATACCCTCCTTGTCCAACTTGAGTAGAGCTACTAAAATTGTTTGTTGCCAATGAAAGTTCCATATAACTAAAATCTTTCACACCATCAATTTTGATGGATACCCTAGACACTGCATAATAAAAAAGCCAATCAATAATGGGAATGAACCAGACTTTCATATACTTCCCCAGTCAATGAACTCATCATTTGCATATATAACAATACATCATCAGGCTTACTCTGTGATAGTATTTCAATTCCAGTTTTGGAGTAGCCACACTCCACCCACCCCTCAACCGGAAAAAAAAAAAGAAAGCCTTGGAGCATGCAATACAACTAATTTTCTAATTTTAAGATTAAATGAAACAAAAGACTTTAGAGCTAAAAGGCATGGGTATAAACCTCAACTCTTGGAGGAATCGCGAGGAAACCTCATGTAGGAAGCTAATCCTAGCAAGAATAAATCTTCGCACACAAACAAATGCCATAATGGAAACTCATAAAAGTGAATAAAGACAAAGAATATTGAAGGACCCCCATTGAATAAAGGAAGAAAGAGATTAATAAAAATGTCCACATGTCAAATTTTCATTGATTTGTGAGTTTGTTTGTGTGCATGGATATGCTCTCCTAGCAATACACTGGCATTCTCTAGAGAACATGATAAGTAAAGACAAATTGTGGTAACAAAAATAAAACCAGATAAATACAATGCACTAAAGTTTAACTTATAAATGGGAAAAGGAAAACAAATCACAAATTTTTAACGATATAAAAATCTGAATGTTTATTGATTCTAGGCTCAATAGGACATCAACATCTAGAAGTAAATTAGAAAAGATGTCATAGATCACCACTGGGGATTGAATGAGTAGAATCCAAAGGACTCAATTCAACAGTATGAACAAACATCTAAGGACCTTGATGATTTCGGTGGACTTGGTTTCAAAATGCAAAGCGCTTTGGGTCAGGGATTGTCAAGTGCAGATCTAGTGGTGGGGCGGAGTGAGAGAGAGATATTGACTTCACACCCATCATAGACAAACGTACAACATATCTATCTACTTATAGGAGAAATTTTTACTTATCTGCTCTGGAACACAGTTCGAGGCAATAAACTTAAAGTCTATTAGTGCAGTTGTTTTAAGTTCTGGAAAACTACATCATCACACAATTACTTTATTAGAATCTAGAAGACAGTTTGGAGTGGAATACTGATATGTCAAAGTGAACACCTGTAGGACAACTGCAGTTGATCTAGCAGTCATCCTGAACCTACTAAACTGTTTTCCTTATTCTCCCTCCACTCCTCCAACAACCCCCCAACCCCACCCCACCCTTTATCTTGCAGAAAGAAGATTTATGATAAATGCTTTCGCACACGAGCAACTAAATTAGAGTGTGGCAAACAACGAATAGTTATACGAAGATAAAAATTATAACAAAACTCCTACTCAAGAAATAATGGTAAACAAAAGATACTCACTATGCCGTCGTTTTGAAGTTCCATGCTGCTTTCTCTTGTGCAATCTCAAAGTAATAAGTGACACAACTGCAGAAAATATAACAGCACCAGCTGTCGCCCCAAACACAATGCCAGCTACTGCACCTTTGCTTATACTAGAAGATGAGGAGGAGGGAATCACTGCATATATTGAAAAGTAATATTAAGTAATGTAACACATTGGTAAGAGATAGTATCTTATTGTTTTAGTGACAAGATAGCTGCCTATGAGATCAGGGTTGCTTTAGTAATCGATCACCGGACAAAATGAGTATACCACTTTAAGCATCCAGTTTATTCATATAAACATTGAAATTAATGTTAGCCACTGCCATCTATATGTGTGTGTATATATATATAAAGAGAGGGGAATTGGTGCCTAATTCTCCTCCTTCATTTAATGCTTATAATATTATTTTTTAACATTTTTATTTTTTCCTCATCTTTATTTTAATCACTAATACTATTCACATAACCAAAATGTTACTACTAACTTGAGAGGGGAATTGGTGCCTAATTCTCCTCCTTCATTTAATGCTTATAATATTATTTTTTAACATTTTTATTTTTTTCCTCATCTTTATTTTAATCACTAATACTATTCACATAACCAAAATGTTACTACTAACTTTTTCCTTTCTTATTTTGTTGCATAGAACTTAGGTGGTCTAATTTATATATATATATATATTTATTTATATATATATATATATATATATATATATATATATATAAATTAGGATTTGTAGTTAAATAATTAGGATTTGTAATCTTTGTTTCAATTTCAAAATAAATGTGTTTTATTATGTTTTGTTTTAGTTTTGTGTTTCGATTTTAAATTTTATTTGCAACATGTATATATTTGGTAAAAAAATCATTGATACGTTTGATTTTTAAAGTTGATTTAAAAATTGTACTATGAAACTTTATTAATTAAAATTATTTTAAAATCGACTTTGGTAAGAAGTGTAACAAACTTGATTTCTTAAAACGGTTCTACAAAATTTATAATTAAAAATCTATTCCGATTTGAATTTATGACTTAGTGAGTTAACTCAGTAAATGACTCACCGAGTCGTTTTTGTACTTTCCTAAACTTATCTCAAGTTCTTTCATAACATATAAGAATAGATAATACCATTTAATTGATATTCAAATGTGTAAATTATATTTAAATGCTCCAGCTCTTTGATTTTTAAATGCAATTAACTTATATTAACATATAGGACATTGTACTGATTAATTGGCTATTTATTATTAGAGTAATTTAATTAAAAATGGTATTGAATGTAAGCTAAGAATAAGTTCAAAAAACAAATGCATTTTACAACAGGAAAGAAATATTAATATTAAAAGATGTTATCATTAGTTATGAACCCGTGCATTGCACGGGTTAAATGACTAGTATTTGTAATGGAACTAATGCAATGGTTGTTTCTATATATATATATATATATATATATATAATGACTTATATAGAGCATAAGTCAGCACAAGTCACTCATTTAAAAATTTTAAATATAAAAAAAAGATGATGATAACAACAAAAAGAAAAGGTAAGCACAATGATGCCTATAATGGATCTAGACATTGGTTGTTAAATTTATGACTTAGGTGTCACAAAAGTAAACATAAGGCACTCATGTAAAAATAAAAAAAGGTCCCCCACCATCCCCCACACCAAAAACAAACTTACACACACATGCAACACAGCCAAAAGGTACTCATCAAACATCATATGGTGTCCAAATATGAGAGTTATACATTTGTTATGTAATTTTATATGAAAGATAAAGCAAGTTTAAAGTTATAAACGATTTGATGAATAAGAGTCCAAAATAAGTTATGTTGTAATATTAGCATTATTTAGTAACTAGTTAAAAAGAAGTAGGAAATCAAATTTGAATTTCGTAAAAGTAATAGTGTTTATATATATAATAACGGAAACGGATAGAGTAGTAGTCAACATAAAGAACTAAAAATTCTCATGTCAACACCAGAGACCCTAGCAAAGTGCAGCTATCTGAGACTTGGTTTTTCAAAGGTTTTAGTGCATCAAATAGAAGGGCAGTTGATTGTGTATTCCTACATAGAACGGGTGTCCCGGGCAAATTATTGGCAATTCAAGGTTACTTTAATCTCTTTTATTGTGGCCCCCATACGTAAATTTTAGAATTGCCTTGTGAATTCATAAGTTTAAAATTTTAATGCCATAAGAAATTGGTTTAGTTAGACAATATTTAAATTGGTGGGGGCACATGTTGCATTAGGAGGGATTATTGAATATTGACTACTATATATGAAGGTTCTTCTTTTCATGACATTGTACACCGACTTGATACGTTTTTTTGGTGGGGGGACTGTTATAGAAATTTTCATACGAAATTTATTGAATATGAGTATATGTAGGCTGATGTTTTGGCATGTAGGAGGTAGTTCATGACTATAATTTTGTATTAATTTAGCTATATTATGTTTGACGTTTGGCATCATGGGGACGGATCAAATTTATTAATTTTGTTAAACGCTTATACATATATATAGATAGTTACCCAAACTGGTGTATGATTTTTGTTGGAACAACTAACTGGGTTAACTTTTGGATATTGAATATATTATCTATTTGTATAATAAGAAGTAATTGATGATCATGGCACACTTTATCTCAAATTAGCTAATTTAATCATGAGTATTAACTAGATAGACAAACAGTACAGTAAATTAATATCTAATGGTATATTTGGTGATTCATAACTAATTTGGAGCAAGTGTATACAATTAGTAGGATGCACAGAACAGACTACGTGAATTTCATATAGAATTTATACAAGAGTTTTGGTGTTAATTTCAGGTACATATTCCTTGTACTCTAAAATAAAATTTTGCATTTGCCTTCTTACTCTTGTTCACCTTTTTATAAATTGTTTGTTCCAAATTCGTTTTCGTTTTGTGCCCTATGTACTCTCTTAGGTTGCCATTTGACTATAATGTTTTAATTTTGTTTAAACTATATTCCACAATCTCACTTTTTATTTGTATATTCTTAAAACCTTACTCTCATGTCAACCTCTGTATATTTAGTAATTTAATTGATAAATAAATTATTATTTATGTTTTGCTATGCTTTGGACCCTAATTTGTATGTATGGGCACTAGAACCGATCTGTGTGGATACGTTACGGATGAGCCACATTGGATGTGTCATAGTTTTCTGGCAGACCAACTCGTATCGGTGCTTTGAGCATATGAGTACATTCCTAGAGGTGGGAGTGTGGGAAGAATGGAAGATCATGATCAATTTTGTTTTGGGACTGATTAATACAATTGGTTCGCTTCTTACTCATGGATAACCAGAGAGGAACATATGAATCCACATTGATTTTATTCTTCAACTTATGTATCTGTTGTGCTATCTTATGTTTTGTTTCAAATTGCTATGACTATGGACAATTATAACTTATTATAGTTCTCTTGTTCAGCAGCATTGCACTCTTAGAGAATCTGCATCAATAAACACAACATTACTGTGTTTCAAAATTATATTTTATTAGAGTTATATCTGTAAATCTGTAATGACTTTGGCTCACTCCTTTTAATTCTCTTCTGTAGGTAACCAAGGTTAAGCAATCCCTAGTTAGAGATTTTATTTATTATTTACCTATTTAGAGAGTAAATAAAGTAGAGAACATGAGCTAGAATAATGTTTAGTTTTCTAGTATTAGAATCTATAGTATCTGTTATAATAAATTAGCTTAATCAGATGGATTATATATAGCCATATAGAATCTGTATTGATTGTGATTGCAGGCTTGATCTGAGGGTATTAATTGTAATTCGGAACAATATAAATACAATGAAAAAAGGAGAAGGAAATTTTAAGGACATCTCATTACACAGATATGTTTCTTCTTTTCTCTCTAAACATTTTAATTCCAGAAACATTTAGGAACAACAATATTTATTCTTGTGGACCTTCGAAGTTATTTAGATTTCAATAAATTAGCAGGTGTTACAGTAATAATGTGCAAAAAGTGATGATCATTAGAACTTAAATCTATGAAGGATCATCATTTGGCATTTGAATGATCTTTTTATTTTTCATATCAGCGAAAAGTGATGTAATTCAGTTAGGAGACAAACCAGTTTTGTAAGGGTCCAGCAGTGTGAAATTGAGAAGTTCATAAGGTCCAAAAACTGCACTTCCATTAATTTTCCATCTTGTAAACAAGCCTTGAATACGCAGGACCTCACTCCTATTGAAGATATAAGAGTTGTTGTCGAACACGGGAAAAAATTTTAAGGACATCTTCAATCTAGGGCCTTCTTGCCAATGATAAGATTCAATATCAAGCTGATATTGTTTTAATTTGAGGGCAGAGGTTAAATACACCTCAAATAGATTGTAGTATGGTAGGAAATCAGAGAAACCAGGACTTTTTAATCGATATCCAACAATTAGAGGTGCAGCACAGAAGCAAGGTACAGGAGATGCTGGAGCATATTCATAAGGAGGGGGGCATGCTTGAGTAGGACAAGCATCCATTGTGATTTTTGCATTTTGAATATAACTGACATCTTTGGTTTGGGATCCACAGAGCTCAACCAGGTTAGGATTAAAACATATAGGGTTTCCTTGAAGCCTAAAGAATTTCATAAAAATTGGTTATTAAATCAATTTTATAGAGCCTTAAGGATAAGTAGAGGAGTAAAAATAAGAATATATAGATATATTACAATCAACTTTCTTAATAATGTGAGGAAACCTTCAGCTAATTGGAGGGGGGAAAAATAGCATACCAAAGAGTGACATTTGGAGGGAGACTAGGACTGCCTGAAATATTTGAAAGCATATTGTTTTGCAAATTCCTGCAGTATTAGCACAGATTATTAGTTACTGGTTATTAGTTATACATATATATTAGTTAACCTCCAAAGCATTGATTATCAATTTATCATTCAAATAATAAGGAACATGATAACTTATTTGTTTCATCTCTTACACAGGCACACACATGATGTCACAACGAAGGGGGAAATATATAATCCAAATCCTTACAAGATAAGTCTCTCAGTTTCATTGGAAGTCCGATTACTCCAAATAGAAGATGGAACTGAACCATTCAATGAATTGTTCGACATATACCTGCAATTTGGGTATAGCAGTCCATTATTTCAGCAAAAAACTTGACAGTATAAGCATCAATGCCTACAAAATTAATATTACAAAAGTACGTTGTAACTTGGAACTTGATAGATAGATAACTGTACTATTCTTAAGCAGTACTGCCTAATAAATCTAATTACAAACATATCAAGAAAATTTAATCTGAAAAGAAGTTGAAGAATGCTAACAATTTTTGTAGCCGAGGAAGCCCTGAGAAGTTGGTAGGAATAGTTCCGGTAAGCTTATTGTTTGATAGATCACTGCAAATTTGACAATGGTGATTAAAAGAAAAACAGAAATGGTCAATTTGAGAGCCAAGAGGGTAAAAAAAGGAGTTCTCACAGAGAAAAAAAGATTATATATTTGAACTTCAAAAAGACTACACATCATAAATCAAAGATCGGAGTCATTCGTGGATAATATAAAAAAGATCAGAGTCACTCTTACATAGTTGTAATGGCCTCAGAGAGTTTGGTTGATGGTATAGATCCTTCAAGCTGATTCGAACTAAGGTCTCTGAAATATATACGCAATTTATAGTAAGGTGGCCATTATAAAGAATGACTTGCAAGTCGCAATGAAGGTTTATATATAATCTAATAATCTATATAAACAGACACACGCACACATAAATATAAATGATGCAGAACACTTATTTCTCACCATTACCAATAGTTTCTCTGATATTGTAAAGTCATTCGTGAACCTTAAGCTTAAGTAGTTACCGAATGATGTACAATAGCAGAAATGGAGATCAAATTTTACAATCGCAATATTTTCTTTGGCTTTTTCAATAGGGTCCCACTCATTCATTAAATTTATCAAAAAGAATTACAAACCGGTGTGAAATTTAGGTTGCATTTGGTTTGATGGAATGGATGCTTAAGAAGAAAAATAGAGGTGGAAGAGAAGGATGAGAAAATTATGAGGGGAGTGAGAATGAAAAAGTATTGGATTGTGTGTAAAATTTTGATTGTGATGGAATGAGTAAACTCCATATAGGAGGGTGGGATTACAACTACACACTTTTGAGGGAAAGAATGAAGTGAGGAATCTTACACATAAATGATTGAACAAATAGTGTAAAATTAATTCAATTTGATCAAGCCAAACACACCATTAGAGTATCTTTTCCTATTTGCACCTTTGAGTTCCAACTCAGAAGTTGTGATTGAATAAATATGGTCATAGTTAGTCCATCAATCCCTTATAACTTTATACTCTCTATTCTAAAATAAGAGATACACTTCATTTCGTTAAATCAAACGATAAGTGTTAAACTTAAAAATTATGTAAATTAATGTCTTCTTAGTTGGTATAACTTATAAATGTACTAATTGTAGAGGAGACAACAAAAACTATTTTCACAATATATATTAATTTCAAAATTTTCCATGAATTTTGAAATTTACTACACGATAGCTTGACCTGTTAAACTCTAATGTGTCTCTTTTTTGAAAGGAAGGGACTATTATCTGATATATATATATATATACATACATATATGTATACACACACACACATTGAATTCCAAAGTTATTCATTAACCCAATGTCATACATTTTATTGGATGAGCCAACCTATATACTTTCTGTTTTAACATTTGTTAGAACAACATCAATCTGCATAGGATTTCTATGGATATAGTTAACAACCATAGCACAATTATAGCCTTAATTAGGGAGATATGTATCACTCTAACACAGCCTTGATCAAATGCTTGATTGACTGTAATATCTGTATATAAAGAATGGAAAACTCTCCAACAATTCAAATTCTCCTTATTTCTATTTTCCTTTCCACTGCTATGCCATTGTTAATCGTCAACAACATTTAATGTACTCATAAAACTTACATATAAGCAAGGTTTGGTATCCTACTTAAGTCTGGGATTGGTCCTTTCAAGCTGCAGTTCCTTAGACTCCTGACACAGCCAAATAAATTAAATGTTACCAATGTTTTCTCTAGCAACCCAACATTTCATAACTATAAATCAATGCACACAAATTAAATCACAAGAAAAACTCACAGAAATACATAAAGAAAAAATAAATAGATGGACACCATTGAAAAAAGCAAGAAAGAATGTTATAAAACTGCCCACATGCCAAATTCTGATTGATTTGTGAGTTGCTCTTGAGTTTATTTGTGTGCATAGATATATTCCATTTCATAATTAAAATGATTCTCATAGACATGTACTCATAATCAAATCAAACCCAAACATTAAATTTTCATACTGCAAAAAACATTCATTTAAATGAGGAACTTAAATCTAAGCCTGAATTCCTCAAATAAAGCAAATAATCTACCAAGTAACTGAGTATACTTACAGCTTCAACAAATTAGACATGTTTCCAAAAGAAGAAGGTATTGAACTCCCATCAAACTGGTTGTTGTCAAGTTGACTGCCAGAAAAGGTGGAAATAATTATTTAGCAAATGACACGAGACAAGCGAGAAGAATTATTTGACAACATAGCAAAAAAGATCATAAAAGTATAGGTCCGGCAATGATTATCCTTCTGCAGTGGTTTATAGAGAATACCAAACTTGACAGAATCTTAAAAGACAAATTATTTCAGATGCTTCACATCAGATTGTTTTCTCTCTGTAATTATTTCCTTGTATCAGCATAGACATTTAGCTAATCCCGCTTTCACACCATAGACTTGCAGCTACCCATTCCTAAAGAACTAGAATCGTTGGGATGAAACACTGGGGATTATGTAATACCCTGGTCCCAAAACAGAGCATGGGGATTGGACTAAACAGTGTACAAGGTCTCAAACCTATTATCATGATTACCAATAACTTGTAAAAATCTGGTGGACATTTGATGGGGACAAAATGACAGTCAGTCCTCTTGGGACAACTCCATGCTCAAGTCAAACTCAATCCTTTCATGTGGTTTAGATGGGGACAACTTAGATCACGCAAGAAGACTTCTTTTTCTTTTTCTGGATAAGTGTCATAATAATTAAGCATTCCATTTTTCTGCACAGATGTTAAAATGTCTAAAGTTTCACCTCAGAGTGGTATAAAATTTATTCATGTACCCATCGCTATTACGATATGATGACAATAATGTCCACATTGATAAATAGTTGGAACCTAACATCTTCCAGCTGATCACAATATTGTTTGAACTCATCAACTTAAGGCTTCATACTCATTTTATCAAGTGAATGTGGAATAATAAGTTCTTGATCTGTACAACAAAATATCAGATTAGTTGTGACTTGTGGAGGCATGGTAGCGTTTTTAACGGGCGTTCAGTTGTGCGTATCCTAATAAAATTCTGGAACAGAGGTTCAGCGGAAAATATTGAAGAATATTACTGAAAATTGTTTTGCGGCAGTAATACTGAGCTAAAAATTCAGTTAATAAATTTAGATTTCCAATATTCCGGCACAATAGCAAGTCAACATTCTAGATGTTCTGTCGAGAAGAAACCTGGAGTATAGGACCTGGCAAGAATTTCCATCTAAAGGTATAGCTTGGAAAGAAATTATGTTCACACCATTGTTGCACAATGGCTTTTGTTGTCAAGAATGAGAGATCCATGGATTTTGTACACTTGTTTATTGTGCAGAGATACAGAGAACCAATGCTGTGTTGATAGACTGTTATTTGATAGGGAATTAGAGTTGTTCTGATATATCCCAAGAAGCCATTGTGTTCAGATTCATATGAAGGGATGTTTCAAGTATTAAATAATGCAACAGGAGCGATCCACATATATCTTTCTCTTGAAAAATGTGTTCCAACTACACATAATGACCAAAAAGACATACAGAATAAGAAGATCCGGAATTTCAGAGAGCTGTTCTGGAAGATTCCCCGATAAGTTGTTGTTGTCAAGCAGCCTGCAAAAATTTGGGGTCAAACAAGAAACTAGATGCACATGTGGACTAGACGTAAATGATAAAATAATCACTTACAGGTGGACAAGATTTTTAAGTGTAGACAGCTCAGGAGGTATTTCTCCACTAAGTGAATTGTTGTTCATATGACTGTTCAAAGGATATGTAATAACAATTATAAGCTTAAAATGAAGAAATAAGTAGTCAATGTTACATTTACACGGAAAAGGAAAAGTAAAACTCACAAGTGCTTTATCTTGTTCAAGTTTGCAAATGACTTTGGAATTGGCCCTGATATATGGTTTTGGTCAATTTGCATTCTGTCCAAATTAGGTAGGTAACCAAGCTCTTCAGGCAAGGAACCTGTTAGTTGATTCCCATTCAGAAGCCTGGATGCAAAGAAGATTATCAACAGAATACAGCACGCTATATACAGCACTAAAGTTTTCTCCTGTGCAAGGCATTCAATATCTTTACATGATATTAGATCAACATAAAACAACAAACTAGAAATTACAAGTTTAACTTAAAGGCATAAACCTCTAAGTCCCATTCTCTAAAGTTGATTATCAGTCTACAGTTTAAATGGTTTCAGTTTGTAGTTTTCCAAACCAACACAGTACAAAACTTAAAGTTTCAACTTACAGTAGTTCCAAAGACTTGATGTTGCCTATTTCAATTGGTATGCTCCCACTTATCTTGTTCCACATGAAATCCCTTTGTGAAAAAAGAATAAAGAACACATGTAAGATGCTACAAAGCAAACAAGTCGTTCCCATTAGAAATCTCAAGAACCAGCACTACCAAACAAAAGATAAGGTATAGGCTGTACTGAAGTTTGAAACTAAGTATACGCTTATACAGTATATTTTACTCACAATATTTTCATATAAGATAAACTGCCTAATGCTGGTGATAAATGCCCTGAGAGATCCATGTTCAACAGTTGCCTGTAATGAAGAATATTAGCGATGAGGCATATCAATAATATCTTTTGGTACTAATCCAGTCCTCAATCAAGCATTTTGAGATGTATACAAAATGTCATATATAGAGGAGGGGGGAAAAAGATCGAAGCTAATAATTATCTTTCTGTAGTTTATGTTACTTTAATTTACTTATTAAACTTAAGTCTATGCATTTGAAAGTGTCAAAATAATCATTTAATATTTTATATCTGCAACACGGTAACTTGAATAAAGAAAATAGGAAATGCCAACAGCTATGTTGCAAAATATTATGGAAGTTCCTGCAACTCCAAGTCCAAAACTTTTACACATGAGCTAAATATATATCTACCACACATTCTTCCTTCTAAATGTGTTGGTGGGCATTTTCCTATACTCTATGAATCTTAATCTATGTAGAGGAAACAATTTAATTCAACTTTCCAACCGAATTACCTTTCTCTCGTCATTGGTTATTCCACCACTGTGTTGGCTGATATATAGACTAATAATGATGATGTACATTAGTAGGAACTATTTTTTAGTTTCAAGTCAAATTAGCATCTCAGACATCAATAAAACAACCAAGAAACATATGAAAGAAGTTAAAGGAAAAAACATTCATGTTCCTAATGGTCATGCTTTAGACAGGAGATCTCAAAAGAGTGTAAAACATACAATTCTCTGACATGCAGATAGCCATCGTCCATTGTTTTATTGAAGCATAAAACCCCAGTCCAATTTGAGGCACACGGATCCCCATGATTCCAATTACTGAGATTCCGATTTGGATCGACCAAAATTTTCTTAATGTTCCGCAATGCTAAAACTGTTCATTATTATATGAAAAGGTTAGATTGGATTTCAAGTGAAGTATAACACGAAACACATGCTTTCTCTTGATTATGTGATGTATATGCATTGCTGGTGCGTAGTTAGCCACGCAAATGGCATGCCTGATGTTTGTAATGAATTAGCATATACAACAATTCCAATAGGCCAAACTGCCAACAGATTATGTACTTCTATTCCCAAAAGAAGATGACAAACTTGGGCTAGGAAAGATAAGATAAGCTCGAATATAAGGATTCAGACAGCATGCTTGTGCTTAGAATAGGCTTAGGATAAATCAATATGGAGTAGTTGATGTGTGGGTCATATTATTTTTTCGTTAGTTCTACATGTTAATGTTGAGGTGTATCTTTGGAAAACCTACAAGCTTAAAGTGGCAACAGCAAACATGACTCAAACTGCACAGAACTACTCCACAGTACTTGTAACAAGCTTTCCCTAGTTAGACATGATGATAAGGGTTTTTAAGAAAATACTACCTTCTTTCGGATGGGTAGTATGGCCTTTTGCTCCAAGAAGCAGCAGAAGCCCACACAAACACAAAAGATTAAGATCTCCACACATATTAATCCTCGATTGGGTTGGCCTCCCACGAACTCCAAATTCGCCAAAACTGTGAGGCATTTCTCATAACAATAAACTACAAATTTGAAGGATGAACAGGGGTTTGTAGCGAGAATCTGGGGGGTGAGAGAACGGGGGGGTTTTCCAGAACTTTGAAGGATATTCTAATTTGGTAAGTTTTCTGGGGAGGGGGGATGAAAAAAAAAACAGAAAGAAAAGAATTGACCGAGTCCGGGTTGTCATTGCACAAGGATGCTGGAAGATGATGACAGGCACCCCAGCCATCATTTTCAGATTCTGGTTTTAATATTGAAAAATCAGTGACGACTTCTAACGGGTTGGCCATATTGACTTTGTTGTAGTAGTAGTAGTTGAGCTAAAACCACATGCGTATCATGTATAGATAGACAATCACCTAGAGAAGAAGATCGAGTTTGTTACTGTTTGGTGGGGTTTACATGGGTTTTAAGTTTTCAAGTTTTTCAAGTTCTAACATTGACAACGACGACCCGGTTTCGTTTTTCTTCATTAATTAACGAGCTGTCCAATTTCTATCTTTGACTTCTTTATTTCTAAGGTTATCTTCGCCTTGGACCCTAGGTTTCACGTTTCACGTTTCACTTTTCACTTTTCATTTTTCTTAACTAACTACCAGACCGCATAGCCGTGCCCAACGCGCGGGCATATTTGTAATCGATAGCTTTCTTATTATTTATTAATATTTTTACGAGAAAACAGGAAATATATTAAAAAATAGGTTGTACTTGTTATAAACAGCAACAAATTGTTCGTTTCGTTTTGGCAGCATCACATGCCTGCAAGATATTGTCTGTTTTGACGTACCTCACAGCTTTAAAACACGTCTCACATGTAAAAACTACAGGCCTTATTTATTAACCGCACAGTAGAGCCGTGTGGAAGTGATGTGAAAACTATAAGTTCACAACAATACTAATTTTTTTATTTCGCAAAGTTTTTAATAAATTTAACTTTATGAATGTATAAAACATTAAAAAATACAAAAATGTGCAAATATTTATGAACATTAAAAAGCATGGACAATTCTAATTTTCTTATAAATTGTTGTATATATATTTTATAATTAATTTGTATTTATTTATATTATATTTAAATATGTGAATTTATTATTCAAAATATTTATTTATTATATTTTTAATATTAAAATATTTGCTAATATATTTAAATGTGCGTAGAAATTGTTGGTAGAGTTATTACTTCTTGCTATTCTTAAATGTTATGTCAAATGATTTTTCAAGGTAAATATTATTTGTTTTGTGTTGTTATTATAGTAATATTTGCAAATTTCATCATACTTTAGATAGAAATAACTTTACATGGTATATGGATTCTTCTTATCTTATTAGAAATATTATAGAATTTAGCAAGCAAAAAGAAATTTACACGATACGGTATATAGAGTGGTATGATAAAAAGAAATTTATGGGTAAAATAGTTATTACTTATTAACAACATAATAATTTCACTTTTGTTTTTCTCATATTCCTTTTTTCCCTTTTACCTTAACGTTCGTTACAAACAATCCAATATTCCATCAATCCTACTTTTTTTTCTCCTGTATTTGTCCCTCTCTTTCTATTTCTCTAATCTGAAACCTTTCTCTTAACACCTTTTCTTTTATTTAGCTTTCTACATAATTCTTGTATTGTATAGATGAATCTTTTTATTAGTGTCAAATTCATTGTTAAGATTGTGATTGGACCGAAAGAATGGAACGAGAGTGAGAATAAATTCAATTCATGTAATTATAAATTCAATTCATGTGTAATTATTATAAAATATTACAAAATTTTATGGTAATTATGTGAGATAGCGATAGAGTAAATTATTTCTCTCATATGTAATTTTATGTCATGTGTAAGGAGAATGAATGGTTCATTATTTTTTATTCATTGTAATTCTCCTTTTTAATTCTGTTCATCACTACTTTTCATTAATTTTTTTCTAATTTTTTATTCATTTCCCCTCTTATTTCATTTTCTCAATTCATTTAATTCATTCAATTCAAACGCAGCATAAAGGATCGTATTTATGGGAATAAAAATTATTATAATTAATGATTTTATATTTGATAACAAACTTTAGTTATTTTCTCACCATTATTTTACTATCCAAACCTTCTTGTTGACCTGACTTCGTTTAATAAGTAAACCTTACTAATACTAAAAAAGTAAGTTTTAAATCAACAGGGGTATTTCTACTCCATTCTATAAGTTTTGAATTTTGTAATCTTTATCAAATACTTACCACATTTGGAGATACTTACCATTCTATTTGTAATTCAAATTAAAAAAACAAAAACAAAGTATATCTGTAACAGTCAAAACATTTTTTTTGAAGGCTAAATTTTAGTTATCCGTATAAGCTTAACCTAGTTTGTATTATATTTCCTTTTGGTCTTTTACCAATCTCATAAATTAATTACACTTAGTATTTTTTACTACCTCTATTTCATAATAATAATATCATTTGACTTTTTGAACTGAATATTTAACAGATTTTTTTTATATATTAAATATTTTATATTATTTAAAAATTTTATTCATATTAATTTTTATTTAAAATATTTTTTATCATTAATTTTTTTAAATATATTTAATGGATGAAAAAATTCACTTAAATTTACGTACGAAAAAATCAAACATAACTTATTATGAAATAGATGAAATATTTTAAAAATTTTCTTTATTTTTTTGTTTTCAAAACTCTCATTATGGTCGAACTTTTGTATTCAACAAATTCAGTTTCCGAAGTTTTATTACTGAATTGACAGCATTCATTAATTCGGGCACAAAATGTATATGCTCTCTTTCATTTGGACGGTAAGTTTTTCTTTCTCAAAAGATACAAATATCCAATTATACTTTGAAAGTTAATGCAAGATTAATCAGATAATTAAGCCAATTATAGTCCTTTACTTCAAACTAACAAAGAAGTTTTTTATTATTACTTTTTTACTGTTTTGATAATTTTTTTATTTTTAATGTTTTAATATAATTT
Organism: Centella asiatica; assembly: GCA_014636745.2. Lineage (NCBI taxonomy): Eukaryota > Viridiplantae > Streptophyta > Magnoliopsida > Apiales > Apiaceae > Centella > Centella asiatica. Next base: position 36,127,413 of record CM025788.1, read on the forward strand.
TTTATTATTACTTGTTTAATATTTTGATAGTTTTTATTTTAAATTTTTTAATATAATTTTTCTTTTATTTGTAATATTTTAATACTTTACAAATTATTTTAATGTATTATTATTTTATTAGTTTATAATTAGAATGTAAAAAATATAATTACACATCTAATTATAATTGGACAACTTTTATTTTTGTAAATAACATAACAATAATGTTATAACATAACATTTATTTTTGGGATCCAATAACCCCTATGAATACTATTATTATTATAGTTATTATTTATAATATTTATTTTGCAATATTTAAAAGTGGTCTTTAGTTATTATTCATGAGAATAGTTATTTTTAATGTAATTAAGAAGACTTACACAAAAAGGATGAAGTTGTAATTAGGATTAGAAAAAGAAGATGAAATAGTCCAATTGAGATATGAACATTAAATATTTCTACTAAATGTGTTCTTTTTTTGTGAATTAATATATAGTAATAGATAGATAGATTATACATATTATACATATTTCGACTTTGTTCTGACCAAGCCCTTTTGATTTTCTTTCTTAAGGCCTAATCCAAATTTAAAAATAAAATAAAATAAAATAAAAATACATATACATATACAATTTTAATTGATAAATGAATAACTTAAGGATAAATTATTTTGACATGTAAATAATTTTTTTAAAATGACTGAAATTTTTATGATTTAGAAATAAATTAATTAATGAAGAAAGAGTCTCTTAATTACTACAATTAAGTGACAAATTATTAATTTTATAAATAATTATTATTAACAAAAAGAAAAGATGATTATTATTTAATTGAAGGAATTAAATAATAATTAAGGAAGAAATTCTAAATTATATTAAATGATTAATAAATCATTTAAGCTAAGAATAATTGAGGAGTAATTATTATTTAATTAAATTTAATAAATCACGAGCAATTATTATTTAATTAAAATAATTAAATAATAAATAATGAATAAATTCTAAATAAATATTAAATAATCAATAAATCATTTAAGTTAGAAGTAATTAAGAAATAAATTACTCGATTCAAGTTATTATTTAATTAAAAAATTGAAGAATAATTGAAGAATAAATGTTTAGTTAATGATAAAAGATCTATAAATCTTTTATGTTAAGATTTAATTAAGAAATGATTATTGTTTAACTAAAAAATTAAATAATAATTAAGGAATAAAGTTTTGATGAATGATCGAGGATTAATATTTTAAGCTAAAAATTAATTAATTTAAGGCCCCCAACAAATAAATTAAATTATCGGGAGCCTCCGAACGACATATTATCAATCAAAAAATCTCTCGGATTTCGATTCGGTTCCAACCGAATCCTAATTCAACGAACGATGACTCAATTAATCAATCACAAATATGAGAATTTTACAAACACTTCGCATGTGCATCCTCATATGTAATTAAGTTGAGATTTCTCATGTTATTGAATGTATATGTTTTTACAAAGTTGTTCTCTATGGAAGTTATTGAATCTAAGTTTCACTAAGGCAAGTATATACTCACTCTACCTTCTTTTAATTAATACGTATGATCATTCTTTCAATATACGTAATGTATCCAAGATATTATTATGTCAATATTCATACTTCAATTTTTTCAAAGTTAAGTAATGGACGATCCCTTGATCCGATGTACGTGAAAAATGTTGTATTAGAATCAAGTATTCTTTAGGCGACTGTTAGCTATTCAAATTCTCTAACACGCCAAGTAAATCCTATACGAATGTAGAAAACCTATTTTTCACCACATACTTGTAAAGTATATTCATGTGGGTAATTAAAAGCTAGTATGATGTATCTGTCTGGCACCCCGGGCCTAGGATTTATAGGGGATGAAAACCGAGGCATCGATAACCGAACCCTCGTAGATAAAATATTTATGCATCGACTACGTATATCATCATGATGAAGTCAGTGGTCAGGCTGACCAGCTAATATACTGTTTAATATGGAGTTTTTAAGGGCACGTGTGCCAAACAGCCATGGTTACAAGACACATGTGAAATTATCCTATATTTTTTTAAGTAAAGGGTCAAATTTCTCGCTATCACTCGAAGGCCCTAGAAGCTATATTTCTCCAAATTATCAAGAGGTGTTGGCATTGTTTCTGCCCAACCTCACAAATACTTGAGCCCTATAAATTATCTATTTTTCATAACTCATCCAATACATGACTATATACTTATGAGCGTAAATCGCTCACTTTCCTATTATTAAATGTTTTACAGGATATGGCGAGAAGGTCGATGTGAGAAACCAAAAATTCTAATAAAATGTATGAATATTGAATTCGTTATTTATTAAGTTTTCGTTCACTTTCAATGACCGATAAATTTTACGATTCACTTTACGCACAAATCATGCTAATCTATGCGCGCACGTCCACTAGTGACAAATCATAACAAACATGATATTTTCATATTTGCGAGACGTTAATCATGACAAGAATTTCATAAACACTTTTCTATCTCACCTATGCAGATAAATTTTTCGGTTTATGCATTAAATCAATGTATAACCATTAAAAATGGTAATTAGTGAATACAAAATTACTTTAAACACTAATTAATTTAAATTTCAGCATTTTTTCAAAGTGACAAAACAAGGAGGTGTTTTCAATCCAAGGAAAATTCTTTCCAATCCAAGTAAATTTTTTAAAAATCAATCCAATGGCCAAAAATGATTTGCAAGAAATATAAATATATCATTTTGTCTAAACCCTAGCCTCCATTTCAGTCAAATCCTTTCAGCAAACTCACTAAACACATATTTAAATTCGGATTTGCATTTATTGAAGGTTTGGACATTTAATTCATTTAAAGCTTTAAAGAGGTATACACACTACTTTTGTATTTTTACATTTATTGTCATTTCTATTCATACCATTGTGTAGAATAAATTTTTCAGTATCATTTTCATATATAGCACATGTTTATAGCATTTATGGTTTGTGAGTTATTAATTTTCAAAGTTTGAACAAAAAAATAAATATAAATTCAAGAAATTATTAAAAACCTGTATGAACCCTAAATGTTTCGACTGATTTTTCGACCAGTTTCTTGCATGTTTGTTCTAATTGATTATACAAATTTGTTTCTGCATTTGTGAGGAACATTTTTCCCTCAATCAATTTTTAAAAATAGTCAAGTTTCGGACATGTTCTTGTTCGGCCAAAGTTTTATTAGACCTGAATTGTGTTTCTTCAGATTTCTTGCGATTCTGTTGTTGTAAACTGAAATTGATGGCTTGTACAAGTTTCTGGAAAATCCCTAGCTGCATTTTCATGTTCGAATCGATGGAAATGGCCTCGGGAAGGCCATGCACGATCAGACCCGAAGGTCTCGTCGACGTTCATGGCAGCCACCGCCTCCGGCGACCTTTGCGAGCCTTTCTCGTATCTTTCAAGCGATGGCATGACGTCTAGGGGGTATTCCCTTATGGGAATCGTCATGACGACGTCGTTACCCTTTTCTTGTGTTTGTATGCGTACGTTTTGGCTGCTGTTGTGTGTTGCGTCGCCCGTTTTGGTGAAAACGGTGCCGCCGGCGTCCTTCCCGACCTACTGAAACACTAATCAGTGAAGAAGATGACGGGTCGGGTCGAGCCGACCCGGTTCCAACCCGCCTGTGACCCGACCGATCCGACCCGCGTTTGACCCACTATTGACCCGGTCTGACCCACTGTTAATCTGGATTCGGCCCAGTCCGATTTTTTTTATTTTTGGCCCAATCCAAATTTATAAATAAAATAAAATAAAATACCTATTCATTTTTTAAATTGAGCAATAAATGATTTTTGGATATTTATTTTGACATGTAAATAAACCTTTACATGATTAAAATTTTTATGATTTTAAAAATAAGAATAATTTATGATGCTAGATTCTCTTAATTATCACAATTAAGGGACGAGTCATTAATTCGTAAATGATTGCTATTTAATTAAAATAATTAAATAATAATTAAGAATAAACTCTAAAATTTTATTAAATGATTAAATAAATCATTTAAATTAAGATTAATTGAAAAATAATTCTCGATTAATTAAATTGAAGAATCAAGACCAATTATTATTTAATTAAAATATTTAAATAATAATAAATGAATAAATTTTACATGATTATTAAATGATCAATAAATCATTTAATTTAAAAGTAATTAAAAAATAAATTATTTCAATGATCGATAATTATCATTTAATTAAAGTAATTAAATAATAATTTAAGAATAAATGTTTAATAATTGATAAAAGATCTATAAATCTTTTGTGATTAAGATTTTGAGTAAGAAATGTTTATTGTTTAATTAAAACAATTAAACAATAATTAAGGAACAATTTTTAATAAATGTTAAATGATTAAAAAAATTTATTAATTAATGATAATTAATTAATCTAAGGCCTCTAATAATTAAATTTAAATTATCGAGAGCCGATGATCGACGCATTATCAAGTCCACAAATCTTTCGGACTCCGATTCGGTTCCAACTGAATCCCAATTCAACGAATGACGACTCAATTAGTCAATCTCGGACTTGAGAATTTCACGAACATTTCGTATGTGCATCCTCATGCATAATTAAGTTGAGATTTCCCATGTTATTGTATGTACATGTTTTACAGAAATATTTTCCTACACGAGTATTAATTATCACTAAGGACATAAGGCAAGTATATACTCATTCTACTTTATTTCAATTAATATGTATGATCATTCTTTCGGTATACATAACGTTTTCAAGATTTTTGCATATCAATATTCATGATTTAATTTATTCAAAGATAAGTAACGTACGATCCTTTGATCCGATGTACGTGAAAAATGTTGTATTTGAATCAAATGTTCTTTAGGCGGTTGTTAGTCATTTGAATTTCGCTAACACGCCAAAGAAAATCCTATACGGATGTAGAAATTCTTCACCCTATACTTGTAAAGTATATCCGTTGGGGTAACTAAAGGCTAGTGGGATGCATCTACCTGGCATCCCGGGCCTAAGATTTATAGGGAACGGGAACCGAGGCATCGGTAACCGGATCTTCGCAGACAAAAGGTTTCTGCAATCGACTACATATGTCATTATGATGAAGTCAGACGGTGGTCAGGCAGACTTCGCAGACAACTGTTTGATACGAGTTCCTAAGGGCACGTGCGCCAAACGGACATGGTTATAAGGCGCATGTGAAGGTATTCCTTATTCTTTTAAGTAAATGGTTAAACCCTTTATTATCACTCGGGGACCCTACAATCCATTTTTTCAAGATATTAAGAGGTGTTGACATTGTTTCCGTCAAACCTCATAAACACTTACGCCCATTGAATTATCCCTCTTTCAAAATTTACCCAATTCTTGTTTATATACTTGCGAGCGTAAATCACTTATAGTACTGTTATCAAATGTTTTCAGGATATGGCGAAAAGGCCGAGTTTTCTACTAAAGGCAAAGAAAGAATGACATGACGAACGCTTCCTGATTGCCCTCTTATGGATGGCATTCAAAGAGTGAAACGTGAGGATATTATAGAAATGTTTAGATTGTAAGGCCTGTGTGGACCCCTCATAGACTTCCGTTATCAAACATTCTTTTATTTTGGATAATGTAATAGAGATTTATATTTATTTCTCTAATTTAATGTTATGTATGCTTGGATGTTATTATTGTTCTTTTGTCAATTATTGATGGTGTCCGAAATCCAGTATGGGATTTTTGGGCCGTCACAGCCGAGCCGTCTGATAAAGGCAATGCAAAAATGGCATAATGAACACTTCCTGATCGCCCTCCTTTGGATGACATTTAGAGGAAGAGTGAAGCATGAGACTATTATTGAGATGTTTAGATTTTAAGGTATGTGTGGGCTCCACATAAACTTTTGCTGTTAGAATATTATTTTGGGTTAATGTAATAAATATTACTATTATTTCTCTTATATTAATGATATGCATGCTTGGATTATGTAACTTTTATTTTGTAAATTTTGATGATACCCGATTTCCGTCATAAATTTTTTGGGACCGTCACAGTTGATATTAGAGCCCAAGCATTGGTTATGAGACCACGGTCTCTACCTGAGAGTAGAATGTGATATTTAGAGTCTTAAAAATGAATGAAAGAACCGTAAGACATAAGGATAGAAAAAATAGAACGCGAGGACGAATAGATGGATGATGAGCATCAGGTAGATGTTCCCCCTGCTCCCACCACAAATGATGACGAGGCCCTGAGAAAGTCATCCCCCAAGCAGCTTTTTGTTGTTGTGCCTGTTCCAAGTGACGTTGTAGGCCCTTCGATCCACCACAGACATCTCCTCCCTGATGTCATCCTAGGATCACCATCGCCCTCTGGAGCCCGATGGTGTGTGACCCCTCTCAAGAGGGTAACCAGGCTAACACAGGTGGTACGTTTTCAGATTCCTCGGATCTTTGACGAGGATTTTAAAAGATGCCGACGACCCCACTGACCCAGAGGGTGCCGACGACCCCACTGACCCATTCTCCTCATCGTTACTAGTTGGGTTCTCCGCCACAGTCTCCATCTCGAACATGATCTCATTATGTCTCTGTACATATATTACCTATTGCTCCAGCTTCACCACTAGTAGATCAATCAGCTCCACCACCTGTCATGCTGCTATTGCCACCACCGGTCCTACCAAATGCACCGCCAGTCGTCCTACCCGCCGCATCTCCACCAGAGATGCCCATGCTCATATCATTTCGAGATGGATTTTGCATCTACCTGCAGCACAGGGTTTGCCTGGTATAAGCAAAGATGACGACACACAACAACGGAATGATGCGTCACCCCGTTCCGCACAAGAGGACCAGCTGACTTTTGGACATTTGGAAGGTTTCATACGAGGACATGTCTCTCACCTTCACCAAAGAACTAACCAAGACACTGATTTGGGTAAGTGACTATTTTAGGCTCCCACACCTCATTGCAATCGACCGAGATCGTTTGATCCACGACCTTGTAGAGAAGGTTGAGGAGATGTGTCGCCATGCACGCAAGATGATGGAGGAGCTCGATCTCGAGGCCTTGTATTAGGCACATTTAGTAACACTAGTAATCATGAATTAGGCCATATATTTTGTACTTAGGCTTCATAGCTGATTTTCTCTTGTTATGATAATTATGGTAGCCATAAATATATTTTGGCATGGCTCCCATAGTTATCAATCATAGTTTTACTAGTATTGAAGTAGATTATAAACTTCCATTGTTATACCTCTTAATATTATATATATTATGGCAGTTACATCTTTAAATCTCTTACGAGTTACGCACGTTTATTTATTGATGCATTAAATTGTTATATTATGAAAGAGTTTCATATGAACTACATGAAATTCTCTTACAAATGAAGAATGAAAGAAAGAAAAAAGGTAATTAACATTGATTATTTCTTTTTCCAACTTGTAGAAAATGCCTCTAGTATGAACACTCTGAATCAACTGAGCCAGAAACGCCAATGCCAACCGCAATGCAGATGACCAAGGTGACCAAAGAAGCATCAACCCGAACAATAATCGGGGAAACAACAATCATAATGCCAACCTAGACAATCCAATCACCTTATTAATGAACATGGTAAGGGAAGTTGCTTCACAAAATAACAACTTACTTCCCCCACCGCAAGTACAACCATAGGAAGGTAACATTCAAGGACTTCACGAATGGTTGCCCGCCTACATTCAATGGTGACAGAGGTCCTACTGTAGCTCAAACTTGGATCAAGAAAGTGGAAAAAGCTTTCCAAATTTCTAGGGTGAATGAAGACCTCAAGACTAAGTACGCCACTTATGTGCTCAAGGGAGAAACAAACTATTAGTGGGAAGCCACTGAACGACTAGAACTGACTAAGAAGCTAGCAGTCAGAGAAGAAGAAACAACTGATCAAGGCTTCACATGGGCAGAATTCAATGAGATCTTCAACAACTAATACTTTCCAATTAGTGTTGTTGATGATCTTGAAAGGCAGTTCCTAGAGCTGAAACATGAGGGTATGACGGTAGAAGAGTACAAGAGAAAATTCAATGATCTCCAAAGCTACGCTCCACATCTTGTGGATACCGAGAGAAGAAAGGCAAGGAGGTTCGAATATGGGTTGAACCCATTGCTCCATGACAAGATTAATGTCATATATGTGGACACTTATGCATAAGTCATCCAGAGGACGAAGGTAGCAGAGAAAAGCGCCAAAACGCTTTGGGAATTCAATCGGGAGAATCAAAAAGATGGGAAAAAGAAGGGAAGCAACAACATTAGCCACCAAAATAATAGAGGAAATGGTGGAGAAAGTGGGAGAACACAAGCCAATTCGGTAGTGGTAAAACAAGAGGATGGGAATACCCACAACAACAACAAAAGAAAGGGGAACTTCAACAATAACAATAGGGGTGACAATAAGAAGAAGGGCATTGTTTGTGGCAACTGTGGAAAGAATCATGGAACCTCCCCATGTCTGAAAGGCACGAACACGTGCAACAAATGTCATTAGTTTGGGCACATCTCACTAAACTTTCCAAATTAGACACCCGCTGCTACCCAACCCCAATATTATCCACAACAGCAACAATCTAGACCCTAAGGCACTAGTCGTACTTTGGCGACTATGAAGACATGTTATACATGTGGCGTGGAGGGCCACATTTCCATAACCTACTCGCAAAAGAAAGGCGGAAGAAAGCTGCCGCTTTTCGGAGCCAACACTGTACTGGTCCGCCCCAAGCTTGTGTTGGGGTTTCAAGCACATAAACACAGCAGAAGCGATAAAATAAAACAATTTATTGAAACCTCAACCAGGATCCATGCAAAATAGGAAATACAGATTTGATAGAAGAATACCTATTCAAGTTGCAGATTTTGAACTTTGGTGGGGATAATGATGAACCACAAGCTCAATCCAATTGAACCAAGCCTCTACAGGTATCCACACGAGTGTATAACTCAACCAAGGAGATGAATGACTTCCCTTATATGGTACTAGCCAAAAGGAAATCAAAGAATAACTTTTATCTCATTCTCTTTGTTTGGTCTATTTTTTTCTTATCTACTCTTTGCTATATAAAGCATAAGAAAGAACTGAAGGTTGTGTATATCTAGTATATATCTCTAACATATCTCATAAAGGAGATAAGAGGAAGAAGAGTATTTATAGGCAATTAATCTCCTCTTCCACCACCCTTTTCAACCAATAGATCATCATATATATCATATATATATAGATTCAATGAACCTGGATAGAGGTAGCTAGATACAATGAACCTAGACAGAGGTGTGTCTAGATATAATAAACCTGGACAGAGGTGGCTAACCACCTCTTGCAAGTAGCTATTAACTTTTAATACTCTACAGTGGCTGTTACAATTGACTAAGTTAATTACTAGTATTAATTCTCAACTACAATTTTAAATAAGCCAATCATATTCACTTATTTAAAATCTAATATCCGAATTAATTCTTCTTTTAATTACACTCTTAGTGTGAGACTCTATAGGTTATTATTATGTTGGTAATAATTTTATAATATGATTATAAAATTATAAACAATGAGCGGCATCTAGTAATATATCATTGTTACCCAAGTAATAATAATGTTGGTGATTCAACATAACCTTTTCTTTTGACCAATGTTTCAATGTAATATAATTCATTTTGCCCTTGATATCCAAGATTAAACTCAAGGCATGAAGTGTGTCATCCTCTTTATAATTTAATCTTTGTTTTCTTAATCGATGAGTAAACTATAAGAGACAAATCACTATTTGAGCATGGTCATGCATTTCATAGTTCTAATTGATGGATATCACTCCCAATATACATAGGAGGGACAAATCACATTTAAATCATTCACATTCCTCACACGACTCATAATATAGCCAACAGTCACCTTTATGTTCCATATGATTAAAGATGACTTTTGGTGATATCAAACCATATGAATCCTCGTGTAGAAATTTAATGACTTCAAGTCGAAGGACCATTACATCAGTGTCACTATGAAAATATCTTATGACACTTCACTTACGTGTAGAATTCTCATGTTGGGTCAATCTAGTACACTATTCTCCAACATGTACCTATGTATTGACTTGATATCTCACATATTTATGGCCAATGAGATTTGGTCATCAGTCAACCCACATATTAGTCTCAATGTATCATTGTTGTCCCATTAACAATAATACTTGACTATGAATGTTTAAGAATATTGATACATTTTGCAACTATATGATCTCATGTTCCAAGTCACATACTTGAACCAATATAGTTTGTATTCATTATTATAGGAATGTTTATTATCTTAATAATTATATCACACAGTAAATTGAAATATAATAAAATAAACATTGTTTATTAAATCAAAACATTAGTACAAGTGCGCCATGACAATTATCAAATAATTGGCTCCTAGGGTATACATTCCAACAGATATGACCTACAACATGACTGTCCAGGAGACATTAATGTTCGATGATGTGGTGATACGTACGCTATTGGTCAACACAGTTCAAATTCACACCTTATTTGATTCTGCTACTATTTTTTTATATTTGTTGTGACCAAGTCTTAAAGACCTTAACATAACTCCTAAATGCCTAGAAGTACCTCTAGAGGTCATAGTAACTAACTAGGAGGTCCACACTGTTAAAAATGTACTATCTGACTATAATGTAAAGATAGACAAGCATAACTTTTCTACAAATTTAATACTCTTCCCATTGAGGGAGTTTGACATGATACTAGGTATGAATTGGTTGTTCAAGTACCAAGCTAGTGTAGAATGTAAGAGGAAGAATGTTTCCTTAAAAACACACTCAAACAATAAAGTGCTATTTCATGGAAGCAAGACTACCAAACCGTCTCATTTCCTTACCATGATAAAAAGTAAGAGAATGATACACAAGGGATGCAAAAAATTCTTAGCTTATGTACATGATGCCGAGACAGAAGCACTAAAGTTAAAAAATATTTCCATCGTGAGGGAATTCAGAGATGTATTTTCGGAAAAGTTGCCCGGATTACCTCCAGACAGACAAGTGGAGTTTGGGATCGAGCTAGTAATAGGGACAACTCCGATTTCGAAGGCTCCATACAGGATGATCCCTTCCAAGTTGAAAGAACTTATGGTGCAATTGCAAGAATAATTAAATCGAGGATTTATCAAACCGAGTGTCTCACCGTGGGGAGCGTCTGTGCTGTTTGTAAAGAAAAAGGATGGATTGATGAGATTGTGCATCGACTATTGAGAACTGAATAAAGCAATGGTGAAGAATCGATATCCACTACCGAGGATTGACGACTTATTTAATCAACTTAAGGATACGAAATACTTTTCGAAGATCGATTTGAGGCCGAGATATCATCAACTGAAAATCAAAGATGAAGACATCTCAAAGTCGGCATTTAGGACCTGTTATGGCCACTATGAATTCCTGGTAATGCCATTCGAACTCACTAATGCCCTACCTGCTTTTATGGACCTGATGAACCGAGTTTTCAAGCCACAACTGGATAAGTTCATCATCGTGTTCATCGACGACATTCTCATCTACTCTAAAATGGAAGAGGAACATGTCGAACATTTAAGGATGGCGTTGGAGACGCTAAAACAAGAGAAACTCTACGCTAAATTATCGAAGTGCGAATTCTGGCTTAGAGAGGTGAAATTTTTGGGGCACGTAATCAATGAGCATGGTGTGTCAGTGGACCCCACGAAGATTGAAGCTATCACCGGTTGGCCACAACCGAAGACTCCTACTGAAGTACGGAGCTTCTTAGGATTAGTTGGATACTACTACAGATTCGTCAAAGATTTTTCAAAATTGGCTATTCCATTGATGAATCTGACAAGAAAGACGGTGAAGTATGCATGGACTCCAGAGTGTGAAAAGAGCTTCCAAAAGCTGAAGAAGATGTTGACTACTGCATTGGTGTTGACCTTACTGGATGATAAATGGGATTTCTTCATCTACAACGATACTTTACTGAATGGACTAGGACTCATCCTGATGCAACATGGAAAAGTCATTATCTACATATCTCGACAACTAAATAACTACGAGAAACGATATCCAGCTCATGACATGGAGTTAGCTACTATTGTTTTGGAGGCATTACTTATACAGAGAAAAATGTGAGATCTATACCAATCATAAGACCCTGAAGTACATCTTCATACAGAAGGAGCTGAACATGAGACAAAGGCGATGGTTGGATGTTGTTTCGGTGAGATAGCCTAGAACTTGTAGGGGGGTGGTGTTAAATACAAGTTCTTGAAATCTTTTTCAAATTCCTATTCTTTAAAGTATTATAACTTGCGGAAAATAAAGAATAAGAACAAGACAAATTTATAAACAATTGCTTTTATTAATTAACAACTGATTACAAATTCTAACAATCACAAATCGATTGTTAGATTCAATTTCTATACTGTATATATATAAATCTATGAAAACATACAGCTTCTAATACAACTATGTAAAATTAATTACAGCTTCCAAATCTGAAAATGTGATTCAGCTTTTAATCTTATTCAATAATAATTTCTCTGTACAATCTGAATAGTAAATCTAATTCAATAAGAAACATAACTCTGGTATCTTTTCTAACCAGTTTCGTCTTCAACATAACTTCTTTGTTCATGTCGAAGTCAACTTCTAATTGAATTAGAACTTTGTACTGCATTAGAGATTAATCTTCACTTTAGTCTCTAACAGTTTCAACTTTAGTTTCTGATCAAATATGTTTAGTCTTTGACAACTTAAGCTTAGTCTCTGATGGATTAAGCTTAGTCTCCAATGACTTAAGCTGACTCTCTAATGAATTAAGCTTAGTCTCTGATGACTTAATCTTAGTCTCCGATGACTTGTTCTATAGTCTCTGATAAGGTTTTGCCTTAGTCTTCGATAAGACTAAACATAATTTCTGACTTGTTGAAATCTCTAATGCAATACTGGTAGTCTCTTATAATACATATTAATTTACTCTCTGAAAAAAAATATTATAATAAACAAAGAGTACACTACCAGCTATAAAAACTTAAATGCTATAAACTAGCACTAACTGTACATTTGTATTTCTAAGTATTCTATGTACAATAATCATCAAATGTTATAAAACCTAACATTGGAGTTGATTAAGGACTACGACTGCTCAATCAACTATCACCCTGGTAAGGCAAACATAGTAGTTGATGCCTTAAGAAGACGGGAGAAATCAAATGTGATGACAGTTCAGGAAGAGGTAAGGATGGACTTGGAAAGATTACTACTAAATGTTATCATAACAAGGCAGAGATGGGAAATTGAGGAAGAAGTCAGAGCGAGATTGCAATTATTGGATATAATCAGGGTAGGTCAAGAGGATTTTGCAAAAGAAAAAGAGAAGCTGATCAAAGGAGTTCATGGGAAATGTCGAATCCACGACGATGGTTTGATGAGATTTGAGGATAGAGTCTAGATTCCGGCAAAAGTGGAGTTAAAAAGAGAGAATTACTGCAAGAGGCTCACAATTTTAGATTCTCTGTACATCCAGGAAGGACAAAGATGTATCAAGACTTGAAACAGAATTTTTGGTAGCCAAATATGAAGAAAGAGATAGCCGAATGGGTTACTACGTGTCTCACCTGTCAGAGGGTCAAAGATGAACATCAGAAGCCGAGTAAACTATTGCAATTCTTAGAAATCCCATAATGGAAATGGGAATACATCACAATGGACTTCGTAATTGGACTACCGACAACCCTAAAGGGAGCTAACGCAATATGGGTAACAGTGGATAGATTGACCAAGTCTGCTCACTTTTTGCTCATCAAGGATAACTACAAGATGAATCAGTAAGTCAAGTTGTATGTAAAAGACATTTACAAGAAAGTATGGAAGTTAATGAATTTTTTTTTGGAATAAGACCCACATTTTTTTATAACCAAACACCAAAAGAATATAAAAAGAATTTATTTCGTTTCCATTTCTTCACTTCGTAGAATATATTCGAGCACATTAGTTTCTCCCTTAGTTTCACTTGCTGGTCATCTAAACATAGTATTATAAATTTATTTAATTTACTTTACTCCATTCATTCCATATTATTTGATAAATTTTGATTTTTTTAGTCAAATTGACTAAATTTGAAATTAATTTATAAACAAGCGAATTATATATTTTAATTTCAAACAACCTGTTCTTGATAGTATATTATATGTAATTTTTAATTATATTAATTTTGTGATTATATGATATAAGATTGAGAGTAATTTTTGGGTCAATTAGACCAAAAAAGTTAAATTTTCTCAAATAAAATGGGACAAAGGGAGTACAAATTTTGGCTCTTGCACAATTACACAAATCAACTTTTCTATTGCGCTATGTTAAGTCAACCCCTGTATACTTACAACACTTAATTCATACTTAATTGTTATTTAAAATTGATGATGTACTATAATCTTTGCTTAAAATGTTGTAAAAGGACGCGGAATAAAATTCATCTCGTTAAGCAAATTTTAGCAGAGTGGCTTTAAGCAACGTATATTAAGTAAGGTTGATCATCAACAAGACTTCATCAGCGAACTAGGGATGCATTAGACTCAAAAAAACGAATAAGTACTTTCAGCAAGACTTATACTCTACTGAGTATGTTTGCCTATGAACAATTTAAGTAAGGGTTCAATCAAACAAAGATCTTCACAGATTCACCCTATTTTAGCATATTTCAAATACTAAGGGATTTCAGTAAGGTACATTGTTGAGTAAGGTTCCACCTTTACTTTTTTGTTGAATATATTACCTAGAGAACAGACTCTTTTAAGAAAGGTAACACTAGAGCTATGCTTAGGAAAAGCCTTGGTGAAAATGGTTGCAAGATAAGTGGTTTGTACTCCTGTTTAAGACAGCTGTTATTCTTCTAAAAGATCACTGCATGACAAAATAACGGCTAGCAAGTACAACTCTTCAACAACTCTTTTTCAAATTAGCTACGGTCAAATTTTTTTGAAAAGTTATAAATATCAGACATAAATTTCATTTATGATAAGTGAACCAAGAAATTGCTCTAACAATCTAATATCTTACGCTTTCAATAAGACACAAATTTTTACAAGCTTGAATAGATTGTACCTATCTACTCAATAAGGAGTCCTGTTAAAGCCAACAAACAAGTTATACATCTTTTAGAAAGTCTAACTTAATAGTCTGTGTGACTTAAGTAATGTATAGGTGGCCAATTGTAAATTGGATTAAGTGTCCTGTACTTTGTTATGTGTGAACAATTTTAGTGAGTGTTTTCTCTTAAATTAAAAGAGGAGAAAAGTGGAGTAGACATTACTGAACCACTATAAAAATACTATCTCATCTCTTATTTTTATTCCCTATTTATTTTGTCATCCCACTTAAATATTACTTGCTTAGTCTCTTATACTTAAAGGAAATTTTTTATTTCGTTGTCTTCAAAATTTCTAAATAAACTTCTCTTAAATCTTGCTTAAGCAAGGAATACATTTTCAATAAGAAAGTTTTTAAACAAACTGAAAATTTTGAAAATCCTAATCAACCTGTTCTAGTATTTTTTCTTTGGGATCTAACACACTATATAAATTATATTGTGAAATAAATAATAGGAAGTTGACAAGTGTTTTAATTTCAATTTTTTAAACGAGAGATCTAAAATTCTATCTGACAGGGAACAATCCTAAAAAATTCATAATATGTACTATATAATATTTTAGGGGCAAAACAAATGAAATAGTGTTGTACTTTCTATTTGCTTTCAATTTAGTCAATATACTTTTTAATTATTATGATAATCCTTGTAGTAATTTTTATAGTTTCAATTTGATCAAATATGATAAAATAAAATAATAAATGACTATAAATTTGGGTTTTTAATACAATTTTAATTAAATAACAAGGTTAAAAAATATCTCTCTATAATATTTTAATATAAATTACAAATGTAACGGTCAGTTACTTTATATTTAGTTTCAATTTAGTTCATGTTAATTTTTTAATTTTGTTATTTAATTAAAAAATCAACTTAATAGTAATTTATTATTTTATTTTATCATATTAAATTAAATTGAAACTATAAAATTAAGTAAAAAAACTATAATAATAATTAAAAAAAACATGAACTAAATTGAAACTAAATATAAAGTATGACCGTTACATTCGTGTTGCCATATTTTAGGCTAACCTTACGTTGCACTGCATAACAGTCTCCTGCCGCTTTTGAGCGAAGAATAGTGGGGGCGAACGTCGGAGCAATGGCAGGGTAATTTTGGTTCTCCGATCCGATATATACAGTTTGCTTTTGCTCACGACCCACGAGTATCTTATTATCTGATAATTCCCGTGAGCCATTAGTTCGTTCCTTTCAATTTAGGGTTTCCACATCTTTATAGGCAGAAGATGAAATATATATATTATATATAAACTGTGTTTTGTTCGTTTTTGTTATCTGCAGATTATAGTAAGTGAAATCATGGCAGACGAAGAATTAGTTAATGAATTGAACGAAGAGGCGAAGAGAGAAGCGGCCGATGTGAGTCCCTAATTCGTTTCTATTTATGTTGTTGGTTTCTTCGGCAATGAATTCATGAAATACTGCGATCTTTTTTGAAATTATTGGAAAAGTAATATTCCGAAAATAAAACTCTTGTGTGCTTTTACGTGTTGCCGCCTGCCGCACAGAGACTGAAGGCTCTAAATCATCTGATATCTCAAACATTGCATATGCAAAATTAGCATGAAAATTTTGGACGATTGTATCATCAACGTGCATTGCCAAACTGTCTGACTGGCGGACTTAGAAAATGCTGCACCTGCATTGGCTGTTCTTGTTTTGTAGGTAGATAATGGGAGTCATAGGTGGTACTAAAGAATCTGAAGTACTGCCAGCCAATAGTCTCAATTTATACGAAATAATTATAAGAACATGAAATATACATGTAAGATTACACGATAATTACAAATATAGCTTTTTAGTAAAAGTAGATTTAAAAAGCCGCCATCCATTTCGGCCTTTCCTTTATGGGGAAGGGGTGCAACAGTATGTAGCTATTGTGTATGTGTTTCTCATGTTTATATTGTTTTACGAGCTGTTATCTGGAATGCTCACACTTTTGGTTGCATGGAAAGGAGACAGTTCTCTTAAAGTTGTAATAACCCCTAGCAGAATCAGCTTTATAGAACTTACTAATTGGTATTACTATACATGGAATCCTGATCGTAACTTTTAATTCATTACTTCACTGTAGATTGAAACATTTGATCCATCTAAAAAGAAGAAGGTTGTGGTTCAAGATCCCGCTGATGAGCCTGTAGATCAGTTGGTGGAGAAAACTGAAAGTTTAGCAGGTATTTTTTGCTCTTTAATTGTTGGTGAACTTATTTCTTGTGCTTAATGATTTGTCTGTTTTAATGTTTCAGAGAGAATTTCTTTTGCTTTATGCATGATTGACTTTATCCTGCAGTAACTGATGGGCTTGACACTGCATTTTCTGGTTTGAAAAAAAAGAAGAAGAAACAGGTTTGTTTCGATTTAATTATATTTGATTCCATTTATGGTATGTTTTCCAAGTACAATTTTAATGTATGTATCTCTTCATAATAATCACTTGAAACCTGTTCCTGGTGCAGACTGATCTCTTGGAAGATGAGAAAGAGAATGCAAGTGATGAATTAGATGGTATGTTCAGTAAGAAATTCGTTTTGAGTAAGGAAGGAATAATTCAATTTGAATTTTGTGATGAATTTAACTTTGTTGTCATCCTTGTACAATTCAATTCCTGATTTCACTTAATACGGCAGATAAATTTGGAGAAGAAGGAGAAGGAATTGTCCTGCAACAACAGCAGGTACCATGGGATGGGACTGACCGAGATTACGAATATGAAGAGGTTTGTGTGTTGGATACTTGACAATACTTTTGGCAATTCTACCGTCGTTTACACTTAGAGAAGTGTTCTGCTTCTTGTTTCAGTTTGATTCTAGTATCTGCTGTGATAAGTCGTCTGTGTTAGTCGTATATTCAGTGGCCTCTGGACATTTGTAATTTTGTACTACAAAATTTCATGTGTTAAGGATAGTACATTGCATATTTTTTAAGGTTATGCGAAGTAGGTTTTGATGTCTTCAATTTTTCATAGTTGGGGCCAAAAAACTTACCTGTCAAAAGAAAGTAGGGCATGCCATTATTTAGCAAAAAATTGGGTATGATGTCTTCAATGTCAAAATTTACAATCTTAGCTAGTTAGGAGACATACTTCTTTGTTTTATTCCTGTTTCTTTCCTGTTGTTATTGTCTCCCACATTTGTTGACTTGTTTTATCTAAATGTTTGTATATCATACCGGGTCTTAAGCTAAATCAATTAAATAGGAATATCCGTCATTGTTTTGTTCATATCTACTTCCGGATATTCTTCTCTGGTGGCCGACCCTTTTTTTGCTTTTGCAGCTTTTGGGTCAAGTGTTTAATATTCTCCGAGAGAATAATCCTGAACTTGCAGGAGATAGACGGCGAACAGTTATGAGGCCTCCACAAGTTCTTCGTGAAGGGACAAAGAAGACAGTTTTTGTAAACTTTATGGATCTCTGCAGAATGTATGGCTTATGAATTTCCTTATTTTCATTTAATATTGACTCACCTTTTGCTGGATGCCTTTACCAAATTTCATTCACATTATGGAAAATTCTCTATGACGTGATATTTTTCTTTATGAGGTATCTATAGGCATTATGTTTGCATTTCTGTATCTATTTTAGGCTTTTTAGCATTGTGTATGTCACCTTTTATCTGGTGGGAACATATATAATTTTCCTTTTACACATACTCCCAATGCTCATTGAGAATGTATATATAAATCCTTTCTTAGCATTGTGGTGTATATATATCATATTCCTTTTTTCTCATTGTGTCTTTCTGCTATCTCTAATTTATTTGTATTTGACCTTGTGCATATTTGTCCTGAATATATCATGCTTTGGCTATCCTTTGTTTGTGATAAGAGAGGAATCATATATGTGCATGTGTGTGTGTGTATCTTTCTGCATTTGGGTGGTGAATGTCTTTTAGTCCCCAAGTTTTTATGTATTTCAACCTTTTCTATTGCCTGCTTGTTTTTTGGGTTGGTTTGTGCTGTTGATGGTATGCCTATTGTTTAATATGTTTTTATTCTCCTCTTGAGCATTGCATCAGGATGCATAGGCAGCCAGAACATGTAATGGCTTTCTTGCTGGCTGAGCTGGGTACAAGTGGGTCACTTGATGGACAACAAAGATTAGTTGTTAAGGGTAGATTTGCACCGAAGAATTTTGAAGGAATTCTGCGACGGTATCACAGTAAGTTCTTGTACCATGTTTCACTAGTAGACTTGGAACCCCGAGAATACTGTTTCAAGAGTTGTCCTCAAAACATGATGATTTAGGACAATAAAAAATTATGTTAATTTCTGTGACCTAATTGTTCAAGCTCATTTGATGGTTTGTCACATTATTGTGTGCACTTCAACATGAAGGCGACAACGCATATTAGTAGCTTCTATACTTATGCAATCCACGAATTCATTCATTTTTTATGTGTTTTCAGATGAATATGTTATTTGCAATGGCTGCAAAAGTCCAGATACAATTCTTTCAAAGGAGAACCGTCTCTTCTTTCTTCGTTGTGAGAAGGTACATTTCCTGTTGATTAAGTGTTGCTTGCCTCTCTCATCTTGCAGTCTTTGTTTGCGCTCAAACTGCTTTGATTTCTATTAGTTTCTCCATCCACCAAAAGATGATACATATTTATATGCAAACTTGGAGAAATAAATTAAAAGAAGGGACTAAAATGAGTTCTAGTTTTTATCCATCGTGGACACCAACCTAGTAAACTAACTACTACTAATGAATATGTTGTTTATCAGAACTAGTTAATCCCATTATGCTCAATTTTGAAGTTGAAATATCCTTTTTGTCACATTGTATATTTCTTTTTGATTTGTTTTTGTGTTCTTGATACCTGTTAAAGCTACTTGATATGAGATCCAATTTATGCTTACTTTTGGGGATGAAGTAGCATTTCAATTAGTATCTCTCTCTCTCTCTCTCTCTCTCACCGACTCACTCACACACATCAACACACAATAATTAGTATTACTTACGTAAATTTGGTAGGCGTGCGTTCCTTTTAATTGGATCAGTTGAAGAAGAAAAGGTTTTTGTTACTTATACTTTAATGGTTACCTCTAATCTCTAAATCTTCCTAGGTCAATGATGATTTAAACGATTGCTTACATTGCCTGAAGCTTTTGTCCTGACTGACTGAAATATTCTAACTTTCTGAGGCCTAAAAAGAGCTTTCAACAGAAAAAAGTCTTTTTCTTGTGGTCTGGCCAGTGTTAACCAGATACTCTTGTTATGCTAGCGAACCAAGTATTGATACTTCCGTACCAAAACGTGGTACTTTTACATACCAATACTTCAAACTTAGTTTACCCAAATATCTTCGTATTTTCTACCCCAATTGCACAAATATTGGTTTTCTTCTATGATATTAAATCCCCAAACATCACATTGGTCAATATTTTTCTAAAAAAATTGTACTTGGGCATATAATTAAGAAAAAATGAACTTTAACATTTTAACAAGTATTGCGAACCCAACTAAATATACCTCATCCGGATTCTGTATTCAAAATATTGCTAACCGTGTACCCGTGCTTGTACTGTTGTAGATTAGACAAGTCACACAGAGAAAGAACCAAAATAGAATAAACTGGACAGAGGGAATTTACTTGAAAACAAACAGGGAATACAGGGGCTGAGGTGTTTTCAGTTTTAAAGCACTTCCCTTCAACACTCTCTAAACACCCATAAAAGGCTCAGTTCTCAGATCAAGACAGATCTGGAACTTTCCCTTTCCAATCCTAAGAATGTGTAATAATTGTTTATCTGTTTCTGGAGCCTTCCGACTGTGACATTTACTGCAGTACAGTTTTAAGAGAAATTATTCCCAATACAGATTTCACTCTTTTCTTAGGCATGCATTAATTATAATTTTGAATTCAGATGCCGACACATGCCCCATACCCCGTACCCCTATCATATTGCATACTGTACTAGTCACAGATTTGGTAACACTGGACTCAAGCATTTTACTAGGTGGCTAGCATACTCTGTGTTGGAAGGTACCAGTAATGAGTATATAATCTTTCTACCACTAATGAGTATATAATCTTTTCTGAGATCAAACCTCTTTTACTATGTTTTTGTGTACTATCTAATTGAAGAGGCATATCATAATATAAAGATTTGCCTAGATCGTCTGATATACAACCTGCCAGATATAGCTGAACTTTCAAAGGCCAAGTAAAACAATGAGTAAATATGGGTTTTCCCCATTTTCTCCCCTAATTGAGATATCCTCTATTTCGCCCACGAAAGATTAATTGAATTATCAAAAATTTGGATTGTGAAGTGCAATTAGATCCATTTGTAAAGGGATTCAGATTATTAATATTAGTCAGAATAATTTATGGTTGGCTTGGTTGGACTAATAAAACACCAGAAACGGGGACTACCCGAGTTAATGATAGGGAAGAACACTTTCCGGCCAAGTCCCATTAAATAATATAAACACTTGCAACATCCTTATATGTATCTATGGTATCAATTGTTCTTATTACATACACAAGAAGATAAGCCTACTAATAAATATATTAATATAGTCTTGAGTATTACCTGTAATAATACAACCCTCAATCCTTTGTGGAAGTTGAATATACATGATTGACCAGCATAGTAGTTAAAGGCACGCCTAGGTGCAAAGCGCAAGGAGCTGATGGGTGTTGGGCCTTGCCTAGAATAAGGTGCAACAGCTTCAAAGAGGCGCATCTGAGGTGTGCTTAGGCAAGAGATGACAGCAGGGTCTAGGCATGAGAAGCGCTTGCCTCCTTGAACTCCACTTATGATTTCCATTGTCTGCTGCTTCACTGCTTTGATTTGAAACTACTGATTGTTGCAATCAAGATTGGTGACTTCAATTGGTGAATCACCTTCCTCTGGGGACACGACTAACTTGGGTTAGATCGCTGTTGGACTTTGATTGGGAGATGCGATTGTGCTTCTACAGTTCTACGGTAGTTGTTGCGGTGGAAGTCAACGATGAGTGGGCTGAGATCCAATGTAACATCCCTAATATTCAGAACATAACTAAATCTCAAATAAATGAACTCTGACTAAACTTAGTGGTGGCCCTCAATTGCATAAGTCCAAAATCTCGCTGCAAACCTTCCGTGAACAAGAAAATACGGCAAGAAACAATAATAGAATAACCGAAAAACAGTACGGTTTACAAATTTACACAACGAACACCACCTTAAAATTAACAAGGCTGAAACTAACTAAACAGGTAGGTAATTTCCTACCAAGTGCCCTACAGAACATAATAGAATGGAACATAAATGTATACATTACAAATTATATGCCATACAAGGTCGTGACACCAAGTATATGGGTCAGAAGGGGGTATGACACAAGCCACTCACATCCGCAAAACAAAACAAAAATAACTAGGGTCCATACGTCTCCTGAATCAAAAACATAATCATAAAACATATCATGACCATATCATGCATAAAAAGAACAAAACGGAAGGAGACACCTTGACCAATCACAACACAATGGTGCCTCACTGACATGCTTGTAGTATCCCTACAGAGGTTAACTCGGTATACTCTATCCACCAATCTACAAATCTGGGTTTCTAAACTCACGAATCACATCCTTATATTTATAACATAACTCCAATCACCAGCAATAACAGTATAATACATGTATCACAAATTCCTCGTCAAAATAATAAAAAATTTCAGAACTAATAAATCAAAAAACCTATAGTGATCGATCTTAGAAAAAATACTGTACCCCAAAGTCTACAAAATCAAATAATCCTACCAAAAGACTTCAATTAGAATAGACTATCAAATATCAAATTCTATATAAGAGAGAAAAATGTTAAAATAAAATAAAGAGTATTCGCTGAGGGGAAGAAATCCGTATCAATACAAAATAAAAGAGTAGTCGCTGAAGAAAGAAAGATTTGTACCTTAATTATCGCTTTCAATATCAAACCATTTTAAAATACGAAACAGAATTTACCAACCTCGTTCCCCAAATCTGGACATATTATTAATACGTCAGTTGTAATTCTAATTTTGAGTCATAATTTTATTACTGTTTTATATTATTAAATAGCCAAAATCTTATTAATATATTTATGTACTACTATTAATTTATATATTTTTTAATATATGTATACATGCAAATTTTAGGTTACTAATGGGTGAATTCATCACCATGACCGAAGTTTTAAAACGTCACTTCTGACCCAATCTAAGTAACCAGAATAATACACTAAGTAATAAGCTATTCTCTATAAATATTACACCAACTTCCTTTCTATATTAGTCAAAAATTTAAATAAAATTTGCCTTTTGTGTCGGTTCAGATGGTCCATGTCCACCCATATACATCATGACTTTCATACTATAGCAACTGTGTACATGTATATGAACAAATCAGTTGATATTCAGATTAAAATTGAACTCTCTTTCTCTAATTCTGTGATTGCTGCACAATCCAGAAATAATCTTAATTTGCTAATAACCTAGATGGCTCAATTGGGTTTATTTATATTAAGTTACCAACGTCTCCATTTCCAATTCAAACTCTAAATTGAATATTATTATTTATTTCACTTATTAATCTATTTCGAAATTATCTGCACAAAATTACACTACACATAATTTATTTACTCATCCACGATTACCAACATTAAAAATTATTATTATTATATTATGATTAGTCCATAAATCATAATTTTGACAGAGTTATTAATTAACAATTCATTCAACAATTTAATTTATAATGGAATAACTCTTTTAAATTACGGGATATTACTCCAAGACTGTCGATGTTAAATGTGGTATACATAGAATATATTTTATTTTAATTTCTTACTTTCCTCTGGGGTTTGGGCTATTATTTCCATGGACTTTTGGGCTTTGTTTTTGGACTTCAGGTATGTGATTAAAACAGTAGCACATCTTCTATTCTCCTCTCTCTGGGGATCTGTTTTTTTTTTTATTTTTTCTTTTCCCTTTCCCCTTTCCCCTTTCTTTAAAAAGAATATTATTTAATGACAATCAAATTACATAGAATTGTAGTTTTTTCCCTCCAATTGAGAAATAGTAGAAATTCAGTGCCTTTGTGTTGTTACTTGTTAGCCATTTATTGCATTGTGTACCCATTTATTTAATTTATATTTCCTACTAAATCCGACTAATTTATTAATATAGTTAGAAATAATATTAAATTAAACACAATATATATATATATATATATATATATATTAATTTGCATGATAATTCATATAATATAGTTGCACCAGCAGCTTGATATATACGACTAGAATAATTATATATACTAGTTTGAACGTGGCACACGACTAAATGTGTGCAGTATTTTATCCTTTATAGATTAGAAGCAACAAAATAACAATCTCATTGATAAAAACAATTTCATTTATATATAGTTATAACTGATAAAATATCTTCAAATGTAAAACAAACATGTAATTGTTTACCTAATAAACAAAAGTTTGAGTTGGAGAAAAGGTTTGTTGTAGAGAGGAACGGGAGGCAGAGGGTGAAATAGCAAACGTTGAATAGAAGAGTATTTGAAACGGAGCACTTGTTGGTTGGCGAAATTGGTGGTTACATGATCAACAATGAAGAAGAGGAAACAACAAACAGTTTGATCGGTGTTTTCGTCCTTTTTTAGTAACAGTTGCAAGGAGTTTTTTTTTTAAAACGATGACATAAAATGTCCATGGGGTAATTATTCTAAGGGTCACATCTTTAATATATAGAGATTATACTATATATGTATTATGTAAATAAATATATATATTACTTATATTTATATATTCTTGGCTTGTTATGTGACTTCTTGTTCATATTTGTATGTATTCATTATTTTTTGACTATGTGCCTCACTTTGATAAGCTGCTCGCCTCACCTTGCACCTAGGCCCCAAGGAGGCCTTTGTGCCTCGGTCCACCTCACGGCCTTTAATGACCGTGTTGTCTAGATATATTGGTTGCTTTAAGGGTTGTCTTTGTCTTTGTCTAGATATATTGGTTGCTTTAAGGGTTGTCTTTGTTTTTTATGTAGTGGGGACTATTGATGATTAAGTGGGAACATTGCATAAAATTATAAAAGATATCCAGTTATCTCTTTTTAAGCTTCTTTGGGTTTCAGCATTTTAATTTTGATAATGTCAGCTGAAGAAGACAATGTGATGTATCACCTGTGAACAACCGAGGTTTTATATGATCCAAGTATTTGACGATATTGTCTGGTAATTTAAGCCACACTGTTATTTTAGGGGCTTGCTGAAGTTGAATATGTATTGGACATTTGTATATTATGTGAAATCTGACATTTCAAAAGTTTGGGACAAGGGCGACCTAGACATTGGTGTTTATGATCTGGGATTTTTTTTTGTCATTTTTTTTTATTGAGATGATCACCATTGGAATTGTGTTGCTTGATGTTCGCACAATCAAGTGTCTGCATTTGATGTTTCGGTCTTGCTTCTTCCTATACATACATAAATACGTGTGTGTGTGTGTGTGTGTGAAATATTTCTGAGCCTCATGGGTAGCTTGTCATAGTTAGCCTGATTTCTCTTCAGGTGGCCTGTTGGTGGAATAGTGCTGCCTGCCAATACTATTATGTGGATTGTGCAGTCTTGTTTAGTTTAGTATTAATTTATGTCTATTTGCAGTGTGGATTGTGCAGTCTTGTTTAGTTTAGTATTAATTTATGTCTATTTGCAGTGTGGTTCTGGCCGCTCAGTTGCTCCAATCAAGGCTGGTTTTGTTGCTCTTGTTGGCCGTAGGAAGGCTGGAACATAAAGTGCTTGTATTGATTGTTTTTCCCTTCAGAGAAATTGATACTAAATGCAATTTATTTGCGTTCCTTCCGTGATAACATGCAAGTAATTTAACATTTAATTCATTATTACAATTTCCTCCCTAAAGTTTCATGTCCCCAGTTTGTTATAGTTTATATTTTAAATGTTTAAGGCCCTCAGTTTCCTCCCCTAAAGTTCGGCATGGCAAAAGTTACTACTGGATGCTGCAAACAAAATTACAGAGCAGATCACATATAATGTACTCCCTCCATCCCCAGAATAAATAAACGTCCTAAATAATTTTGGTATGCATATTAATAAACTTATTTTTGTCCCAAGTTACCCTTTGAAATTATTACTGAATGTTTAGATATTTCAATTGAGTAATGCGTATAAGGTTTGACTTGAGTGGTTAAACAAGTCGATTTTGAACACAGTTTTTTGTTCGTTTAGCAATTTAGGCTTAATTTGACTCGTCTCGAACTTGAAAAGTTTAAGTCAATTCCACTAGTTTATATTGTTTGACTTGATTTTGACTCTACTCGGCCACTTAAACAAGTCGATCTTGAACATGTTTGATTTGACTCGATTTATTTAATAAATAAGCTCAACTAAGTTCGACTCGAAATCAAAGAAACAAAAGAGTACCGAAGTCTAATGGTTCATAATTTGAGAAAATCGAGATATGACTTGTCGGTTTTGGTTTCTTTGATGGTGTTTGTTTTTTCACCCCAATATCTGAAATCCACTGCTGTGGATTATAAATATAACTTGATTGTACTCTTGTTTGGCCCACAATCTTTTGCATGCACACTGCTACTTTGTACTTCATCCAGTCCGATATCAGAGATAAGAATTCATTTGTAATTTGAGGATGTTGAAGTGATGGTCGCAACGTCTATCTTTGGGATATGTATGTCCTTTAAAACTAAATCAGCGAATGATGGAGTTATTGGAGGTGGTTTGGCATAATTGGTCTGTGATTAAGAGATAAAACTTTGTTATCACAAAAGAAATAATTTGTTTTAGAAGAAAAAAAGATTTGTTATCACAAAAGAAGAGGTGAAATAGTTGAATAAGCATTAATAAAATCAAATATTTTGTTTGGAATGTTTCAGACATAGAGGTCTTTTTTCGAGTGATACCATAATTTTATTTGAGATCAGTTTGTCTGTACCATTGTATTGCATGATTGATCTCTTGATACATATGTTAAAAAATTGTCAAGTTTCTATTTTTCATAAGTGAAATTTAAAATTTTATTTGTGAGGAAATTATATTTAGTGAATTGAAACGGACGTTAATATAGGGTAGGGTAAGGTAGAGAGAAACTCAACCCACTTTATCCTTGCTTTCAAGTAATATTTTGATCCATATATATATACGCACTATTAAATCGACGATGGTACAAAATATATTTGGGGGTAGTGAATAAAAAATATGGTTTAAATTTATGAATAAGAAATCCCCTCTGCCTGTTGTGGTACATCGGTGCAACTGCGAGAACTCGGAGAAGGGATCCAAGGCATGAGACTAAGAAGACGAAATATTATATCCTATACAACTAAATGGGGCACACGTGGCAGCTCCTCAATGAGATGAAATGTTCGTATAAAATGTTCACGCACAGTTACGTAAACAGCTGTAAATACTCGCCTAATATTAAATATTTTCCTCCGTCCCTCTCTTTGATTCTTAACCGCATTACTCCAACACGAAACATTTCTGGAGTAGAACCTTTATTCTTAAATAAAGGGTGATCCAAAACCGTCTATGGCACTATTGGCAGGTTACAAAACATTTTGAAAAAATCGCGTCTGAATAATCTTGCATGCTCCATGTGCAATAAACATTTGACTTTAATTAATTACGGAGTATTTAAAATGGAAAACACTGGCAATACTTGAATAATTGGTCCCTCGGATGAAGGAAGCTACACTGCATCATGGGCTGGTACCGATACATACATACATACATATATATATATATATATATATATATATATATTAATTTTTTTATTTTTGGTTACTGGTACCGCTATATTTAAAATTAGTCGCTCAACTACCGGCTAGTCCACTGTTAGGTATAGAGTTATATTTAAAGATTTGACAAATACTAATGATGTATATTCAATTGATAGTCAATGATCCGTAGCTAAAGTTAATCAGAAAAATTATCAAACTAACTCATATACAATCGTTTGGATGAATAATCAGATGATTGGGAAAAACTCTCATCCGTCTCTTTAATAAGCAGAATCCGCCTGTTAAATGGGCGAATGTGGTGAGAGAATTTCACTTCAATTTTTTCTCTTTATGTCCTCCCATTTAACAAACAAATATGTATTTGTCCATTCTTCTAAAACTACCCTTATACTTTTAGGATTATTTTATTTTTTATTCATTTCCGCTTCTAATATCATTTATTTGTATTAAAAAAAATTCTCTTTATTTTGTTCGAAAAAAGCAATTTGAAGAGTTGTGCAAGATAAAATTTGTTTTCATAACATTGACATAATGACCAAGAAAATCCTTAAACTTTTGATTTTTTTTTCAATTTTACCCCTACAATATATTTATCTAATGTTCTTACTATTAATCTTTTACTAAAATTTATAAAAAAAATCTCATATTTGAGTTAAGTGACTAACTATGATTAACTTATATTAATATGACTTGCTTATATATAATTTAAAAATAAAAAAGAATGACATGGATTTTCTACTTCAAAAATTAAAACAAAGTGACATGGCATGCCTTCTCTTTCTTTGCAGCAGCCTCGTCGACCGCCTCACTTTTTCACCGTCGTCGACTGCCAGTAAATCACTGTTCCGGTGCCTCACCTTCTGCCCTCCCTTCTCTTTCCTCATTTCTCCTCCTTGCTGACCTCTGCTGCGCAAGGCAGCCTTCCCTATCACGTTCACTCCCTCACAACTCCCCATTCTCTGAGTTCTCTATGTTCCACCACTCCTCTCCGTTCGACGGCCACCATCAGCAGTTTCCCAA
Source organism: Centella asiatica (assembly GCA_014636745.2). Classification (NCBI taxonomy): domain Eukaryota; kingdom Viridiplantae; phylum Streptophyta; class Magnoliopsida; order Apiales; family Apiaceae; genus Centella; species Centella asiatica. Next base: position 36,156,403 of record CM025788.1, read on the forward strand.
TCCCTTCCATCCCCTCTTTTTTACTTACCACGCCACCGCCCCTTCACATTCCCTCTGTTGACAGACTACTGCCTCTGATCTTCCCCCTTTCCAAATCTCTTACCTTTTCTTCTTCAGTTTGTGCACATGGCTTCCTCTTTCGGCGGTCGAACCGCGTGGCCACTGCCACTCACGATCCCATACATGTATGTACACGCGCAACACACAATCACACATCGTAAGACCTCAGACTTTTGTAAATAATAATATAATTAAATAAATTTTAATTATGCTTATGTATTTGTATTTATATACAAATATTGTTTTATGCATTTTTTTTTTCTAGCATGTTCTCCAAAAATGTTAAAATTTTAGTATAAGATATTATTATTGTTATTATAATCAGTAATAGTATATGTAGCGATAGAATTAGTGTAGTTTGTAGTTGTTACTGTGACTTGTTGCAAAAGAAAATAGATTAAAAAGTTATTTGTCAGTTTGTCTTTTACAAATGAGTAATTGATTGAGCTGCTGATACATTAGTACTACAATTTACTTTTGCACGATACTTTTGTGAAGTATAACCTCCAAAACACACATACGAGTTGATCAAGTATTTGTTTATTATATTTAATGAATTGGTTATTTAGTTAATTTCACGTTTTATGCTAATTAGAGGTGTGAAACACCTCCACGTCTAATATACATATACATAGATTTCTCTTATATAAAGAAGACCCTTTTTTCTAAATACTCTCAAACTCTAAATAATATTCACGCAATAAGTGCTGCAGAGTGAAAGTTTTGTAAAATAATTTTTAAAGCTTTATTTAATTATTTAATTTGATTGAGAAACATGAAAGATAAGTCTATTTTTATTTAAGTCGTTTAACTAGAGTAGGAACTATGTTAAATACTTTGTTTAATTAAAACATATTTCTTTTTTTCTCACTATAATCTTTCCATAGTGATGAACTACATGATCAACATTTGTTTCTTTCAAAATACTCAAGAGCATTTCTATGTATTCAATGTAAATATATTGTACTCTGTTATTTTATACTCTATGCGGCTTCTATCAACAAGAATGGTTGATATACCTCACAATTAAAAAGAATTTAATTTCTAACCAATTCTAATTGTTGCTTTAATCTGATCTTTATTTCTTTCTAAAACTCTGTCACGTTGAAAAACTTCTACTTATCTTTTATCAACTTTCTTATAAGATTGGAAATATTTCAAATCTACATTCGAGTATCGGAGGTTTGCAACCCCAAGTAAAGATCATCACCCCCACCAAGTCAGATATGATTCCTTTTTGTCATGTACTAATTTCTCATTTTTGCTGAATTTTATACGTGAAAATAAAATTTTGAAATATCAACTTTTTAAAGAAATATTTATTTATGATTTTTAACTATGATACTGTTATTATATTTTATTATATTAATTAGCATATATTAACTATTATAATATACAAATTATAATAGTTTATATATTTCATTTTATTATTTTATTATATAATTATTTTTAGTACTATTATAATATACAAATTATATCAAAATATGGTTCAGTACTATTGTATTGTATTAAAAAGTTGGCTTGCACGAGGCTGGAATACATAAACGAGAGATTAGAATAATGTAGTTTTTTGTAATGTGACCACCCAAGTATTGTAGATTATGCAAGACACTCACATACACACAAAACAAAAATAGAATAAATTAGACAAAAATTAGACTGAGCAAATATACTGGGAAAATTTTTTAATAAAGAGAGAATACAGGAGTTGAAGAGTTTTTTTTTTCTATAAAAAACACTCAGATCACACCAATAACATTCTCTCAATAGGCTTAAATATGCTCAGTTCACAAATCAAGACAGATCTGAAATTTTCTCTTTAGATAGTGCATTAAATGTTTATAGAGTTTTTCAACTTTAACAATTATTGCAGGTTTGCGGTACAGTTCTAGAATTTATTCTCAATACATACTTCACTCTTTCTTAGACATGTTATATTAATTATTAAAGCAAATTTGATTTCAGTTACCAACACCAAATGTCATTGGTTAGCTATAATAATTGTAATTATAATAGTATATATACAAATAATAAGATATATTTTATTATATTTTTTTAATTGTAATTATTATTTTTATTACCACTTGGCCGAATAGTAATAGATGTCTAAAATATTATTCGGTCACTTTATATTTTGAAACTTTCGACATCAAATATTATTTTCAATTTTTAAATTTATTGCATGTTGTGTGTCTCTTAACAATATAACTCCGTGAAAACATGCACGTGTTTGCCTTGTGATATAACGTTTTTTTAAATTATTTGATTTTTAAATTTGCGTCATGTCGTATTTCTCTTAATAACATAAATATGTAGAGACATACAAACACAATAAGACCATGCAACACAACACGCTACCTCACAAATCTCAAAATAATACAAATTATATTTCGTAATCACTATGTACTAATAATACTAATTATTATAATATTTAATAATAATCGTATTTGGTATAAAACTAATAGTATTATGATATTTATAATTATTAGTAATACTAGTTACTAATACAGTTAATCATATTATAGTACTAGTATTATTATTAGTAGTACTATTGCTCAAATTATAAATAAAAATACTATTAGCATTACTAATCCCTATTATATATAATATTATATGAGTATTAGTATTTAAATATAATTACTAATAATTAATAATTATAATTACTAAATGCTAAAAAAAATTCGTTGAGAAAATTAATATTATTAGTATGGTTGAGTAAAAACGTTACTGATATATTCAGTAAACTTATCATAATTATACTATAATCTTGCACATTAATTTTTTTTTATAATATAAGTTGCAAATAATTTAATATTAACATTCATGTACAATTATAAGGTATTTTTAACGTTTATAATATATTTTTACTATTTATTAAGTTTTAAAAAAATTAAAGTTACATAAAATCAAAGGGCGCCTAGGTTGATTAGGTGACCACGTAGGCATCCACATGTTAAATGGGCGAATACCCTTTGTCATTTTCTACTGCACAATCTCCCAAATACCACCTCAAACTCTAAACCTTAAACCCCAAGTTAGTACAATACATAATTTTAAAATAATATACAAACTTATACACAATTTTATAATATTAATTTATAAAAATAAAATAATAATTAATTTAATATACAAATTATTATAATTTTTATATTATAATAGTACTAATAAATATATTATAATAGTACTTACTAATATATAAAAATAACATAATATATAAACCATAATGCAAAATATTAGTTAACATATACAAATAAAAATTTAATAAAATAAACAAAATATAATGAAATATACAAATTATTATAATTTGTATATTATAATAGTTAATATATGCTAATTAATATAATATAATAGTTGAATTATAATTTAATAAAATATGCTAATTAATATAAAAATAATATGTTAATATTAATATATTAATATGCTAGTTATATGCTAATGAATATATTAATATAATATAACATTGCAGTAAGTTAATATAATATGTCAGGTGATTAACCTACTCGGATGAAGGCCATCCTCTTGTTTAACAGGCGGATGATGACACATCCGCTTGTTAACTCATCCGCCGGTTAAACAAGTGGATCATATTTATTACAAAAATGTTATTTTTTAATTAATAATATTTTTTCTGTATAAATATTTTTTAAAATATTAAAATTATTTTAAGAAGATGAAATTATTAAGATTTTTTTTATTGTATTAATTTTTAAAATTAATAATATTATTAATATTTTTTAAAATAGTAAAAATTATTTCTAAAATAATTTATTATTTTAGTGATTTTTTTAAAAATTTAAACGAAAATATTAATAATTTTTTTGAATATTACTTATAATTTTTCTTTGATATTTAATATTATCTAGTCAGTAATCCAATTTTCAGTAATCTTACTTGAATAATAATTTTTTTAATTAGTACTTAATGTTTACTTTCATTTTTTTTAATTTGAAAGCCTTTTGGTAATTTTACAAAAAGCATCTGCCTCAACTAAGTCAATTACTTCTGTTAGGTCCCAAAGGGTAAAAAGACTAAAAAGTGGTTGAATAGTGTTTTTCAAAAAAATAAGTCTTACTTAGAAAACTTTATTGATTTAAACACTTCTTACTTATAAAAGAGTTTTTTATGTTTTGAAAAGATTTAACAGCGGAATAGTTAAGCAAGAAACCCCTTTGTTTTTAGAAAGAAAGGTTAATGGCTAAAATGAGCAAATATAGTAAGTCTTTGCTGATAAAGTTCAATAGGACTTAAGCAAAACACAGAACAAAACAAGTAAGCAATATGAAAGATAAGCAGGAATGGATATGAGAATTTTTATAGTGGTTCAGACTAAGCATACTCCACTATTTTTCTCTTTTACTTGAGAATGCTATCACTAAAACTTGTTCACACAAAACAATCAGCATGCGTGTTCATACAGAACAATCAGCAAGAAGACACTTAGTCTAATTTACACTAGGTCACTTAGACTAGATTAGTCACACGGAATCTAAACAAATTGAGTAAATTTTGCTTGCTATCTCCAAGTAGAGTGCTCCTTAGTTGAGCAGATTGATAACATTTATTCAAGTTTTATGATGTCTTGCTGAAGTTTTTAATATGTCAGAGTGTTTGGTTGTTCAATTCTTCAGTTTTTGCTCTGTTCTTTTTCATAAATGAAATTTATGACTCCTATTTATACTACTCCAGAAAATCTATTCGTTGGAAATTTGAATTAGATCTGTTGGAGTGTACTGATCTTGATGTGACTTGTATCTTTACAGCAGTCCTTTCTTAATTCAAAAAGTTAGCCGTTATTCTGTTTTCTAGTGCTTTTCTGAAGAGTCTCCTAGAAGTTGACTAAGAAAGGGTAAAGATAATTTTTTCTGACAACTCAACTTGGATCAAGCAAAGGATCTTGTTTACTTAAGTATTTGCTTATTTCCATTCTAAACATGACTATACTTGGAAAATTTTTCGTCTTTAGAATCCTTCTTGATCAATGAATTTATCATATCAGCAGACTTCAATGAATTCGTTATATCAGCAGACTTCAATGGTGATCAAACTCCTTCCTTAACTACATATTATATTCACCTAACAAGTTGGATATTTTTTTAAGTCATTTTACAATATTTAAGCAAAGACTATATTAAATCATCAATTATTTTATATTAAACAATAAATAAACTTTTTAAGCTATGATTATATAAACAGGGGTAAAACAACAACTTCTCTCTTTCAACATCTACTTGTACAACAAGAGGATGTGGATACAAGATGATGTGGAGAGAGATTACTCTAATCACAACAATCCATATTTAAATCGAACGATTCTAAAAGAGTTAGTTCAAAATCAATTTTAACTTACCTTAGTTATAGATTGGCCTCTATATATATAAGTCTATTTTTCATAATTTTTGTGACAAATATTTAATTAATAATAGTATAAGAAGATTATAATGATAAATTTTTAAAAGTTATTGCATTATAATAAAAAAAAATATACAAATATATTGTATTTATTTTTTTTACAAATTTTATTTTTAAATATAACATTTTTCCCAAAATAGTGAAAGTAGCATGTAACATTTGTCTCCACACAGGTAGGGGTGTTTAATTGGTAAAAAAAAATGTACCGAATCAGTTCATACAAATTACCTTGTATGACAATATTTTGCTATCATTATCTGTATCGTAAAAATTAGTATCGGTTTGATAATTATCTAGTTTGTACGGGTTTGAATGAATAGTGAAAATTGAGTTTGAGTGGATGAGTTAGCGGTGAAATAGATTTGATAAATAGAAAAAATATGTGAATTGTTGTAGGTCCAAGAGCTAATTATTATACAAACAAATGGAAAATAACATTATCATTCCTCAATTGTTATACAAATGGACATGCATAAATAGAATGAAATTTATTAAGTTACCATGTCAGTAGACTTATAAATTCAAATTATCATCGGTATGGTATTTACTAAAATTTTAAAATGTCAAATACCAAAACTGAACGACCGATAAATAGCGGTTAAAAATATCGAACCGGTCTAATCTTTTGTAGAATTTCGACAGCAGACAAAGACACGAGTATCTCAACACACGTACATACACACATACAGCTGTATGCTGTATCTACAACCGTACATGAACCTACATTTTGTAAGTGGTTGACTCATCCATGAAATATGTTATTTAAAATAATATAAAGATATAAAATAGATAGATATGCGTGCGTATGTATGCCGAATATCATACGATAGGTAAGCCCTCGCCTCCCTAGGCAACTATGAGCTGGTTAATACTTAATTACAAGAGTTATATCATTATCCTATTGAAATTCAAATATTCCTTTGACAATATTCTATTACAAGTCGCAGAATTGAATTAAATCCTTACATAACAAAATAAAGTTTGATTGCCTTACTCTCGTATATATAAGAATTATAAAACAATTGAAGGTTATTACACGTCATTCAATTGAAAGAAACTGAATTATATTTTTAACCATAAAACTTTATAATAAAATATACAGAGTACTATATTCACTATTCAAAATTAAAAATTATAAGTATGTTGCGCTTTTTTAAATATCGCTAAGATTCTAACAAGAGTAAATCTTTACATCCATAATAATTCTTAATTTTATTTAAAAATAACCATAAATAATATAATGTAATTCTTTTAAGTGAGTCGTGTTCTTTTCGGGCAACTTCAATTTTAGAGTTGTTAGAGTAATTTTTAAACAAAGTGAATACAAATCTAATAAGAGCAGACGAACAACTCTCAAACTTAGGCTTCGTTTTTTCGGAAAAAAACGTTTAACAAAAGCGTAAATCCTTGGAAGAGATAAATCTCAAACAAATAAATCACATAGGGAAAACTTGGACTTTCAACGCACCGAATTCTCTCAGCAGATATTACTTTTATGTTTAGAATATATAATGTGTAATGTAATAAATATTTCTTTATATACAAAAAGTCAAATAATGATTTTATCTCTACAAAATCTCTATTTGTATTTAATTTGATTCAACATCATTTATCCATTCTTTAGTTATAATTTAATTTATAACTAACTACAATGCTTATGTAATAAACCAAATTAATTTGTTGTTGTTCATTTTTTAACTTTTTTATTATAATTGAATTTAAGTAAAACATGTACTAAAAAATATTATTAAGAGAAACTATATACAAGAACTAATTAGACACATATTAAAATAACTCAAATTATTTACGATTTTTTTAAAGAAAGAACATTGAAACAAAAACTAACTAAATTTAAGCCAAACATTGAGTATTACTATTTACTAAATTTAAAGAAAATAATAAATTTACTATTATTATTCTAAAAGAAAATCATGGTGTTGTTAAGTTTACATATTTTTGTGCGTGTCAATAGTTTGATATATCAATAAAATAATTATTGATTGAAAAAAGCGCTACATTAAATTAATATCTAAAATTATTAACAAATAATGATAACAAATAGTTACATAAATTAATAAAAAATAATTAATATATTTTAATTCTTAAATTTATTTTATACAAATTTATGACTGTAAAAATAAAACTCGTACTTGTTATGGACAACAAAACCATAAATGCACAAAAAAACTATATAATGCACATCGTGAAAATTGTTTACTAAGCGACAAATTCCCACTCCTTACAAAAGAGGAAATGAGGATGTCGATTAAATCAAGGGCGTGGATGATATGGGTTATTTATAATTCAACGATCATTAATTAATGAATTATTTTAATTAAGATAAATTTGATTATAATAAATTAAATTGCAATTTGTTTAAATGGGTTCCTTGTAGTAATTGTTAGATTGACTATGTTTTACGTAATTTTTTTTTTTGTAATTAACTTTATAATTATGAATTTACCTTATGTTTGAATTAGATTTATTTTTGTCAAAACATAATATTAGCATATAGTTTTAAGTACAATATTCAAATGTGATTCAGATTTAATTTTTTTTTAACAGAAGATGATAAATTCATTTTTTTTTTATTTAGATTGAGAGGAAATTACTCAGTTTAATACTTGACTTTTTTAAAGAGTTACAGTGATATTTATAGATTATTTACAAAAAATATGATTAAAAAGGCTCAAATTTTCAATTCAATTAAAGTAATTGCTGAGTCTTGACAATTTTAGCCAACTTCCATTGACAAATTGTATTGTTGAGTTGCGGCGTGTCGGTCAAATTAGTTGATATTTTCATAAATCGCTTGTGCACATTACCAGTAGATTTATAATTGTTTGCTTTAATACAAGTATTTTATTTAAATAAATTTAATAATGATTGATTATAATTGATATAATTGTCATTGTTCGTTATGATAAGTTCCATTTTTTTATTATTACTTTGTAGCTATTTTAATTTAATAGATTTTATTATAATTAAATATGTTTTAAATTTTTTAATGATGAGCATTTAAAACAATCAATTTTAATTTACCGGCGAACTCTCAAAGTGAGAAAATGACTCTCGGGAATTAATTTATTAACTTATATTTATATATGTATGCATGTGTAGTTGGAGAAAAAAAATAAATAAATGACTTTTTTTTTTAATCAACAATCACCTATTAACTATTTTGTAATCATTATGAAATTTATCTTCCCTTCTCATCCATTATAAGAGTATTTGCAGCGGGTTACCTACAATCCATTATTAAGAGTATTTGCACAAATTATAAAAGTATTTGCACCAATTATAAGAGTATTTGCACCAATTTACCTAAAATCCATTATAAGAGTATTTGCACCAGTTTATTTAAAATCAAGTATGTTTGTATTCGATGAAACTAAAAAATTAGATAAAAACTTTACTCCAACATTTTTCCTAATGATATATTCATTTGTATTTTAAGGGAATGCATTAACAATGTTTCTCTATTTTCGTTGAACCATTATTCACATTATTTCCTTTAACAAAATATTAAAGTATTACTTTAGACTCACCCCTTTAATCTTTGAATATAATTTTTTGGATCAATAACATTTTAATATGTATTGAGATACAAAATACTACTGTAATAAGTGAAGTTTTCATTAATTCCATTTTAATACTAAAATTATTATCAAAATTACTACAAAAAAATACTAAAATTACTAAAGTTACTATTGAAGGTACTAAAATGAAAGTGTAAAACATTTGTTTAACTAGATTGAAACTTTTCTTTGAGGAATTACTAAAGTATATTTTTCTCTAATTTTCATATATAATATAATAAAACATTCGTATTATATATAAAATACTATGTTAGTATTAATATTAATTATACTAATGCAATTTTATTATATAATATAATAATAATAATAATAATAATAATAATAATAATAATAATAATAATAATAATAATAATAATAATAAATTATGTATAAAAATTTAAATAATTTTCATAATATTTAAATTTTAAAAATTATTTAGGAAATCTATTGCTTTCTTAATATATTAACATTTAATAATAGTGTTAGGTACATGTATAATATAACATAAAAGATTTTTTTTTTAAATTTTATTGTTATGCATGAACTTCAAAATCATAAATAATTTAGCAAATTTTCATAGTAGTTAAAGATATATCTTAAATTGGACCTGTGAACTAGTGAGTTAACCCAACAACTAACTCATTAATCATTTTTGTGCTTTATAAAATTATCTCATAAGAATAGATTTGATAGTAATCATTTTAATTAAATAGATTTAATTAGTGATTAAGATTAAAATTCATTTGATTTTAATTATTTCATTATAGATGATTTTGATTCAGTTGTACGATTATCTTTTTCAATTGATTAGATTATTAATTTATTAATTATTATTATTTTACCGAATTTGACAGTAATCTTTAATTATTATTTATAGGAATCATTGTTTGGAATATAATTCAAGAGATTTAACATATTTGGTAGAGTCCATTTCTGTAAGGTTGAAAATGAATGATTAAAGAATCCTCGTACACAGTAAATTCTTAATGTGAATTAAGAGTTTAGAGGTTAAAACTCATAACCATTTTTCGTCATCAATTTAAAAAAAAAGAAAAAAGAGAGAGGTTACCCACAATTCCATAATTTCTCATAAATAACTTTTCACTACTAAATTAAGTAATTCAATATCAACTTCTCAATTAAAAACAATTTATTGTTAAAAGAAAATGCATTTAGAAATTTAAATAAAAATAAAAGAAATTGACTAGATATATAGAATAGAGAGCGAGAACAAAGAAGGGGAAAGTTTGGGAGGGAGAAGCAGAAAGTTGAAATTCTGTATTCCAAGTAAAATTGTCAAATGCACTTTCTTGTTAAAAACAACGGAAAGAAAACAAAAGAAAGGAAAAGAGAGAGAGAACAAAAAGGGCGTCAGTCTCTCTCTCTCTAAATCCTTATCCCCATCCTTTCTGGCTGTCGTCCTCTATGTTGTATTGTAGATGCGAAATAAAAGTCAAATCCTTGTGTTGCCGGCGTATTAATTAATACACACACACAGATACACACACACACACACACACACACACACACACTATTGTTATGTATATCAGTAGCATATGTACAGAAAAAGAGCATCAGGAAGGAGTTACGTTGGCATTAGTCTCCGCATCCTCCATCCAAACCCATAGCAATCAGTCGGTGGGTGGGTCGGTGGATCCATCCAATTCCGAATTTCCATTCTTGTCCAAGTAAGCTGTATGCAAGCCCAGAGCAGAGCAGACCATTTTTATGTTCACGATTGAATTTTTTCCCAATTCAGACGTGAATCATAGCAGCAGCTAGGTTTAGTTTTCCAAGATTATTTCTGATTAACACTATTTCTTCTACAACTCAAACAACCTCTTTCTTCCCTTGGTTCTGCTTCTTCTAATTCTGAAACAAACAAACCAAGAAAGAGATATCGGTCTTTCTGCTGTACAGGAACTCACCACCCATAATTGTCGTAAGCAAATTGCTTCAATCATTTGATTGCCAATGTCATTCTTTGATAAATGATCCTTCCTTTGACAGCTCAATTATAGCAATAGTATTTTTGACCACTTCTTTTCCTTCATTATTGGATTTCCTTGATCTTCACCGTAATATTCTTTTTTTTTTTTTCCTCACTTTTCTTCTTTGCTCCATTCTTCCTTCTGTATAGTAATAGCACACTACCATATGTTGTCGGCATGAGAAGTCAAACATAAACATGGGGCCTGCCCTGTTCTAGTTTCCTGTTCATATGTTTTTTTTTTGGTGGCAGGTGATTTGATCCATCGCGCAGCTGCACCGACCAGTTTTTTGGATCTCACTACATGCAGCATATCTCTTTTATCATCTCCGAGGGTAGGATTCCCAGCCGCTTCCAACTCTGCTAAGGTGTGTTTCTTTTCTTGTCATTCTGCAAGATACATGTTTCCATAGTTTGGTTTCTGGAATTTTGTAGAATTGTTTGCTGGCTGTTTATACATACGAAAATGTTGTAGGATTACTACTACTTTCAATCACTCGGATACCCAAAGATAAAAATGTTCACTTTGTCATGGAATATCTACATCATGGCTAAATCAACAGCACCCTGACTATTAAACAATATTTGGATACTGTTCTGGAATGTTGTTCTTCCACTAGTCTTTTCGGCCCCAAAGCCTCCTTACCTGCCTCAATTTATACCATGTATTTTACCTCTGTTGTTGATGACACTACTGTGGACTTCAATACTGACATCCAATATATTGGTCCTCCATAGAAGCTGTTAATATATTTTGTTGTGGATCTCCATGAGTCTACAACTCTAACATAATTTGCATCATCAAATGCAATAACCTTACCTGTAGCATTTTCACGATCAAGCTTAATGATGTGGTTGGTCGTTCCTATCAAATAATGCAAAATCCACTCACAACATTTTAATGTGCTCATTCACGATCTGCCATATATCTGCTAACCAAACTGACTGCATGTTAGATGTCAATGGAGTGTTTATGGTTTTGTGTTTTGCTTGTTAAGCCATTCCAATACCTTCTGTGCATATCCTTTTTGGAATTTTGGGTCAACCAGAGCTTCCCTGCCTCACGATCTCTGTGAATTTTCATACCAAAGATACTCTTGGCTGGTTCAATATCCGTCATTTCAAATCATTAACAACTTATACAACGGATTAATGTTTGACTTTCTTTTTGCCGTGTATAGAGCCAATAATATAAGAGAGTTGTCTAAAAGCGATAAATAAACACATGGATCATAACAAAGGTAACCATGAGCCACCATAAATACATCAAATCGCATGTACCAAATTTTCAACCTACAGCCTGAGTCTTCTTCTCTTTGTTTGATATACCCCTTATGTTGTTGCATGGGGATCCTTTCATGTACATCACCATAAAAATAGTTTGTTTTTGCATCAAACTATTCCAACTCCATATTCTGTAATGTAACAAATTTGGTACGTGTATTGTAAACATTGTTAACGTCAAACATGCCTTTTCTTTGTATATCTCTCTAAAACCTATTAAAGCACATCACATAAGCGGTTGTATTCTCTTTCCCCATTCGATATTCAATCAATAAAATTTTTCTCACTGGATTTTAAGAAAAAGAATATACCGAAAGAGATCTATTATGAATCTTGAGATAGAGATTTCTAGTAATTCTCTTAGGCAAGATAAATCTTGGATGTCTCTGCACTCGTACCTCCTTCATCACTGAATGGTATTTAGGGGCCTTAGCTTGTGATCGTGATTGTTTCCCTCGTGATGATGAAGCTTATCCCCCATTGTCTCATTGGTTGACTAGGATCCTTGTTATTCTGAGATCATATCGAGTATTCAGAGTTTTCATCGATTTAGTACTGATCTCGGGACCCACACCGAAATAGTGCTTTATCCTTGTCTTGTCAACTGTTGCACCTCAACGTGTTTCGGGGAAAACTAGCTAGCTCTGAGTTTGAGAAATTAAGTTGAAGTGTGCTTCATCATGAGGCAAAATTCTCTTTTTTAGAGAACCCTTTTGGCACTAGCCCAACTTGAATATATCACTTGCCTTATATGATTGAGCTTCTGTCATTGCCATAACCTATTTTTCATCATTTATAGATTGAATAGCATCTTGATAGCTAGCTGGATCTCCACTATCAATAATCTTGGCATGCCTTTTTCAATCTCTGACTAGATCACAAGTGGACTCTTGGTGCTCTATAATTTGCCATTCTTTTTTATTCTCTTGATTGTTCATGCAACTCCACTGTAGTCGGATGGATATGTGATTTGTTCAACACGTTATGTAGGTTTAAGGATGTTATGAGTATTTACGAATTAAGTATCACATTCTGCATGATTGGAAGTCGGAACGGGAAGCGCAAGATACACACAAAATGAGACAACAAAGGAAAAAGCAGTTGTGATCGTCACCTACGACAACGACCGAAGTTGTGGTCTGCAATAAAGGAGAAGGCTACCTTCTGCAGCGTCCCGACTCAATCTTTTGATATTTTCTAGTTTCCTATTTCAATTTGGACTTTGTTTCATTGGTAATTTTTTGTATGTACTCTAAATAGGATTGGTTAGTTAGTTGCTATTATAAATACATGATTTATAAAGAGTTTTAAACAAGTTAGATTTTCATATTAAACAAGTTAGATTTTCATATTATTGAACTTATATTATTCCTTATATTTTGAGATTTCAACTCTTCTTCTTTGTGGATTTGAGGGTTTCTCATACACTTGTGTTAGAGTGTTAATCCAACTGCATATTATGCTGCTTCAGTTGGTATTAAAGTCTGGATATATATTCGTGGCCATGTCTGAGAGATCCATTGGAGTTTTCACTACCAAGGAGTCCACCAACGTGAAGCGCGTGGAACATCAATTATATCAAATTGAAGAGGCTCCAAAGTATCAAAGGATCTTAGATTATAAGCGTTCATATGGTAATATGTATGGGTATGTCCCAAGATTTTGTGGTTTTCAAGATTATTGGTCTCAATTTGTGGAACCTATTATTGAGCTTGAGCCGAAGGACTTTGTGGTTGAAATTGACATTCCAGTACTTGTTCAAGTTGATGTAATGCAAGAAATACGATTCAGTTCGTGGATATTCTTGAATATTTGGTGGAGGAACATTATTGTTTTGATTATTGAGGACCACCTATATGAGATATGGGATGAGTCAGATGATGAAGAAGAGGTCAAGGAAACTCTAAAGAAGGGGAGGAAACGATTCCACAAGAGACTTTTGTTGCTATTGTTGATAAAATTCAGATTTTTGATGAGTTTCCACTGTGTAGGACACAATGATTTTGTCATTCTGAATTATATACATGAGGCGCAAATTCCTAACAAGTTATTGCTTATGTTTACGTTATTTTCGAAGTTTTAATTTGATATGCTCAAGTGTGCAACCTTGGATGAAGGAAAGTTATGCATGAGAGTTTCATGGTTCGTGGTTCGTCATCTCCTTAAAATTTAAGGTCGAATTTTCTCTAAGAATGGGAGACTAATGCATCAGAAGGACCTTACAGATTAGTTCTCGAATAGAGCATGATTGAAAGTCGGAATGGGAAGCAAGGAATGCACACAAAATGAATGAACAAAGGATGAAGCAGTCGCAGTAGCTGCCTACAACCAAAGTTGCTGACTGTGACAATGTCTGGAACAGAGTCTAATATTTTGTAATTTATTTTCCTTAAGTAAGTTACAGGGTGTTCTAGTGTATGATATCTTTATTTAATTGTTTTGTCTTATTCTAATAAGCACTATATATAGTAATAGAATGTTATGGCTGATTATGAATGTAATATTATTGAATTAAAGTTATCCTGTTATTTCTTCCTCTTAAACATCTTCTCTTTATTTTTTACACTGTGGAAGAGCCTTGATAACCCTAGAGATGCCTGTGAAAGAAGTCTTGACCAAATGCTAGGTTTAACACAATTCTACTGAAAGTTTGTTCAAGTGTAATGGTTCCAAGATGTTTGTGCAGCAGCCCAATCCTTAAGCTACAGGATTTCACCAAGGAGTCTCATACAAGCAGATACCCCAGATTCTGGAATGGGAGCAATTCTGATGCAAGAAGAAAGACATATATCATACTTTCATGTTGTCTTAGTTAGAGGGTATTATTGTCATTTAGTTTGTTTGTATGCTATATTAGTAAGTGTTCAACATTGTAATTCATAACTATTGACATTGTTGAATGAAATATCTCTTAGGTCCTCCAATGGAGATCACAATGCACATCGAGATTGAGGCATTTCATAAAGTTGACTACCG
>CM025788.1:36172099-36260278 GCA_014636745.2 Centella asiatica
CGGTAGTCAACTTTATGAAATGCCTCAATCTCGATGTGCATTGTGATTTCCATTGGTGGACCCAAGAGATATTTCATTCAACAATGTCAATAGTTATGAATTACAATGTTGAACACTTACTAATATAGCATACGAACAAAGCTAAATGACAATAATACCATCTAACTAAGACAACATGAAAGTATGATATGTCTTTTCTTCTTGCATCAGAATTGCTCCCATTCCAGAATCTGGGGTATCTGCTTGTTTGTTCAAGTGTAATGGTTGCAAGACGTCCTTACCATAACTACTACTACTATTTCATTAACCAATTAATTCCACTATTTTCACTATTTAGTGGTCCCTACCATAACTGCCACTACTATTACTTTAAATAACATGATAATAGGGTATTTTTGGAACATGAAAATTGTCATTTTAGAAATGTATTTCTAATTTTGGAGCGGAGGGAGTAGAATTCTAAAGCTGTGTTAAGCAAGTAGTAAAGAGTACAAAATTCTTGTGTATCACTCATATGATGTTGAAGTTAAAATTATAAAGAATTGTGTTACTCACACACAATTACTAATGATTTTGCATGCTTGCTTGCGTTATTTGATCAGGTCATTGTATTGAATCTCAACTCCACCAAACTCGGCACAATGACATCATTGGTGAGGAACAGTACTTCCACACACATCTTCTCAATACTGATCTTTGAACTCTTATTAGTACCTAGAAAGTCAAAAAGGTACAACGTATTTTATTTACCAAGTTTGCCTCGAAGTGACCTCTATCCTACATATCTTTATGCATTCAGATAATTTGTTCTTTTATATATATATATATATATATATATACACGAGTGTATGTGGGGGATGGTATGTCTATAAGTGGACAAATATGGTCAACCCATCTCCTACCATCTGCCTTAAAATCTCATATTTGCAATCGAAATCATCATATTACACAGTAACGGGAGGTGATGACCAAAATGAACTAAGAGGCTGTTTGAGATTGCTTGAAAAAATTGCTTACTAAATGATTCTGCGTACAAGCAATTTGAAAAAATCAATGTGTGTTTGGTAATTAAAGAGTATGGTGAATTGCTATAAAATAAAATAAAAAAAAAAGTAAAATGTAAGGTGCAATGTTTGACTAAGATAATTATCACAATTAGTAGGGATAATATACTATTTTACTTGGTCAAACATGTTTCTGCTTATATTCAGAAGTATCAAATCGGAGCTTCTGATTATTTACATAAAACTAATTATAAAACTAATTATAAACGAACACTTGCTGCTTGACTGCTTATAATCACAGCCAAAACCCACTAATTAGTTCTTCCATGGTCAAACCTGATGCAAGTTGCTCTCATCTCTCTGATTGCCTTCAACTTTCCTCTTGCTCAATTCTACTTCCTGATAATAGTCATCAACCATTGGCGATGGCACTTGGAGAGCAGATTGGCTATAGCTTTCCAATAATGCTTAAAAAGTAAACAATTTTATGATATTGAATTTGCCCTCCATGAGCTTTAGCCCTTTTTTCGTTTTCTATCAAAATTTATTAAATTTTGCCTTTTCTTTTTATTACTTGCTTTTAGTAATATTGCAAACATTCTAACCGGGACGGAGGGTGTAAATAACAAAGTTTATTAGAAAAGTTTGTCATAAATTTTTGTTATGATCTGAAAATGATTTGTAAATAGGATGTAGTATTTAAAGTATTAAATAGCTTAATGGTGCTTTAAAAATCATAAAATTTATCTTTATCAATTATTGTATGAATTATATCCTATTGTAACCAATATTTGCAAGATACTTGTAATACAGTGATAATTTAGATACTGTACAATTTTAATAACTATGGTTGCCAGATATTGGTCCATAGCCAACTTTGGCCAATCTTCTAAACTCATTAAGCAAACCTGATTATTCTCCTAGTACTAGGCAAGACTTAGGCTGGCCTAGACAATGATTTTGTGATAATGACACTAGTCATACATTATTTTGACACATACTTGTAAGGCAAACAAAATGCAAATATGTAAAGCTTACTCATTGAGCTAATTCTGTTTGTCAGGTATAAAATGGCAAACTCATGAGCCTGACTCGGTCTGGTGCAGTAGTTCCACTAAACCATGTTTTTCTGTCGTATCTGATCTGACCAACCAAAGTAGAAAATCCATATTGAATTAGCTTATTCTGTCAAATTGATCAAACAACACCACTATTGACATGGAATATAATAAGAGATGGGTGAGACCCAAAATTAAGAAAGGGTTAGCTAGTTGATACTTTCTTGTCCTCTTTCATCACTGCTTTTCATCACCATTTCGTACTGTTTTGAGCGAAAAGAATCTGCAAAATTTCATCTTGAAACACACAAACTTCCTCAGATCAGCTCTGAAACCTCTGGACTTTGTTCATTGGTTGTTTCCAGGTATCTCACACATCAGCAACAGTCAGTGCAGAAAAAGAAAATCAAATAACAAGAAACTGAAAATCTCCACACTCAAGTTTCCGTATGACTGCTGTAAATGTGTTTCTTTATTCAAATTGGCTGCATATATTCATCTTATTAGTCTTGTCATGGTTAGTCATCATCAATTGCTGCCTTTAGTTTGATCTTCTATATAGATTGCCATTGAATTTGATTGGTGGTCAAACTCAGTACTGACATTCAAGACAGAGAGAATGAATTAATGGTGGTATCCTTGCACTTTTTGTGGTACAAATGGAGGAATGATATTGATAAAGTTGATTATGTAATTTTGGGCATAGAGGG
Source organism: Centella asiatica (assembly GCA_014636745.2). Lineage (NCBI taxonomy): Eukaryota > Viridiplantae > Streptophyta > Magnoliopsida > Apiales > Apiaceae > Centella > Centella asiatica. The sequence goes on from CM025788.1 coordinate 36,174,872, forward strand.
TTGGTGTTGCTTGCCTCACGGCTCGTGCCACTTTACATATCAATTGATCTGTAGTTCATCTATTGTTTATTCAATCTGTGACATCATTAATGTGTTATATTCTTTATAGTAGTACTACTACTACTAAAAGTTCGGCGTGGTAAAGATGAGCTTCACCATCATAAAATCATGTGATTTCTCTTATTCTAGGTTAAGCCCAATAAAACCATGAGCAGGACACAAACAAAGAAGTCACATTCCTGGTGGTGGGATAGCCACGTCAGCCCCAAGAACTCTAGATGGCTTGCAGAAAATCTCGAAGGTATGCAACTGAGATTATGCGTTATACACATCTGTTAGGAGGAATCCTGGTCCAAAATGCTGGTAAAATATCTGTGGTTGATTTTAGTCCAGATGAATATTTGGTACAACCAAACAAGAATGAAATATAAACATTGTATAGTAGATGTCTCGATGAAACCATTAGAGTTGCATTAGGTCTAATCCTACTTCTCATATTGATAAATAAGCTGCAGCTTCTAATATACTTTACGGAGATGCCATTAAAGCATGTGTTATATTTGTTGTAATTTCTTATACATTATTAACTTGTATAATTCAGATGCACTTGGTATAAATCATTTACACTATTGATTTGTACAAGTCATATATTATGCATTTTGATGTCCTACGTTTAAAATCTTTATGAGTAGCGTTTCCCCATGAGTTAGCTGTGACACAGCACAATTATGCAGCTTGAGTGAAGATCAACTGCGTGTCATTGTTTTTATGTTACAAAAATGTCCGCAAAGAAACTGAAGTGTCATTAATCACAGAGATGGACCAGAGCGTTAAGCGGATGTTGAAACTGATTGAAGAGGACGGAGATTCATTTGCTAAAAAAGCTGAGATGTACTACCAGAAAAGGCCAGAATTGATTGCTCATGTCGAAGAATTCTACCGAATCTACCGGTCACTGGCTGAGCGTTATGATCATATAACAGGAGAACTACGAAAGAACATCCCCTCAGATCTTCAGTCACAGGGATCGGGGATCTCTGATGTTGGTTCTGAACCTCCCTCCATATTGCCTTCATCAGATCAAAAACTCACTCATCATAGATCTGGTCCTCGGGCTGCTGGTTTTGAATTTTTTCTTGGCATTGGTGGAAGTAGCTCAGATTTGTGCAGCAAAGGAGATGAATCATCGACATTGGGTTCAGATTCAGAATCTGATGATTCCTCTGTCAATAATTACTCAAGCCAATCAGCCAGTGTTGATGACCAAGGATTGCGTATGAAGGTTATTGACTTGGAAGTTGAGCTCCGTGAGGTAAAAGAGAAGCTCCGTATCCAACAAGAAAATGTAAATGGCTCTCTTGGGGAGACCAAAGCTGGGAACTCTGAAACTCTACTTGCTAGAATCGCAGGGTATGAGGAAGCTTTGAGCATTGCAAACACAAAGATCCTGCTTGCCGAAGAAGAAATTTGTAGGTTGCGGAATTTGCGGACCGATCTTGAGGGAACACAAAAGGATGTGAAAACTCAGGGAGCAGGTGTAGATGCTGAGGAAAACGAAGGAGCAGAGCTGGAAATAGATCTTTCAGGCGAAGAAGAGAAGATCAGAGTGCTTGAGGAAGGACTTACGATCATAAAAGAAAAGTGTCATGATTTAGAGAAGGAAGTTGCCTCTCTGCAGCATAAACTTGAGAGTAATACACTCACAGTTCAAAGCTTGCATGATCAGCTAGGGTCTGCAAAGAAAGATACTTCTATGTGGAAAGTTAAGCTTGACAAAGAGAAGCGAGAGGTTTCAAAGCTACAGGACAGAATTTCGAGGTACAAAGCCAATTTGTCAGAACGTGATCAAGAGATCAGGACATTAAGAGAGACAATTTCTAATGCCAACAAAAGCTTATCTGAGGAGAACTTGCACCTTCAAGCAGAGATGTCTAAACTGTTGAAGGAACGAACCTATTTAGAGGATAATCTGAGAGAGTGGGATCTGCGGTGCCAATCTTTGGAGGAGGAGCTCAGACGAGTTACTGCCGGGAAAGCAGAAACAGAAACGCTGCTGAGAGCGGAAATTGTGGAATTGAAGGTGGGCATTGCTGAAAGAGATGACAGCATGGAAGAATTGAACATTAGTATGGATATACTCAGATTGAAATACAACACTTTACTGACAGATACCCATGACTTGAATGCCAAGGTTGCTAGTCTCTCGGCACAGGTGAATTCCAAGGATGATCAGATCGAGCAATTCTGCAAGCATTTGAACGAATTACATATTGAACATGCTGAGTTGATTGGTGGAACTGAAAGGGTGCATAAATTGACGGATGGGCTGAAATCAAGAGTTATAGAACTGGAAGAAGAGGTCGAGAGACAAAAAGAAGTAATCCTGCAAGGAGCAGAAGAGAAACGGGAAGCAATACGGCAGCTTTGTTTCTCACTTGAGCATTATAGGAATGTTTACCATCAAATTTGCCAAGCCTTTGCTGGACAAAGGAGGCTTCAAGTTATATAGCATCCTATAGACCTGAATAAAGCTTGTATACATGTAATGCGGTAAATGGATGGGCTGCAGTAAAATATTTTTTGTTTTCGCAATGTTTAAAAGAAAAATATAACCTTATGAAGCATGGATAGAACACTGGAAAATAAGATTTTTATATATTTTTTGGTGATGTACAAGGTGAAGTTATTTCCAGTAAACATGTTCAATTGATATGGTTACTGTGTTGTACATCATAAAATTTTATTTGTTCCTTTATTTGTCATTGTTTTAGGTTTTCTAAGAAAAATTTCCAAGACATTAACTAATATAATAATAATTACTGCAGCACAAATGAAAAGTTGGGTTGCAGTCCATATATTACATTCCTGTATGGGATGCCAAAAATACCAAAGGTAAAAGCAACTTTTGTATGGGATGAGGAAACACGAGTGAAAAACATCCAATAATTCTAGCGGTTGTACATGGGGCAAATAAATCTTATAAGCTAAATTATTTCTTTTAACAAAGACAAGGTGCAGACATCAAGCCTACTGTTACAAACTTGCTGAACACTGAATAACTTTTCAAGTTATGACTACATCAACAGTGTAAAGGAAGTCTGATGCTGCAACAGACGTACAAAGTCACGGCACAAGACATCTTGCTCTTCTAGCTCCAATAAAGTCACGAGGAAAACCCTGAAAATTCATGTTTATGCATCAATTATAAAAGCTAGTAGCTTGCTACGGTTCTTGTTCTTTTGCAAGGTCGAACATTGTCTCACCAAGAATAAATATAACTTACTAATGAATGGTGCACAAATAACCATATTCTACCAAACTCTTGATTTTGGAGTCTCTAAAGTGAATTATCACCCATAAAATAAGGAGACACTTTCCTTTTTCTAATCCTCCCACGCGTCATCTGCTGAACCTTCACTTTTTACTATTGTTGGGGCAATCATGTACTTGTACTTGTCCTCAACATTTATTGACATGGAACCCATCAATGATTGCTTGCAAAGTGCAGTCCTTGCTTCTCTCTGTGCAGCCGCTGCTTCTCTTTCCTTCCTTCTAGCAACCTAGAAATCATAGCTGTGCCTCTTAAATTCCCATAGACAAAGGATAGTGAATTACCCCCACCCCACCCTCAAAAAAAAAAAGAAGAAAAACAATTAAAGAAAGGAAAAAACAGATAGTAAATTCCACAAGTCCTAACCAATTCGCCAGTGGTTGAACAAATATATAGAATGAGAAGTACATTCATTCCATATTTTTCAAAATGAAAATAATCAAGGAAAAACACATACCTTCCCTGTAGCAAAAGCCACAGTGTTGCCAGATTGAACATCTGATATTGCTTTCCGTATTTGAGCCACGAGGAACTGTGACATGACATTATTTGAGTCAGTGTTCAAATCACGAACAAAGAATTGTGCTTGTTATCTTTATAGGAGCAAAACAAGAAGAAAATATATAAATTCAAGAGACCATTAGGGTAAGTGTAAAACACCATGTCTCTATCAGTGTAAAATGATGAAGCTTGTCCTGTTGATCCTGCACGGCCTGTCCTCCCAATTCGGTGTACATAATCCTCCATGGTCTGAAGGTGAAGAACCATGAGAACAAAAACTTTATGCATCAGACTGAATACATGGTCACTCAAAGTGAAAATGTAGCTCATAAGTTGGTTGAACACTGATGAATCACTAGTACGAGTTCAGAAAACGGCCTCGTAAGTACATAGTACATACAGACATGTAGATAATTTCATTAGACACGCACACAGACAACCCCCAAAAAAGAAGAGTTTTTTATGGTGAAACTGAATTGGTAATAGAATTTGACAAGGCATCCATCGTAAAAATTTCACCATCACGCCGTTATAGTAAACTGAACTCGAAGTAATTTTAAGTATTTAAGAGCACACATGAAACAAACATTAACTTCGAATCTCCCTAAATTTAAGAATAATCTTACGAAGGCACTTTCTGTGAAATGGAATTGGTTTTTCTTGCTTTAAGAGTGTTCAACTTTTACAAGTTAAACTAAACTTAAGAGGAAGAAAATAAAACTCCATCTACTAACTTTGTCTCTGTTTCAGATCTTAACTCAGATAGGTCTATCTCATGTCAACATTTCACTCATTATATATTAAGTCCCATGAAAAGCCAAAACACCGCACGTAATCAAAGCTTATGATATTCAATAAATTGAGAAGACTGCAAATGATATCACCAAGATTGTAGTGATCGTGAAAAAATATAAGGACATAAAATACGTAAAATTTCATATGGAAAATATATCTCTACTAGGGAGTGCTGGCTTTTTTTTAAAAGTAATTTATCTACTTATTTCAAATTTTAAATTTTTATCAAATTTGAAATTTGTACTTCATTCCGAAATTAGAGATATATTTATATTAACGATTAATATGGAAAATCAACAATTTGTTATTGGTCTTTTGGGAAATTTTAAATGTTATTGGTTATATCATGGAAAGATGTATAAAATATTTGCTATAGAAATTATTATGGAAGGACATAAAATTTGGAACTAAAAGGACATAAAGCCAATAATGAAGGTTGGAAGGGGTAACAATAGAAATTTCAGCAGCAGTCCTCTAAACACGTGAGAACTCTATTTACGATTAATATTTTCACCAAACCCTAATGGACTCTTCGTCAAACTAAAAAGTCAATATTCTAAATTTTAAATCCATTGAACCTGCTATGAATAATCCCCCCTTTTGCCGGATTTAATTGGCGCTATCAACTCGGTCGAGTTGACTTGCGAGTCTATTGTGTTAACATGGCAGGTTACCAATTAAACGGGGCACAGAAACACCCCTTGCTCTATTAATGTACTAATAATAGATTTCATAATATATTACAATATCAATGATGTTTCTTAATCAAGCTTTCATATTTTTTTAGAAATATTTTTATGTCTTCTAAGCATTCCCATTCTCAACAGATATGTCCATCCCTCCGCCGTCGTTCTAACAAGCTAGCGTCATGCAATAACCTATAACTTTAAGGCTGAGGTAAATATACCTTCTCAATTTGCATACGTACATGGTACATTTAAAATTTTCAGAAAATGTACCTTAGGAAGGTCTAAATTAACCACATGAGCAACACCCGTGACATCCAAGCCACGAGATGCAACATCAGTTGCAACCTGTAAATCAAGGCCCATCATGTTAACCAAACAATATCAAACTATCTTGAACCAAGTGTCTAACAAGTAGAACTATATTTAATGAAAACAAGTACAAGAAAAGAGTGGACACCACGTAGAGATGTGTCTATTAGAGATTAAACAGAAGAGAAGAGGAGAGAAGAAAAGCCCAAGCCAAAAACCTATTAAGACAGGATAAGACAATGACCTAGGTTGCAAGAAAGCATTAGTGTTAACACACCACTCTGTGTATACCAAAAGAGACCCCATTGGAAATATTGCACATATCAAGGATATCTCTTCCATATTTATCTGGCAACTAATTAGTCAAGTAGTAGTGGCATCACAACGCAAGAATTTTAACATGTTAAACTCGAGAATATTGTTTCTCCTTATGCTAGCATGAATAGAAGTGGGATCCTCAGGTGGACATCACGGATGGGGTGGAATTATCCAAATAAGCTTCTGGCAGAACTCTAAAAAAATTCAACCAAACGAACATTATACCTCACAGAATTTATGCAAAAGAAAAGGACAACAGAAGGAACAAAACTTGCGAGAAAGATGACTTTTCACCCTTAATATGCAATATGGCCAAAAACACCAGAAGACTAAGTCACACACGGCAGATTTATTGAATCAGAGGTAAAACAGCAGTAGAGGGAGCACAAAGAAGCCTCATTGATGCATCCGGTTATCGGAACCCCAACAATTTAGGGAATATGGAAGCCTCTATATCTGAGGTCAATAATGCTGAAAACAAAGACTCAAAAACTGAAAAACAACAGTTTACGTTACCCAAAAATAAGGACAGCAATGGTGCAAGTCGGTTCCAGTTTTGTAGTTATCTAGAATCATACCGGTCATACAATATGTTGAACTGAAACCCGCACCTAACCCATAGCAGGGCAAGATACTTCAAAATTAAAAAAAGCAGTATCTGGTTTATATGTTCAGCTGCACCACTGATTTTCACCACTCCAACATTAATAATTAAAAAAAAAACCCTGTTAAGCTCAAGAGATGTTGAATATTAATAGCCAGCGGCGGACCCACATTTTGCAAGTGTGAGCAAGTGCAAACATAAAAATTAAATATATATTTTGCAAGTGTGCCTATTTACAACCTAAGAAGCATGGATTCAGGTGTGGGGATTCAAATTTGTCATATGGGGATTCGTTGTTTTGAAAATTTTTATGAAACAGTGATTCGGGGATTTGGCATATATATATATAATTAATAAAAAAAAAAGATTTATATGTATAAAATGTAAAAAACATGTGTACACAATATATTCATCATAATGATCCAATAGAATTTCACATTCAACTAAAACATGTAAACTGATGGGGGTACTAGTAGTCTGGTTCTTGTTAATAATAAATTAATAGTTAATATTTAACAATTACTATTTAATAAGTAATTACTTTACATATACAATATATATATATATAATAGCCTTATAAGCAAAGAGGGCATTAAAACCGGAAGCAAAAGAGCAGATTGACGAGAGAGATGGACAGAAGAATAAGACAACGTGAGGAAGAAGGAAACACACAGTCGCAATGAAGTTGATGGTGGACTTCGAATTGTTGCCTCTCCCAATTTCTCTCGATTGCGAAGATTAGGGTTTCCAAGTAAGTCGTCTAACAGTCTCCTACTTATGCTAGGTCTTTTTGACCTCCACCCCCCCCCCCCCCCCCCCCCCCCCCAACCAACAAAAAAAAAACCATCATCTCTGCCCCAAAACCAAATCACAAAAACAAACCAGTTCGCGAATCCCTCCCACTCCAATCAAATCGCAAGTCCATATATGGTCAACAATTTGGGGATTCAGTCTCCACCAAATCCCAGCGAATTCGAATCCCTGAAGAATCGCTTTGCCAGTTCGATGGGTTGTGGCCAAATCTCTGCTTCCTAGTTTACAACAGAGACCTCTGAAAGTTAATCAGAATCTTTATTAACTAGCCTGTATGTCTTCATTTATTTGCATCTCTTGTGACACTCTAAGGTCACTATATTTTGGTTTATAGGTAGTCCAAGCTTAACAGGGTTTTATAATTTTTTTAAGTTAGCAGCTAACATACCAAGATACTTGTTGGACCACGCCTAAAATCACGAAGAGCAGCCTCTCTTTCACTTTGGGTGCGGCCACCATGAAGTGCAACTGCATACAAACCTTGTGCAACCAAAGCATCAGCAACTTCATCACACCTAGTCTGCATTCATGCTTTTTAAGTTATAGCTCTGAGTAGACAACTTAAGAAACTTTCTTACAAAAACTTGAATAAAATGAATGTCACACAAGTAAGCAAAAGAGGAATAGCATCTCGGGAGCTATATCTGCCTCAGAGTTTTTCCTTCTACGATGGTCAAATGAAAATCAAACAAAAAATAAGGAAATGTGGCAGCTAGCATACATAAGTGAATAAATTGAATACCTTTCGTTCCACAAACACAATGGTCAGCGGAAGAGGGTGACCAGATCTTTCAGCCTGAGTTGCCTCCTCAACAAGCAAAGCAATAAGTCGATCAATCTGCAATAGCATACACACAACTACAGCATAATCCAGCTCAAGAGATCAAAGGACCACAAGCTTTCAAAGAAGAGAGACTTTTCAAGAATTACTAAAATGGTAAATCGTTTATCTGAGGTAAATGCTCCTCATAACAGCCACAATTAGATTGCAAGGAAACATAAAGACAATATAATGGTTACCGGTTTGTATAACTCCCTCCCAGCCTCCACCCAATTCTTCCTTCCTTCAGTGAATGAAATCAAAGAGAGACCACAACTAAAGCTTATTTAGTTCAGTCGTGTTTTCAACTAAACAACACTGAAGTCTAAGCAGTGGAAGTGATATAGAACAACTGATGGATCCCAAGCTTTAGATAATAGCGTCAGACAAATAAATATAAGCATTAGCCTGATCCCAATTAAAACAGGTAGGCCACGTTGTTGATATAGGCTAGTCTTGGATTTGATGCTACCATGCCTAAACCTGGGTTCAAAATGAAATTAAGACTCAAGAGGAAACCTATACTTAAGCTTATTATCTTATAATATTCAGCTTGATATTAGGCTCTTCAGAGATGATGCAAGAGCCTTATCTGAACTTTCAAAAGTAACAGAAATCTGCAGTTCAATAGAAGTCCTATTAAAACTTCAATGCAACGGCGAATTTAATATCTCGAGTCCCAAGTCCTTTTTATATTTTGCTTATAGGTTATATTAGGTAGATTACATCACAGTAAATTGATGGTTTTGATCTAGTTTCATTGGGTAGGTGTTGTTATCCCCCATCCCCCCGACCCCAACCCCACAAAAAAAGAAAAGAAGAAAGAAAGAAAGAACAAATAAATAAATAAATAAAACTGCCAGCTTCATAATGGAGTGTACGTTGATAAATGGGACTTCCAAAAATTATTTAAGTTTGTGAATGTTTATTGAAAGAAAATGTTAGTAACTAGCTTTTATTTTCAGTTCCCATATTTCACAATCTTTTTAGAACGCCAATACGCCATAATGGTCAAAAGCAAAGGTGTAACACAGAGGGAAAGTTTTTCCCAGAAAGGGATCTCATCAAGGTGCAATTTGCAAATTTTGACTGGCTATTGTACCAAGTATTGTTCATATATAACCACAAGCACTTATCTGTGTATTATGGCAACCTAGTGATATGGGCCAAAAAATAGCTACGGACTTAATAAATGACAGTGGAGCATTAATCGACCACGTGTAATGGCATTAAAAAGGCTCATAATGACTTATGAGTCTACATTCGATGAACCCAACATAGGGCTGAGATAATAAATAGATAGAGATTGAATAAAATAGAATTCTATCCGAACGATAATAGAGATAGAGTTGGTAATCTCCTAAAACACATCCTAATTCGAAGATGACTCCTTGATCCTAGGTGGGTATAAATAGAGGATAGATGGCACAACTCTAGGTACGCAATTCTATTATACAGTATTCATATATTCTAGTTTAGGCCATTACTAACAGACATACCCAAGGGTCTTCAAAGGGCTGAAACCCACGGTTCTTGGAAGATTTTCTTTTGCAAGTCAACGAAGACATTTAATTCGTAGTCTAGGTAATTTGCAACCCTAACCCTATGTACGTGTATTTGACGTATCACCTATTAATTAGGTTTACTATTTTTAACAATTAGAACTTGAAATTCAGTTTATTTGTTAAATTATTAGGGTATCTGAATAAAGTGGCGATAATCACCTTATCTTCATACCAGCTACATCATTAACAGATAATCAATTTAAGGGTTACAGGATTTCCCAACCACTCCTTTTCAGGAGATTCAATAACCTCTCCTAAATGGTGAAAAATGATTCATGGTGGTTTAGACAATGTAAGTCTAGGAAACTGCACATTTAGGAACCAAAACTGAGCCTACCCTTAAGAGAATGCTTTGTTCTACTCCTAATAGGACAGGCTTGGAATTGGTGGATGGGTAGAGGTATGGAGCAGTGATGGAGAAGCTACGCCAGCCAATTGATAATTGGGTGGCAACAGAAAAAATTAGCTCACCTTTCCTAGTTAAAATGTACACCCAAAACAGATTCATGATCATTAATAAAAAAAATTATTCATGTATTGGTTCCAAAATATGCATACCTTCTCGTTTTCAGGAACCTTCTCTAAAATTTGTGATACATTTGCTGTTGGGCTACTCACCTTCCCAACCTTAACTTGTACAGGATTTGTCAAGTATTCCTACAACAATTAAACAGTAGTTGATTTAGCAAAAGTTGGTCATGATTATTCAAGTCAATGACACATAACTCAAACTCAACTCATCATGCACAGACATACGAAACTTGTTTGAGCTTTGAGTTGTTTCAAAAGTGACTTATGAGTCCAGTGTTTTTCTTGAAAGCCTTATTTGAGCTCAATTTGTTCACAATTGTACTCAAAGTGAGGGGAAAAGTGATATTAAAAGTTTCATTCGTGATTTTTTAGAGCAATTAAAAGTTCCATTTTTGAGCACTTAATTTCTTAAAATAAACATCCAGATTTTAGACAAGATTTGAATCTAAGGAAGATGTCAAACTAAATGGCTAGATCTTGATGCAGTTTCCCATGAGGTGATAAAAACGAAGAAAATCAAACCCAATGTTAGATTAACCTGTGCTAGAGCTTCAATCTCCAATGGCATAGTTGCACTGAATAACAAAGTTTGATGTCTTTTCGGAAGGTTCTGCATCACCTGATAAAGAATAATAATGTCAGTATATCGCATTTCACAAGTGACCCATGGGCACTATACAAAGAATGAAACTAGGATATGTCGCAAATATGCAAGTAATGTAGAATGCTATTTTCTTTTCTGAGTCATGGCCGTTACAAGTTTTTTAGCACCAGCTTTCCTTTTAATTCTGTTCTTATTGTGGAAGTATCATAAGAAGATAGAGAGTCTGAATTGATGCAAAAAATGCATGCAAGCAAAGTAAAGCTCATGCCTAAGCGACCCCATGCAGAATTTCAGTAACATCACTAGTAGAATTTTTTTGTTATCAAAATTAAAAAATAATAGTTGTAAACCAACTCCTAAGAAATTTTCATGCGCAAGATGATACCAACGAAAAAATTTATAAACAAAAGCTTTTACAGCACCAAAATTTCATTATCAAAACTTTTATTTTATTTCTATTCTTCCCCTCAAAAGATCAAGTGACTATAAGTATACCTCTTTTATTTGTGGCTCAAACCCCATGTCAAGCATCCGATCAGCCTCATCCAAAACAACATATGAAATTCTAGACAGAGAAGTATTTCCTTGTTGCAGGTGATCAATAAATCTTCCAGGAGTAGCAACAACTACGTTAACACCAGCACGTAGCTCAGACCTCTGTTATGTTTCCCAGCAAGAAAAGAAAACCAGAAACAGTGAGGTGCCAATTTGACACCGATTTGAACAAGATAACTGTAAAGAACAAATTAACATTTACACTAAGACAAACTACATAAATATACGTGCACCAAAAGGCACAAAAAAGGTGCTGCTTCAGTTCTTCAGTACTATCAGTTCTAACAATAAGTTCTTTTTTCCTTTTTCTGACAAGTCAATCGGAAGTTGCATGAAGATTCTATGACCTAAATATTGATGCACCAATTGAATCTCATAAGACACAAAACTGAATGACTCAGCATATATCACAGAATTAATCAATAAAGCGAGGATCTGGCACCTGCTCAGCTATGTTAGTCCCACCTACGACAATTGCAGTTCTGAAGGACTCCAGAGATCTACTAAAAGCCTTAACCTGTAAAAGACGTTGACATACATCCAATTCATAAAAATTATCATACGTAGAAACAATTAGTCCTATGAAATAAACACAGGGTCTACAATTTCTTTCATGCGAATGATATTTCAAAGGAGCAAAAAATTAGAAACCTAAAATAGACAACAGATAGATCCTCTAAATATGTGGACGTTCAGACACCCTACAAATGGATAATGTCGGTGATATTGTTGCCAACATGCCTATGTGAATATGAAGACCCAAACAACATTCCAACATTCTATTATGTCTTACTTCTAACAAGAGGCAGCAATACGCTCATACACAAGCAGAATATAAAATATAAAGATTATATTATTTTTTAACATAATTTATGAACATCAGACTATATCCCATATTCAGGAATGCAGTCTTAACCCTGCCAGTTTAAGACTGTAAATCAGTTTACGTACTTCTTTCTCTATCTGTTGTGCAAGTTCTCTTGTAGGAGCCAACACTATTGCCAAAGGTCCATCACCTCGTCCAACTGGAGGCTGAGCTAGGCAATGCTGAAAATGAGGGAAAATGACATATCAGGGTAGATTACTGCAAGTCATGCTAAACGGCTGCCTTAGTGCAGGACGAGACTTATTTCTAAAAGAACTATCACATTTCTAGAATAACATAAAAATTGATAGACTATACCTGTATCATAGGAATTGCAAATGCAGCAGTTTTGCCACTACCAGTTTCTGCACAACCCAAAAGATCCCTTCCACTTAATGCGACTGGCATGGCCTGAGCTTGGACAGAAGTTGGAGTAGTGTATTCATGAAAAGTGATATCGTTCATTATGCGAGAGTCTAGACACTATTTCACACAAATGAAACTAAATTAGTTGCATGTATTTCTTTGAAAGTAAAATTTCTTTTATATATACATACAATGTGTGTGCGCGCGTGCATGCGCTTATGGTTAATGGTTACAATTTTATTGTCATCGTTGCTTTTGCTCACCATGTCAGTAAATGATTCAATTGGCGCTGGTGCAGGAGAGGAATCAGCTGGGATACTAACATCAACATTAAGTCGTAATCGAACCTCTTCTATCTGTAGTCAATAATACAACACGATATGAGGCGAAAAAGCATTAAGATGTAACAATTGGATACAACAATTTGTCAAAAACTTATCTTCCAATAATTACAAATGAAAAGAATCATAAAATCTCCATTAGAAAATAGCGAGAATAATCCTACCTATATCTGTCTTAGCACCACCATCTGCATGGGACACTCAGAGTCTAAGGGAGGGGAATAACGAAAAAACAAAGAACTAAGAAGGTAGTTGAAGATTATAGAGGGAATTATAGAGGAAACTCTGGCACACGGGGAGAAAAATGTTTTGCCAAATGCGTGCCATAAGGCCCATAATATATGCAAGTAATGCTTATATTATGAACGATAGAAAACATATATCACACACAATAATTCTCTCATTCCAAAATTAGAGATACATATTCAATATCTACTTTGTTCCAAAATTAGAGATACATTTTTATTTTTGAATACTAAAATGATATCAAGTACCCAATATTGCATCATCAATACCTCCACTATCTCAACCATCACAACTAGTGGTGGTTCCCACCATCATGACCACCACTATTATTACTTCAAATAATCTAGCATTATTTCAAAGAAAAAAAATATTGAGGACAAAACCGTCAGTTTGTCCTCAATATTGAGGACAATAATGACATAATCTTATTGTCATTATTTGGAACTTAAAAATTGTCTTTAAAAACCGTCAGTTTTGAAAAGTACCTCTAATTTTGAAACAAAAAGAGTATATCAAATATAACTATTTATGCACATTATTCTATGAAGAGGTCATCAAATTTTTCTTTTTATTTTTTTTCTGAACCTCCAAATATTATATATTGGCAAAAATATGTTTATGTCAGGTTAATTAGTGCTAGGTCATAAAGATGAGCTGTCATGTGCCTTGTGCTGTCAAGTTGTTTGTTATAAGTTAGTTACAAGTGGTGTAGGTTATGGGAATTAGGGTGTACGATAAGAATTACTATAAAACAAACATGATGTAATGCTTGCTTATGATGAATGAATAACAAGTTTTCCCTCTAAATTATTTCTCTCTATCTCTGTCTATCATTTCTCTCTATCAGATTCTCACTCTTTAATTTCTACCTTTTTCTCTCTAGAGTTCTCCCTAATCTCTCTTTTCTGTGGTTGATTCATCGAGTCAGATCTCTCCAGGTCTGACAAATTGGTATCAGCGCTTAGCCAATCTCTGGAAACTTCTTCCTCAGCAAATTCACCATTATGTAACTCTCTCTCTCTCCTCCTACAATTCTTCTCTCTCAACTTGATTTCTTCCTTCTAAATCATTTTCACCAGACTCGGAATTCCTAACTGAAGAAGAAAATAGCAGAAAACAACAGAAATCAGCAGCATCAGATGGATCCCAACCAGATCTCTCATGCTTTGTTTTCTCGGTTGTGAAATTCTTCACCAAATCTAAAAATTCATGATCTGATTCTGCTTCAAACCTTGTTCCTACTATCTGTACTGGTTAAGTTGCCCTAGCCGACACCAGTAAGGTTAGTAGATTATAGAGAAAGCTACTGAGATTGGATTGGGCAATTTATTGAAGAAACTGCTCGCAACTGAGGTTTTGGACTGAAATTGAAGGTGAAGAATTGGAATCAAACAAGTCTACATTGAATTCTCTTTAGGTAATTGTTTTGTTGATCTCCTGTAGGAAGTTGAATCAATTTGACTTGGATAATTTTGAGGAATTAGATCAACTTGTTGTTGACTTAAGACTGTGTCAGAAATTTTGTGAAAGCTATTCTGGAAAGTGATTACTTCTGAGAAAACTGACCTATGAAAAACCAAATCTAACACTAGTAGGTTATTGGAAGAAAATTCACAAATGGAGCAAGTTAGTCTTGAGAGCTATAAAAAAGCGACTAATGAAAGGCTCCAAAGTTTGGAAGATAAGTTGGATAAATTCATGGAAAATGTTGTGTTGCAGAGTTCTGAGAATAACAATGGATGACCAATCCATTTGCAGATAAGGTTCAAGGCAAAAGGCCTATGCAGGAGGAAGGAAGCAGTAGAGGAGTGTTTAGAAATCATGAATCATGAAGATAGGGAGCTTACACACTTAAAGCTTATGTTTCCAGCTTATTGAGATGGAAAATATACCATGAGTTGGATACAAGACTGTAAGGAGTAGTTTCAAATATATGGACTTAACTCATCTAGGAGAGTGGCTATTGTTGTAATGCATTTGCAACAGGTAGCTAAGCCCTGGTACAAGGCCCATGTGAGTGGCAAAAGTAAGGTTGGCTGGGGTGAATTTTCGGAGGATTTCATAATAAGATTCTCAGGTGTTGAACTTGGAGATATATATGAACAATTCAAGTTGCTAGAGCAATTAGCATGGTAAATGAATACCACAAACACTGTCTAAGGCTTTCAAACATTCTAAAAACAATGAGATCCCAGTGGCGACGTCATCCTTAAGTCTGGGCAGAGTAAGCGCAAGTGGACAACCTAGCTCTGTTGTGAATCAACAAAAACCTAGGAATGAAGTGGAAGTTTTTGGGAAACAAGCCCTTCTAACATACCCCATAACCGCAAACAAGAAGTCTTGACTAGAACTCAACTATATGAAAGAATGGCCAAGGGCCTATGTTTCTACTGTGATGAAAAATTTTCTACGGACCATCGCTGTAAAACTCCCAAGATTTTTATGATGGTGATTACTGGAGAGAAAGAGGATGATTAAGTTGGACCTCCAATTTTTTATGAGGAACCAGGGGAGAAAGTAACTTTGGTAGAGGGTAATGGAGAGGAAAGGACAGTGTCATTACATGCTTTGGAAGGACAACCAAGTCCTAAAACTATAATGTTGACAGGCAAGGTGGAAAAAAGACATTTTCTGTGCTAATTGATGGGGGCAGTACCACAATTTCCTTGACCCTAAGGCTGCAAAGAGATTGCATAGTGCATTAGAAGTGGCAGACCCAATGAAAGTGGTGGTAGTTGATGGGAGAAGGTTAGAAAGCTATGCCTTGTGTATGAATTTTCAGTGGGAAATGGGAGGTTTGATTTTTGAAGATGATGCAAGAATCTTACCCTTGGGTGGCTGTGAAATGGTGTTAGGAGTTCAATGGCTGCAGAAGTTGGGACCTGTCACCTTTGACCATGAGAAGCTATTCCTTAATTTTAATTACAAGGGTAAAGATGTTACTTTGCAAGGCAAAGGAAGAACAAACATTTCCATAAGTATGATTTCTGCAGAAGCAATTTGGAAGGAATTGAAGACTCAGGAGCATGGAATAGTGTTAGCTCTACACTCTGTATATAATGGTGATTGTTACTCTCCATTGAGGTGGAAATTGAACCAGACTTACATACCTTGCTTGAAGAATTTAAGGATGTATTTGAAAGTCCTACAGCCCTTACAAGGCCTAGTGAAAGCACTTATGCATCTCCAATTCTGTTAGTAAAGAAGAAAGATGGAACTTGGAGGTTTTGTGCTAATTATAGACCACTGAACTCCTTAACCATCAAAAACATATACCATATTCCACTAATTGATGAGCTATTGAATGAAATGGGTGGATCTAGGTATTTTACTAAAGAGTGGTGTCAGTGGTACCAAAGTGTACACAAATAGATGTGCGCAAACTGATGTAACTAAATCGTACGGGGGATTAGTGAACCTGATGGGCCCACAATTAAAATTTTAATGGTTCATAATTTGTCACATGTATTTGTGTACATTTGTTTGCGTAAGTTGCTCGTGTCCATGAAATTTCCCTTTTACTAAGTTGGATTTGAGGCAGGGTACCATCAAGTTAGAATGGTTGAGCGAGACATTGAAAAGACTGTCTCTAGAACACACCGAGGGCTATCTCAATTCACAGTGATGCTCATTGGGCTTACCAATGCCATCACTCATTGGGCTTACCCATGCACCTGCCACCTTTCAAAACCTAATGAATCATGTTTTCAAACCCTATCTAAGGAGATTTGTACTAGTGTTCTTTGATGACATTACTCTAAAACAAAAGATGAGCACTGTGATCATTTAAGGCAGATATTTCAAGTAATGAGGGAAAATTAGCTCTATGCTAAGAAGAGTAAATGTGAAGCAATTAAGGGGATTCCTGGGGTTAGTGGGCTATTACAGGAAGTTCATTAGAGGATTTGGAGTTATAGCTAAGCCTTTGACAGATGCTCTGCAAAAAGGGATATCTAACTGAACAGATAGGACGCAACTAGCATTTTCTGAGCTTAAGCAAGATATTACTATGGCACCAATTTTGGCTCTACATAGGCCCCTTCTCTTTTGGATGAATGGGGGATTGACCTTTCTAACGCATATTCAGTCGTATTGCAATCCGTCCCTGACCTTCTACTGGTTTCCTCTTCATCGGCTCCTGATCGCGGCGGGAAAAAGTCATTCATGTCGCCGAGGTGGAGTGGAATGAATTTTGCACTCTATACGGTATGGCTACAAACCGAATGAAGAAGTCGGAAGCAGTTCATCGCCTGTGGGAGCTTTCTGATAGTGAGGAAGCCCTAATCTATCTATCGGATTGCCTACTTGTCTATCTGCTGCCGGACTACACTAAACCATTTGAAATTGAAACCGATATTTCAGGAACTGGATTGATGTTGTACTACTTCAAGATGCGGAGTTACGACCTCTTGTTGGCAAAGGAGGCTCGAGGGCTTGTTAAGGAAGGGGGCAAGGGCCGACGAGAACGTCTTTAGTGATAGCAGCTGCTTTCTGCCGCAGTAAGCTAATGCTTTTGAATGTTCCTCTACGAACCTGACATACACATTTTTTCCTTTTGGAAGGGTACTCCGAGTTGTGGGTACCTTCTCTGATCTGGTTTTCATTTACCAGCGCGTAGGTGGTTCCTATGACCGAGTCCTTCTGGCGGCTGAACAGCTCTTTGGCAAGCTTTTCTGTCTCGATTGGGATACATTTGAAAAGGTTCCGGCGGGGGCATCATACGAGAGGCTATTTGCCCTACTCAAAAAGTACTGTCACAAGATTAGAGGACTATGATTATAGATTGGATAAATACTGGTACTAGTAGGTTTATGCCACTACTACTGATAGTAGGAAAAAAATGAATTGGAGTTTTTAAAAGGTCCTATGCCCATCCGATAGAACTAGACGATCTTGCTTTCGGCATAGCCAATTCAAAAGGACAATTCAATCATTCAAGTCGGATAGCATTTATCTACGCTAGGATCCAACCTACATTAACAGCTTTCTTCTCTTATGAAATTGACTTGGCTGGTTCTTGTGTATATGCCCAACTGTAGGTCACCTATGTGACCAATCCTCACCATTGGTTTCACAGCACTGAGTAAGCATACTAATTAAGTACTCAAAAAGTATTGTCACAAGATTAGAGGACTCTGATTATAAAATAGGAACGAAAGGTTGATTATGTGCTTACATACGAGAAAGGGAAGGGCAATAATGCTGATGACAACTTATCTAGGAAGTTTGAAAGGAATGATATCCATGAGGGCATTGATATTCTAAGGGGAGGAGTTTGTCAGGCTAAGTAGTGGTAGGTCATAAAGATGAGCTGTCATGTGCTTTGTGTTGTCAAGTTGTTTGTTATTAGTTAGTTACAAGTGGTGTAGGATAAGAATTACTATAGAACATGATGTAATGGTTGTTTATGATTTATGATGAATGAATAATTAGTTTCCCTCCAAATGCTTAAGATTTTGAAATATGCAATTATGCTTTAAAAATGTCATAATTCACCACTAATCTATTAGGAAAAAAATCCTAAAGTAGACCATTCCATTAGCTTTGACATATTTCGTCTATCAATTGGTGACATGGCTTTATAAAAATAAAATAAAATAAAATGAGATGGAAATGATGTGGCAACCTGTGTGTAATATTTTCAATCTTCTTTTAACTAAAGCTGCCTTTATTGGAAGTTTCTTGTGACATTACAGGGTAAATAATACCAGCAAATGAATATAGTAAAGATTATAAATATTACAAATAATACTACTACTATATTTTTTATTTTTGAAAAATAAGTTTAATTGCTAATAAATATAAAAAGAAATGAATAAAAAACCCATCCCCAACTGACAAAAATTATCATGTGCATTGCTGACCGCACATGATCAATTCTGCCCTATTTGTGGAGAAGGATAAACACAAATTGCCAAATTGGTATCCATATGAGCTGAAGCGTTGTGTGTACAAGAATTGGAAAGGGGTAAAGGGATAACTTAGGCTCAAAAGCCTCAGACACAAACTCAAAAAAATTTCACAATACTCAATACATGATTTCATTCTTTTTTTTGTTGGTTATAAAGGAGGCCACTGCCTAGAACTCACATCCCCATGCGCACAAACTCATACTAATTGTAGCCAACAAGGCTTGAATCCCCAATAGTTTCATTCAGTTTAATGTAAAATGGATTACAATAGTTTAAATAGAAAGTCTATGACTTACCAAGCAAGCTAAAATCCCTAAAATGTCTCCGGTAATAAATCAAGATTCTATGATTAACTAAAGATCTTAACATTAATCATTTTGATTCTCATTCTAGAATAATATCCCTTGGTGATAGTAATACGCATAATTGATTACAGCAATTATTTACTCCTAATAATCAAATTAATTGTTAAAAATCAGTTTCTCTAATCCTTGCTTCACATCATGAAGAATGACAACTACGTATATATGCATACAACCACACATGCATAATTGTGTATTTATGACACAAATATGTGCAGGAAAAGTAAGCATAGCGACTGCAAGATGAATGAATGGGAATTTAATCGAGAGAACTGAACCTGCTCGGGTTTGAGACGGAGAACTCGGTCAGAAGGCTTCCACTGGGGAAGAACAGAGGGAGGCGGCGGGGGCAAGAGGTTATCGGAGCTACGACGAGCTGCAGTGGATAAGGCGGAGTAGTAGTTGGTGGTGGTGTTGTCGCTGTTAGAGTCAGAGAAGTGATGAGAGTTGCTATCTAGGGTTTTAATGGAGGTGGTGAGGGTGATTGAGTTTCTGAGATGAGGAGGCACGTAAGACATTGCTTTTTGAGTGAGTTTGTTGCTCTATTCTGACAGGACAACGATTTCTGAGAAACCAATTATGTATTGATTGATACAGTATACTGTGAGGACGAAAGACGAGGTGGAGGTGGAGGTGGAGGTGGAGGTGGTGGTGGTCTGGATAGCATTGAGTAGGATTTCGAAATAGGTTTAAAAGAAAAACAAAACAAAGCAAAATCAATTTTCACTATTTAAATTTTTTGTCCGGCAGACTACGGGTGTTCTTAGGTTTTTTTTTCCGTTAAATAAAATGTTAGGGTAAGTGGAGGTTCTTTTAGCCGAAGGAAGTTTAATCTTTTTGGAAAAATGTTTTTTTGTCATTTTTTGTTTTTTAGAAATGAAAAATGTTTTTTTCACTGCTCGTTGTATATCGATTGATGAGTGCATAATTTTTAATGCTTTGTTACGTAATTTGTATTGAAATTATGCATTATTATCATACTTTTTGCTCTATTTATGCTAAATTTCATATATTTTCTTGTTGGAGTCTTATGCTTGGTTTTTGTGGTATTTTTGATTTATTTCATGTGTTTAAAGACATTTAGAATGAGTTTGGAATGAGCAAGCATGACTAAGACTTGAAAAGACAAGTTTTAGAGAAGATCGAAATAGTTAACAGTGCAATAGTCGATTACAGTTGTAATTGTTAGTTATATCACTAGCATAAAAGTCAGTTTTCAATAGGATATGGCTAATTACAATTGTAATTGTCAGTTACATCAATAGCACAAAAGTCAGTTTTCAACAGAATATTTGTAATTGCTGATTACAATCTGTAACTGACAATTTTCAATTTGTAAAAGGATTTTTTGATATATTATGAGATATCTTTTAAGAGTGCTTGATAGGTATATATAGGAACATAACTAGTCGACCACAAACATCTTTTACGTCTCTTTTTCTCTTTAGTTTTCTTTTTAAGTTTTGCAATTCAAGAGCAAACGTTGGATTATTCTATTTCTATTGAAGATCAAGTTCCAATCTTTGGTGATTTATTGTGAGTATTAAAGAGTTTATTCTTTTTATCTCTTGCGATTTTTATAATTTAATGTCTATATTTTAAAACGTATTTATGACTTGTTTTTCCACTATGTATGAGTAATTATCTATTATAAGATTAGGGGATTCACGTGGATTTCGAATGATAAATTAGTATTTTAAATTCTTGTGTGCTAAATGTTTACTTTTGATTCAATTCTAGATGATTTAATTTTATATAAGTAGTGTGATTATTTGCATGAATTAGATATTAAGTGATAGACCGAGAAGTGAAGTTTAATATCAGAAAAACTAAATTTAAACATGAGTTTTAATTCACAAGAGTAATCTTAATTCTTTTAAGGAGTCACTGATTGTCACAAATCTTAAAGGGTTTAAGTTAATTATTCGTCACAAGAGTATGAGTTTAATTAATTTAAGCACATTATTATACGTTCAAGAGAAGACAATAAATACATAATAATAAATCACCTTCAAAAATAATTTTCATTTATAAGAATTGGTTGCTATGAAATCATTTGAATCCATGTTTGTGAACTGAAGTCCTAGATTCCTTTGAACTTGATTTCAATCTCATTTTAATCCCTTTGTTATTCTATAATTGTTTCTTAAATTCGTAATTTACATTGTCTTAATTATTTGATTGGTTAGATAAGTTAATTGTGATAATTTACCAATCAATATAATCTCTGTGAGAACGATAATTTTTACTATCGCACGATAGCCATACACTTGTAGGCGGATTTATAGTAACAAGGAAAATTTTAAATTGAAAAACAACTTTGGGTTAATTAATTATTTAATCCTCAAAAACTATTTATGAATAAATGGTTTAATCCCTAAATAAAAAATTTGTCCATAGTTTGCCACTAAATAAATTTTCGTTTTCTTTTAAGTTCCTTTCGTCAACTTTTTACTTATAAACGTTACAATTTGTTGATATGGCATTAAATTTAGTTAATGTATTATAAATGTCGACACATGCCAGGTCCACGTTACCATCTTCGACCTAATGCCATTGTTAGTTGCCGAATTTTTGAAAAATCTTGTTGAAAACTTAGTAATCTTTCATCACAAATCATACAGATTTGACTCCATCTAAATCAAATCAAGATTTCACCAACCAATCTATAGACAAGATTTAATTTAAATGACATGAAAATAAGAAATCTATGAAGTATTGAAAACTATTATAACTTGATTATTATGTGAAATTGACAAGGATTTTTGTTCTTATGAATCATACAAACAAAAAGAGTTATATCCTCTGAAAATTTTAACCTAAAATGCACAAGAAAATCCTAAAGGTTTGTGCAATTAACTCATTTAAATTTGTAATTGATGATTTTAATGAGTCATTTTAGGTTTTTTCACTTCTAATCAATCATTTTTATGTTAGAATCAATTCTAAATATGTCTCAATTGTAAAAATCAAATACCAACCATGTTCTTCGACAATGTTAATGGCTTCATGTCAAATCGCCGGAGAAGAAGGCTATTTACTATCAAAATACTCAAATTTAAAGTTCGGCATGGTGCTTTTAGGTAGATTACACTATGTTAAATGTGATGAAAGCGTCAAAACCTTTAAATTTTATGTGATCTGGGCCTTGTATAGGTGTTTGTGAAAATCGTTGGCAAATGACAACCTTGTTGGTCGGTTGATCCAACTTTAAGTTAACATTATAGTGATAATGATCTGGTTAGGCTACATACTTCCCAACTCAGCATGTAAATTCAAGAAAAAAGTCCATGAAATAATAGTTAACAACCACATAAGCAAAAAATTAACAGAGGTTGATGGATTTTTAAAAAAATTAAAAAAAGTTACTTCAATGACCATCGATGAACATTTTTTAGTTTAGTGACCAAACTATTTTTATGTGAATAGTTTAATTAGTAAATAATTAATTTATCCAAATATTTTCTACGCCCTTAACCTTTTCCTAAGTAGTTTCGAGAAATAATTTACGGACGTTAAAAAAATATTTTTTGATAATTAACCTAAAGCATTACTATTCTATAAAAACCATCATAGTTGTCATTGCCACCACTATCACCAGCATGTCACAGTCACCACCTTTCCACTATCATTATCACCTTGTCCATGTTGTCACCATTGATACCCACCGCCACCGTCATCGCTACCACCACGAACTATTGTCTGTCGCTATTGTCACCATTTTCGTAATCGTGTTTTTATGTATTTTTTTAAATTAACAATCAAACATCAAAAAATGATACCATTATAAGTGATATATCCTCCTTTTATCTACTAATGTTTTTTTTATAACATAAGTATTTACAAATTATCATTAAGAATTATTGTGAAGACCCAGATTTGTAAATAAATTTCGTTATGAAATTTAATTATTTTAGCTTATTTTCTTCATGAAAATTATTTTCTTATAAGTTGTGAATATTGAAATTATATTTTTTTTATGAAAAAATTTGTCTGCAATGTGATGTCCAAAAGATTTTTTTTTAATTTTGTAAAGATCATGAGGTTATGAATTGTTCTACCCTTAAAGGAGTGTTTTGCGGGTAGCTACATTACCCATCTTCTTTTTAAAATATTTCACTGCTGGGGGGGGGGGGGGGGAACAGCAGCATTAAATGCTCATCATCCCTATCATTACCCTAGAGTCAGCTATGAAAGATGACCGAAGGACACAGCAGCCGTTTCAACCACTCTTTCCTTCTTCAGTCATTTCCTTTCTTTTCATAGCCAACAACTGAGATCAAGTTGATCCTACGGTTCTTGTTGTTCAATCAAGTGATATATATATATACACATCACGCTGTTGTAACCTTGATTCTACCTTTCTAAACTTCCATCAAACTTAAATTTAATTTTCGAGACAGCAGTTCTTCTTGAAGGATAAACCGAAGCATTTATTTCCTTTCTACAATAAGGAGGTAAGAGCATCTCATTTAAGTCTTGCTATATTTCTTGCGTCTCTGCTCTACCTACCACCTTTAATACCATGTTCATTTATTTTCAAAAGTATGACTTAATGCATATTCTAACGATCGGAGTAAATGTCATTTGTTTCAAGTTGTCTAAGATGGGTGTAGTGTTGTTGACAACCACCTGGTGGACAAACCTTTAACTACCAAACATTCTGTTGATAGTAGTCGCAACCCCATGCTTGAGTATTCTTTAACCTGATTTTCTTTATCCTAAACCGTGTTTAGGATGGCATACAGACCAAAAGAAATGTTATGTATCACTGAGAGAATGATGAGTTTTGACCTAAGTGTGGATTTGGTTGAGGGCACCACACATGGAGGAGTGAGGAAGACGACCCTGTATCTGAGACAGACTTTAACTTAGTCTCTGACAGGTTTGAAATAATCCCCGATGAGTTATTAATCCCCGATGGGTTGATAATCCCCGATGAGTTACTAATCCCCGATGGGTTGCTAATCTCCGATGAATTAAAGCGTAGTAATTCCATGATGCGCAGTTTGTTTTAAAACTATAAAATGCTATTTTCTTAAATTATTTTAAAATGTTTGAATTGATTTCTTAACCTCAATAGCTTTATATCAGATTGAGACGTTAAAAGTTAAGGACATCACATGTGCATTTTTCCCTCATATTTTAACCCAGATAATAAATTCATCTTGTGATATGTATATTCTTACAGAACTTTCCACTCACGAGTAAATTAAATTTGGTCGTAAGCAAAGGACTGAGGCAAGTATATTCACAATCTCATGCTTATTTCAATTTAACGCATTATCATTTGTTCCGATATGCGTAAAAGGTTGGATTTATACTTTCATTGTTCTGATGCATGAGCATGCTATGCTTTTGATTCTGCTAGCATGATATGAATGATGACGCATGGATATAAATGAGCTTTGAATTTCAGCTATGTTTTCAATCTTATATCTGTGCAACGAGAATGTGAATGATGCCCCTTATGGGGGTTATGCCACATGGTTGGCAAGAGGAAAGGAAAGGTGCTGATGTGTTCTTCACCTGACCAAGAGGAAATGTTATTTGACTACGTAGTCACTCAGAGGGATCATGCGGTCCAGCCTGGCCAGCTGTGTACTGCATGGTTAGCAGATCCACGGGTGTAGCCCCCGTTGGATATTTGAAAAGTTATGATCAGGTGTATGCCTGACTTTCTTCAAGGGAGGATCACAAGTTGTATATCATCAGTGAATCCTCAAAGATTTTGAAGGTTTCCGAGGTCTTGGTATTGCTTCACCAAGCCTCACAAACAGAATTTGAATTTCTCTCCTTTGATTCAAGATGAAATTCATTGAATTATTCATATTTTTCCTCAATGTGTATATACTTGTTGGGCATAAAACGCTCACCCATGTTGAATGTTAATGATTTGCAGGACAGAAAGCTAAAGCTGAACCCTCTGACAAGGGGAAAGCAAAGACGATAAGCTACTAAGTGTTTATCCTTTTGATAGAACTGATGAAGGAAAGAGAGGAATGAAGGAAGGAAAGAAGGAAGACGTTTGAAGAGTTAATGAAATTCGTTTTGTTATTAAGAAATGATGTAATAGCTTCCGCTGTAATTACTTAATTCTTGGGTTGTAATTACTCTCAAATGCTGTTTTTATTCAGTATTTATTTATGAATGGATGAATGGTTATCTTTACCTTCTTATGATGATGCCCTAGTCCGGTATGAGATTATGGGGTCGTCATAATTATTGACCTGATAAAAATACTTAATGAATTATATCAACTAAACTAAACTTTCATCAACATTAGTGTTTTTAATTATAAATCATAATGTGTTTTATTTTTTAAGGTCAAATTTAGGATTTTACAAAAATAATTAAAATTACATTATTTTGATCAAATTTATGATTAAATTGTTGGATACAATTTATTTTCTCGTACTTCTATATAACAAATTTAAAATCAATATATCTTCACTCTTAAAAATGTATTGATTTTTCATGGTTATTAAAATCATGTTATAAACCGTAAAAAATAATGAAATTTTATGTACTTCTCTATTTGTTGATACCATTATAATTCGTATGATTATCTATTTCAAATTGTTTGTGAATTCATAAATATATAATTAGTATCTACTCCAAACTTATTAATGATCGTAGAAATTAAATAATTAGAACTCCAAACTTTTTATACAAAATAATTGCAGCCTATTTTTTCAATATATATATACGCACACACGTACGTACATACATACGTATGTATGTAATGAAAATCAATTAACATTCTTTTAAAACATATTTTTTTATGGAAATTATAACTTATTATTGCTATTAAAATATTTTAATATGATATATTTGTGGTAAAATATTATTCGAATGTTGTAGGTTAATAAAAAAATCATGTAAGATAGTCGTCAACTACTCCCTCCCTTTAAAAATAGAAGAGATCATGGTTCCAAATCCCGAATACTAATAAAAAATTTTGAAAGATAGTTTTTTTTTTTTATTAAACGAGGGGCACTCAGCCATGGAAGAAAGAAACAAGAAAACAACACATTACGTGCAATCACCATGGAGATGCATGTTGATCCCTATAGTAGGATCGAGAAGACGAGAATGATTAAAGCATCACCGTAAACACCATTGCCTATCCAGAAGCTCTATAACCTGTAAAAATAAGTTCACATCCTTTATAGTGCCCCTCTTCTTAGTGGAAATAGCTTTTTGAATAATTAGGGAGTCCACTTCTAGAATTATCCCACGATGCCCCAAGCTCCAAGCTAACTTAAGACCATGAAAAACACCCCACAATTCAGCCTGAACAAGTACATCAGCCCACATACACCCTAAAGCCACTTTGCCATATGCCATCATGATTCCTAATAAGACCTCCACACCCAGCTTGTCCTGGATTACCTCTAGAAGCCCCATCTGCATTTAACTTAAACCAATTATTGAGGGTGGTTCCCATTTTATAGAGGAAAGAATCCGGTCCTTAGCCCCTCTCAAAACCTCTACAGAATATTGAATGGTCTCTCATCTGATCTCACAACTTCAAAACTTTCATCGGTCATTTTTGGCGTATTAATATCTCCCCCAGCTAAGACTCTTTCATTCCTCCACTTCCATAACTTCCAACAAACCATAACAAAAATTGCAGCAAATGGCAATCCTTGGACCCTCTCATGTTGTTTTAGATTCCAATCAACCCATCGCAAGACATCTGAATAACGTCCCCAATGTTCTGGTACACTACCAAGCAGCTGAACCCAAACATGTTTGATTTCACCACAATCCCGTAGCACATGTAGAACCGTTTCATCATCTTCATTGCACAAATTACAGACTGGACTCGGAACTTGCTTACACTTAAAAAGCCAACTATTTGTGGGTAATCTATTGTGAGCAATCTTCCGTATAAAAAGTTTAATACGTTGAGAGCCATTCCATTTCCAAATTCTTTTCCAAACACCATGAACCTCACCGTCTGCATTAATATTTTCCAGCCCTTCATATGCGTTCTTAATGAAAAATTCCATTCGGGCTCCTGCCCAACATAAAGAATCTGCAGAACTATCACTTGAAGGAGGTCTTATGACCTTAATTTGATCAATCACCTCTTCTGGGAGCAAATCTGCAAATAACAAAAAGTCTCACTCCCCGTTTACTGCAACAAAATCTTTCACCTTTCTGTTTAATAAAAACTCTGGAACCTCCTTAGTCGCTCGAAAAATAAGTGGTCCAACTCCCACTACCCAAACATCAAACGAAAAATGAATAGAACTCTCAACAAGCTGCCAAGTTATACCTTTCGGTACTTTATTCCAGTTGGCACAAATTCCCTTAAGATAAGTCAATAATTTATCTATTTTTACCACCTTAATTATGCTCAATTTATTATTATTATTAGATTATTTATTGTTTTTATTTTATTTTGAATGAAAATAAATTAATAAAAGAGTTATGTGAAAATAGGATTTGTCAAAATACAATTTGAAGAATTGAAAACTCTTTCAAGAATGAACCTAATAAGTTGAAGAAATCTTCATTACTTGAAGTGATAAAGTGATGATCTTCACTACTTGAAGTGATAAAGTGATAGAAATTGGATGATATCAAAAGAGTTCAATAAATGAAATTTGAAGAGAAACTAAATACATTTCAAGTGATAAAATTGAGAGTTTTCATATTCTAAAAATGTATCTAGTTAGGCCTATAAATACTTGTACAATTGTCGGCTAAAGAGAGTTTTTGTTAGTTTTGAGTTTTCTTGAGTTTACACTTTTCCGTTTGTTTTTTCTTTTTTTCTTCAGCTGTTTATACATTATTTTTCTCCAGTTATCATAATTTCTTTCTTACTTCTTTTTTTAGATACAAAAAAGTAAGTAAAAAATTCCAAGATTTTCCTCTTTTATTAAAAAAATACTTCACAAAATATTGTGAGGAGGGTAGCTAAATTCCAAATTAATATTAATACAAAATCAAAGCACAATACTCAATTATGAACCAAAATGATTTTTGTTAGTTTTGAGTTTTCTTGTTCAAGTTTACACTTTTCCGTTTGTTTTTTCTTTTTTTCTTCAGCTGTCTATACATTATTTTTCTTATTGCTTCTATTCAATTACCAATTGTTCCATCTTTGTAGACACTTAATTACGAAGTTAATAATATTTTATTCTTCATTATTACATCTTCTATTGCAGCCTTATTTTTCAATATGCATCACAATGATTTTCTACTTCGTTATTACTGTATCTCCTAATTATAATTTATTTATGTTTAAGTTAGTTTAAATTATTCCGTTTAAAATATTCATATCATATTTATTGTTTTATTTATATTAAGATTAATTACACAATTTCTTCGATCATTACGTCTCTATTTCGCCTGAGTTAAATATCAAGAATATTAGAATTTTTTTAATTTTTATGAATCGATTGTACGAACATTAATATTAGAAAAATTTATGCACTTGTAGAAATTATACACATCACCTTCCATAGAGGTGAAGCAGACTTGTTAGCCGATAGTGAAAGAAAAATATCATCCCCTTTCCTGTCTTTCGTATACTATCTTTGAGAAGCTTACACCACAAACTATCACTGAAAGTTAGAATTTCCCACCCCAATTTCATTATGATACATTCATCTACCCTTTGCCACTTACGAAATCCAAGACCTCCACAAGAAACAATGTTTTCATTTCCCGGAGAGCTCACCCCATGCAAATTGTCGACATTAGTTAATTTTACTACATAAGTGTGTGAGTGATTGCATAAATTTTTAAACAATATCCTTCTATATAATAAAAAAAATGTGCGTGTTAGAGTTTTTAATTATAAAAAAAGAACTCAATCATTACATATATATATATATATATATATATATATATAAAGAGCCAACTAATAAAAAATTGAGAAACAATTGCATATTTATTTATTGTAAGTTATATTACTATTTATATCCTGAACCGTGTTTTGTTATTCAAATTTGTATCCTAATCTATAAAAATATGAATTAGCACTCTAAATTTTTTGTTTTGTCTAAATATTTAGACAAAAAACATTCAATCGATTAAAATAACTGTTAACTTAGTCAACTTGTTCAAACTATGTTAAAAGTTTTCATCTTGTTAGACTTGACAATTCTATATGTTATATTCCAAAGAGAAAAATACTAAAAGGAAAGTTGAACAATTTTTTTTCAAAATTTAAAGTAGTGCTTACAAAAATCAGCAAATTATAAAATTTGTTGCTTAAAAAATATTTTACTTAAATTTTGAAAACAGTTAACTGAAGAATTTTAACATAGTAATAAACAAGAATGACTTAAGTATGAATACTAGTAAAGTCTTTACTAATATATATATCAAGAATTAAACAAATAAGGAAAGACATTAAGCAGGAAAACAATAAGTAGTAGAAAGTGACCAGATGAAGGAAATTTTTATAATATTTCAGCAATACATACTCCACTCATCTTCACTTGAGAAGAAATCGCTATACAAATACAAAGTACATTGAACACAAAATTTTTGTTTATAACTAGGTCACTAAATCCTTACTAGTTACACAAACTTAAAATACTACGAGTAAAAAACTAAGTTTTATACTAAGTAAAGACTTCTTGATGAGTAGATGTGATAGTATTTATTAAATTTTATCTTTAATGCCATCTTGAAAAAATAAATGTATCTGATGTTAGAGCGTTTATTAGTAATTCATTAGTCATAAATGAAATTTATGAGCTATATTTATAATCCTCCAAAAATATTCGTTGGGAGTTGTTATGACGACCCCAACCCAAAAATCTCATACCGGACTTCGAGTACCGTCAATAATTGACAAAAGAAAAATAACATCATCCAAGCAAACATATTAATAAATAAGAGAAAATAAAATAACATCATCCAAGCAAACATATTAATAAATAAAGAGAAAATAATAGTAATCTTTATTACATTCATCCCAAAATAATATATTCTAACAGCGGAAGTCTATGTGGGGCTAATACATGCCTTAAAATTTAAACATTTTAATAATAGCTCCACGCTTCACCCTCCCCTGAATGCCATCCATAAGAGGACGATCAAGAAACGTTCATCATGTCATTCTCGTTTTGCCTTTATCAGACTGCTCGGCCTTCTCACCATATCTTGTAAAACATTTGATAATAGCAGCATAAGAGATTTATGCTCGCAAGTATATAATTAAGTATTGGGTGAGTTTTGAAAGATGAATAATTTATTAGGGTTAAGTGTTTATGAGGTTGGACAGAAACAATGTCAACACCTCTTAATAAAGAATAGAGAATAATTTCACATGCGCCTTGTAACTATGTCCGTTTGGCGCATATGCTTTTAGGAACTTCGTATCAAACAATATATCAGTTGGCTAGCCTGACCACCGTCTGACTTCTTCATAATAACATATGTAGTCGATGCAGAAAACTTTTATCTGCGAGGGTTCGGTTACCGATGCCTCAGTTTCTGTCCCCTATAGATCTTAGGCCTGGGATGCAGGCAGATGCATCTCACTAGCTTTTAGTTACCCACACAGATGTACTTTACAAGTATGAGGTAAAAATAAGTTTTTTTTTACATCCATATAGGATTTACTTTGGCGTATTAGCGAATTTGAATAACCAACAATCGCCCAAAAATATTTGATTCTAGTACAACATTTTTTTCATGTACATCAGATCAAGGGATCATACGTTACTTAATTTTGAAGAAATTGAAACATGAATATTGACATAATAATATCTTGGATACATTACGTATATCGAAAGAATGATCATATATATTAATTGAAAGAAAGTAGAGTGGGTATATACTTGCCTTGAGTCCTTAGTAAATCTTAGATTTAACAACTTGCATAGAAAACAATACTGTAAAAAATATGTACATGCAATAACATGAGAAATCTCAACTTAATTACACATGAGAATGCACATGCGAAGTGTTTGTGAAATTCTCAAGACTATGATTGACTGATTGAGTTGTCATACGTTGAATTGGGATTCGGTTGGAACCGAATCGGAGTCTGAGAGATTTTTGGACCGATAATACGTTGTTCGTAGGCTCTTGATAAATTTAAATTTAATTGTTGGAGGCCTTAGATTAATTAACTAACATTAATTAATCAATTTTAACTTAAATGACTTTATTAATCATTTATCATTCATAAAAAATTATTCCTTAATTATTATTTAATTGTTTTAATTAAACAATAATCATTTCTTAATTAAATCTTAATCATAAAAGATTTATAGATCTTTTATCCTTTATTAAACATTTGTTCTTAAATTATTATTTAATTTCTTTAATTAAATAATAATTATTTATTAATTAAGTAATTTATTTCTTAATTACTTTTGAATTAAATGATTTATTGATCCTTTAATAATCATTTAGAATTTATTTATTAATTATTATTTAATTGTTTTAATTAAATAATAATTGGTCTTGATTTATTAATTTGATTAATCAAGAATCACTCATCAGTTAATCTTAGCTTAAATGATTTATTTAATCATTTAATATAATTTTAGAGTTTATTCCTTAATTATTCCTTAATTGTTTTAATTAAATAATAATCATTCATGAATTAATGATTTGTTACTTAATTGCGGTAATTAAGAAAATCTATCATTATTAATTAATTTTATTTTTAAATCATAAAAATTTTAATCATGTAAAAAGTTCATTTACATATTAAAATAATTATTCAAAAGTCATTTATTAAACAATTTAAATTGTATAGATATTTTATTTTATTTTTAAATTTGGATTGGGCCAAAAAATAAAATAAAGGAGATTGAGTCGAAAATTGGGTCAGACCCATTGGGTCAAGATCCGGGTCGGTTTGGCCCTACTCGAAGTTACCTTCTTCTTCAGATTAGGGTTTTAAATGCAGCAGCGGCTGCTGCCGACGCCGTTTCGACCGGACGGCGAGCCACGACCCTCTATCTGTCGCAATTCACACACACACACACATAACGGTAGTGGAGGAACCTTCATGGCCTTTGCCATAGGCGAATGTGCCCCTAGCCGTCATGCTGTGAGCTGAAAGCGACCAGAGCAGCAGTTCATGGCTCGCGACCGGCGAGCTCGCCATTAACGACGGCGAAACTCGCGGCCGAGCTTCCAATCTCTATTTCTTCACCATTTTTGATGATTCAAGTATGAAGTTGAAAGATAAAATACCTAAAAACTTTCTTGCAATCTATTTCAAGTTTTAATAACTCAAACGCAAGAAAAATTGAAATCTTTCATTTGGGTATTTTAATATTTCGGCCAAACAAGAATGCAAGAAAATACTTGACCATTTTTAAAATTGTTTGAGGCAACATGAAGCTCTCAATAGTAGAAACAAAGTGGTTTAATCAATTTGAACAACCATGCAAGAATCACGCTGGAAAATCGATCGAAAAAAATTAGGGTTCATGTGTTCATATTATTGTTCTTGATTTTGTTTTTTTTAATAAACTTTAAAAATCAATAACTCACAATTTACAAATGTTATGCACACGTGTTATACATAAAAATAATACTGAAAAAAATATTTTACGTAATGGTAAAAATAGAAATGACAATAAATGCTAAAATAAGAGAGCATTGTGTTACCTCTTTAAACCTTTAATGAACAAAATGCCAAAACTCCAATAATTACTC
Organism: Centella asiatica; assembly: GCA_014636745.2. Lineage (NCBI taxonomy): Eukaryota > Viridiplantae > Streptophyta > Magnoliopsida > Apiales > Apiaceae > Centella > Centella asiatica. The sequence goes on from CM025788.1 coordinate 36,208,052, forward strand.
TTAAATGAATTTTTTGATTTTTGTGTGAAATATTTGTTGGAGAAAATAAACTGAAGTGGAGGCTAGGGTTTGGTTATAATGGTATATTTATATAACTTTTAATTCATTTTTGACCATTGGATTAGTTTTAAAAAAATTTACTTAGATTGATAAAAAAAAAATTCTTGTTTTTGTTATTTAGGGATATGCTGAAAATTTGAATTTAATTAGTGTTTAACTTGATTTATTTAGCCACTAATTGAATTTTAATGGTTATGCATTGATTTAATGCATAAGCCGAAAATTTTACCCACACCGGTGAGGCAAAAAAAATGCAATCATAAAATTATTATTATGATCAACGTCTCATAATTTTTATAATGTCACATTACAATTTGTCGTTAGTGGACGTGCGCGCGTCGATTTGAGTAAAATGCACATATACTTATTTGTAAAATCTATCAATCGTTAAAACGAAACGAAAATTTTATAATAAAACGAATTTAATTGACATACATTTTATTTGAGTTTTCAGGTTCTCACAGTTGTACTTGCTTCTAATTGTACAAGTAGTTATAGGTCTAACTAGATACATTTCTAAAATATGAAAACTCTAAATTTTGTCACTTGAAATGTATTTAATTTCTTCAAACTTCATCTTTTGAGCTCTTTCGATATCATCCAATGTCTATCACTTTATTACTTCAAGTAGTAAAGATTTCGTCAACTTACTAAGTTCATTCTTAAAAGAAAATTCAATTTTTCAAAATATATCTTGACAAATCTTATTTTCACATAACTGTTTTGTTTATATATTTTCCTACAAAATAAAATAAAAATAATAAATAATCTTATAATAATAATAAATTGATCATAATTAAGGTGGTGAAAATAGATAAATTATGGACTTATCAATATCCATCTTACAAGTTTGATATTTTTGTAAGTCATTTTACAAGTATAAGAAGTATTATATTACATTATTACTTCTTATTAAACATATCCGAGATAAATCATTATAAGCAAAACAATAATAAGTAGAGGTGTATTAACACTATATTACTTCTTCTATTAAAAAAATAATATTTGATAATAAAATTTATTTTTTTTAAAGGAACAATTTTTCTATAATTTTTTATTATAATGTTATATTTTTAAAAATTTGTCATTACAATTTTCTTATCTTATCTTTAATGAAACATTCATAACAGATTTCATAAGAAAAACATAATACACAAAGATTATTTTAAAATATAATTTTTTACTCTTAATAATGAAAATGAAAAAACAAGACGATGCAAAACATATATATCTTTATTGTGAAAATTTAACATAAATTGAAGTGGTTTAGATTTAATCATTTTTCAAATGTTGAATTTTGTATTTTACATAGTAATATTGTGTGAAATTTTGCACACCTCCTTATTTTTTCTTATGTTATATCTATTTATACGATTAAAATTATACAAAATAATTTATATTCAAATTTATATGATGCATCAAATTTATATGATGCATTAAAATAAATTGAGGGAAATAGATCATGAAGAATAGCTGAACCCAATTATTAAATCATTCACCAAATTTTACAAAAAATTGTAGGATGTCTATATATATATATATATATATATATATATATATATATATTTATTTAAAAAGATACTACAAAATAAAGTTTTAATATCTACAATTCATCAAATAGTCAGAGAAATATTAAAAATAAACTTACGTGCATTTGCACGAGGTTAATGGCCAGTATCAATTAATTCTCCACATTTATTATTATTTTTGGTACTTATTTGTGTATAAAAGTAATTTAAAAAAGATTTACTTCCTACAATCTAAAAATGTAATATGTTTCACAAATGGAGTTGCGTTCATACAAATTTTTATTATTTTGTTTTTTATAAGTTATCATTATAAATTTTTTATCTTGTTTTTACTTTCACATTAATAAAAACTCTAACGAAAGTATTATTCACTAATATAAATTTTAAACAAATATATAATCTTAATTTTCAAAAAAATTCAAGCGTAATTTTTCTTTTTAGGCGGATGATATAATGATATAAATTTCGTAAAATAACATTAGCACTATTTTGATAATTGCCACTAGCCACAGCTATGCAATACTAAATGTGTATCTAAAATCTCACAATATATTTAATAGTTATATACATACATAATACATCACGTGCCGTCGGTGCCGACGTGATTGTGATTGACATAGGTGATAGCGTGGCAGAATATGTCTCAAATGTGAAATGTGGCGGAGGAGATTTAATTGAATATGTCGTGGCTGCCTTGGAGCCTTGGGCATGCCGGTAGTACGCCGTAACAAAACTTTTCAAAACAAAACAAGGCATTTCGGGTATAAAGCAGCTAAAGGAGCAACACTTTGTTCTTCCTTTATTCAGCTGCCATCAGTGGCGAAGTCAGAATTCATACCTACTAAGAACGGATTTTGATTTTTCTATCAATAGTTAAAATTTAATTAATCAAACTAGTAGGGCGAACACAAACTGATGCGTTGCAAACTCTCTTAATAATTATAAAATCTTCAAATTTAAGTGGTATAAACCACAAAGAATTATACAGAAATGATTGAGATTATTAACCTCAATTTAAAAAAAAAACAAAAAGAAAAAAACTCTTAAATACATTGAAATAAATTGTAGTAACCGCTAGGCATGCACATTTAGAACAATCGAATTAGACTGGATTGATCTTTTTAAGTACCAATTAGTTGACCAGGCCGGTCTTAAATCGGTCTTTACATTGATCAAGTTGGATCAAGCCGGTCTTGAAGACAAAAAATATGGACCACTAAAGACAAAATGGTTCTTTTTCCTCTATTTTATTTTTATATTTTTTTTGTAATACTATACTATATTTTTGTAAAATTTTAAATTTTTAATGAGTAAATAAATAAAAAGAGAGAACAAAAATTTATAATAGATATATAATTCTTTGTTTTACAAATTAAAATTGTCAATTATATGTAATACAAATGTTAATATCTACAAATTAATACATAAAAATGTAAAACAATAAATTATGGAAATTTTTAACAAATACATGCAAAATAAAATATTCAATTATATGTACATGATTGAGTATGAATGTCATTGAATGGTAAATGTTAAAACCTAATTATAAGTTATCTGCGTCGGTTTTATAGATCGGGTCAAGTCTGTCATAGTCTCGGTCCTTAGGCGGGCCGATCCTCGAGTCTGTCATTCTTCAAATTCTCAAATTATCAAAAATTGATCGGTCTGACCCGGACTGACCCTCAAATGGTTCCGGTCTTCTCAAGCCGTTCCCGAGCTAGTCTCCGGGCGGTCTTTTCGAACTATTCCTTACTAACTGCTGATTATTTTCCACCTGTCATCCGTCGTATTATCAAATAGAGTTTCATTTTGTCAATGATGCATTTTACCTACTCACAAATCATAGGTGAATAAATAAATTTCTTTCGGGATATAACTATATTACTTCTACTTTGATAATGTGATAAGTCATTGTACGTACTACAATTTAAAAATATCAAAATTAAACAATTTTGATAATGTAATAAGTTATTGTATGTTGTGTAATTTAAAAATATCAAAATTAAACAATGATGTTGTTTGTTTCGCCTTAATTTCAAAGATTATAAATTATGTAATTTTAATATAAAAAAATTATAATGATAAATTTTAAAAAAATTTAATTAAACAAAATATCTCATTTTTAAATGTAATTTTTTTGTGGCACAGGGAGTAACATAATTCACGAAACTCGTCATTAAAAATGATCGGTGGACATATTCATCAACTCTAAATCAAGAAAGGTACAACACTATATATTAAGTCCGTAAACGTTTGTTTAATGGAAGGTTCTGGGTTATATATATTATGCTCTCAATAAGTTGATATATATTTTAAATATGCACTATGTTTTAATGCCTAACTAAAGAAAAACGGGGAAGGTCAGCATAAACAAGCGCATATGTTGTCCTCAATATAGTTATGCCCCTGACTGTCATGTACTCCATTTACGAGAGAATATAACGTAGTTTAGTGTAATTTAGAGTACAAATTATTACTGTAATTAATAATGTACGATTTTATAAATTTAAAATTGTTATAATCATCGAAACTAATTGATTTGATGCAATTTCAAATATTACAGTTCAATTTCAAATGATATTTTTTCAATTTTAAAACTGTTTATAATATAATAAACGTTTATGATATGATAAGAGATCAACTAGACTAAAAAATTCGATTTTAAAAATTCACTAACTAATTGACTTGTAGAAATATAGAATTTAAAATAGTAAGTTATTAAATTTTTACTTGGACAATTATTCTTTACCATGAAAATTAAGATTATTAAAATTGTTTTCAATTAAATCAAGATTTATAATATGAATTATAGATATACAATATATTATCGTAATGTATATTTATTCTAACAAATAACACAAATATATATGCATATAGTTATATATAACGTATTAATATGTATAGCGAATATAGATAATTATATATATATACACACATACACACACACACACACATATATGTAGAGTAATGATATATTAATATATTTAAAATATATATTTATATATTGATACGGTTTCGTTGTCAAGAGAGGGTAAAATTACAACCGAAACCGAAACGAATATATTTGCAGCTTAAAAAATTAAAATCGCAATCACAACCATTGATACAGTTTAATTGGTGCAGTTTTATCGATTCTTGGTGTAGTTTTAACTCCAAAATTTGTTTTATACTCTCCTCTAACTCCTTCTATTCGTTTAAAAAAGAGTAATTTTTTAGAATAAAATTATTCACAAAAAAAGAAGAAGTAATATTTGTATAATTTTTTTTTATTATGACGCTATATTTTTAAATTTTATTATTATAATATTTTTATTTTATCTTGAATATTTATAATAAAATTTTTGAAAAAAAAAATTCTTATTTATATACGTAATTTTCAGTTAAGTATATAATATTAATATTTATTAAAAAATCTAAATATAATTATTTTTGTGAGAGAATGAGAGTGTTTCATTGAAAAATAGGATGACGAGTTTTGGTACAACTTCACCTTCTTCTTTTCTCCTCTTTTCTAATTCAAGTGTCGGTGACAACGTTTTTCTTTGATTAGATTATCCAATATCCGATAATATATTTTAATTTTAATTAATTTGAATTTGAGTAGGGTCATATTACTTATGAAGACAACTTACCTCACAACTTACCTCTTCGGTTCTTCCAAGTTCAAAGTGATTAATCCCATAAATTAAATAAAATAAACAAGAGTTCTAACTAACCCCCCTGCACATTGTATCAACTAATTTGGTAATGACTAGTGCACAAGTTGAAGTGCCTGAACATCGTATTTTTAAAAATAGAAAAATAAATAAATATTACCTTAATAACATATACATTTTATTCAGAAAAGAATTAAAATATTTAAATTTATATTGACTACAATTCTTACTTAATTTTAGAGATGCGTAATAGTTGGTTTAGTCAGTTTTTTCTTATAAAAAAAATTATCAAATCAAATGCTTCGTTTTTGAAGCCAACAAAACCAAACCCGATAATTACATTTGATTTTTTCGATTTTTAATTTCTCGGTTTTTGGTTTTAAAAACGACAAGTCGGTTTCAAAATAGGTGTTTACTCATAAGTTATAGATTTATAGAGATTATAACCATTGTAGCATTAAGATAAATGCTTTTGTTAATGTTTAGAATTTTATAGTGCTCATTACGACTAATAATTTGAGTAGTGATAGTAGAAAAGAGATATACTATTATTATTTTTTTTTAAAAAAAATAAGTAGTGATGGTAGAGAAAGGGAAAAAATGTATATTTGGTTTCTGTACTAATAACGTATTTTTAATGTAGTTATTGAACTCAAATTTTTTTTTAATTAGGTGTTCAAACTCCAAATTGTTTTCAATTAAGTTTTTTCGTCAAATTTATCAAAATAAATAACAGAAATATGATATGGCAAGTCTAGTTGTCATTTTAATTGATGTGACAAGCAAATGTGAAATTTTAAGTTTAGAACTATATTAAACTATCTTTCTAATTTTAAATAAATAATAAAGACTATTAGTAGATAAAAGAAAATGAAAAATCAACAACATCATTTAGTAACTCAATGTCTATGTCATTCATACTAATTTCTCTCGATAAATTCTTTATTTTATAGAATCAAGCACAACTTTTTATAAATATACAGATTCTCTATTTATCTCATTTACACCAGATTCTCTAATATATAGTATACTATAATAAAAAATAATATTTAAACATTTATTGTTTATATTTGTTATTTATTTAATTGACAATAATATGTTATTATTAATATATTAATATATATATATATATAGATATATCACATTTATATATAATATAATATTTAAAAATTAATACATATAGATAATATATTAATGCATATTATAAAATCATAGTTTAATATATTATAAAATATAATATTATAAAAAATACTAATAATATTAATGTAATACTAATATGTTGTATATTAGTATTATATATAATAATTATAATATAATATTTATTAATATAATACAAATTACAATAGTATATATATTAATATTTTATACTAGTGTACTGACTAATCACTATAATATATGATAAAAATATTTTATTTAAAAAAAATATGTTTTTTTATCAAAATATAAATAAATTATTAATTTTTATATTGAATTAATATATAATATATTAATATAAATAATATATTTGTATGTGTGTGTGTATATATATATATATATATTAATCATATATATATATATATTGATATATATAGTAAAGTAGAATTATAGAATAGTACTATAAAATAAGAGAAAATAATATTATAATTTTAATAAATATAAATAGTAATATTATAAATTTAAGAATTCATTATTGACAATGATCGAATTAACTTTAAAATAGTACAATTCAATTTATTTTTACTGAATTTGTAACTTTTAATCAAGATTCTCTAATGAAAAAATTCTCTAAAATAAAATAAGTAACATGATTGATTCACCATAGGGAAACCGCCCTCTTACCGTGTCACCAATTTGAAAGTCTCAATAAGCATTATACTTCAGCATTGGTCTTACTACATACTCGGCTAATTTTAGCGATTTTTATTATTCGTATCCTGTGAATTGTATATGTTTTACTAGGAGGAGACTGTAACTCCTTTTCTTCCCTCATGCTACATATAGCCGGAGAAGACAATTCTGACTCCCCTGGCGGAGAATAAGTACCCAACCAGATCCAAAGACCACTGCTCCTATCTCTGATCTCCGCCGCCCATTCCTCCACGGCCGCTGTCGAACGCCGCGATACTTACCGAATACCAGCCTAATAGTTTCCTTCTCCGTCGGTTGCTTTTTCTTCGGCGACTGGTTCTTGTTCCCCATTGATCTCTCAAGATCTTAGAGGGAAGAAGATAGAAGGAAGTAGCCTAATTAAAAAAATCTTGGCAACTTGATTCTTCTCACTTCCTCTTTTTCTCTATTCGATCCCCTTTTGCTCGATCTGCACCTCAAATTTTTTTTTTTTTTTTTGGCTTCAGCAATGTAGATCCTAAATGGTCAGGATTTGTTTAAGCCACTACTGCCGTAGCTCTCAGATCTTGCACATGATCTGATCCAATTTCATATTTCTTTTTATTTTATTTTTCCTTTCCTTTCTTTTTGATTTAGCGGATGATATACGTCAAATACACGTGCTTAAGAACCGTGAGGTCAGACTTTTAAAAACGCTCGAGTGTCTGTTAACAATAACTTAAACTATAATATATGAAAACTGTATATAAAATTACATATTTAATAATGTGTCATTCATCTTCTATTTATACACGCTTAAGATAAAAAAGTCCTCCTTGAATCAAGATGTGTTTTGGAAGGGTACCACATCTATCTCTATTATCCTTTAGATATAGTTTTATTTAATTTAATTTATATCTGTTTATTATCTCAGCCTATATTAGTTCATCGAATGTAAACTTATAAGTCATTATGACATCTTTAATACCATTACATATGGTCCATTAATACCCAATTGACATTTATTAAATCTGTAGCTATTTTATTTTGACATATATTACTTGCCTACTAATTTTTGCTATCAATACTTGAAGACAAAAATTATTTGTATTTCATTTTAATTATATAATTTTTATTTTTATTTTTTAAGGAGCCTTGGGTTCCCCGTTAATTTCGGGGTACCCCAAAGTTATTTGTATTTCATTTTAATTATACAATTTTTATTTTTATTTTTTTAAGGAGCCTTGGGTTCCCCGTTAATTTCGGGGTACCCCAAAGTTAACAGGGAAAAATGGTACTTACCTTAGAAAAAATGGTATTTACCCTGACAAGTTTTACACCGATAACTTTGTTAAGTTAGCGCGATAAACTTGCACTTACCACGTTAACTTTGACCCCGTTAACTTTATTAAGTTAGCAGGGCAAATTTGTGTTTACTATATTAACTTTTACCCCGTTAACTTAGTAAGTTAGTGGGGTTTCATTTTAATTTCATATATGTTTGAATTGACATTAGAAAGTTGGCGAGACAATTTTGCGAATATTCCGCTAACTTTTGACTTGCCACGTTTTAGCGAGCCATTTATGTGAATGCCTCGTTAACTTCATCCACGATAACTTTATTAAGTTAGTAGGGTAATAACTTAACGGTTTACAAAAATCATTTGAATTTTTGCTCATTAGGTTTTAAAATTCGAAACTATTCAAACCTTTTCATGGGTTCCTTATTTCCATGGCCTATTTATGAGTTTTAGAATACTAATGGTCGACTCATCTTGTCCACTAGATCAACTGGATCTTAGCCGTTGACGGTAAGTATTTTTCTTACTTTTACTCCAAAAATTTCTCTAAGTATAATCTATTATTTACTCTCTAGTCTAGGCGATTTTTGGCAAGAAATTTCCACCACTTGGCGATTCTCGACGAGTATTTGCTACCCTCATTTAAGCAGTGTTCTTCGCGTTCTTCATTTTCTTCATCAATTTCATCCTCACTTCTTTCCTTTCAATCGACATGGATTCATGTAATTACACTAAATCTGTTTACTCACCAACTTCTACTTTTAATATTCCTACTGTTCGTCCCTTAGCTACAATTCTCCCTACTCGAGCTTTAGAGGGCCCACCATCAACCCATTTTAGGGCTCTAAGCCCTAGGTCTGAGGCCTAAAAGGAGGAGGATGTACCTGTGACCCATTTTTCATCTTCTAGCCCTAGTGGACTTGGCATCAAGCATGTTATTAATGCCCAACGTCATGGGTTCGCCCAAGATGTTGTCAAACTACTAGGGATGAGATCCCGAGCAATCACAACTTCGATGCATACAAACACATTTCTTCCTTTATTTTTGAATACAAACTCCATAGATATGCCCTCCGTCACTGTATACGTCCCCTTTACTCTCTTAATTTAGCTATTGGGGCTGATAGGACCTATAATGTTGGCATAGACTTGTGCATTTTTTATGATTGTATGGAGGCAGGGCTTAGATTCCCCCTCCACGAGTTTATTCCTCGCTTGCTTAGGAGTTACCCTATTCACTTGAGCCAAGTTACCCCCAACAGTTGGTGAGTAATATATGTTTTCTTGCTTAGGTGTGTTTAGAAGAATAAGACTCCATTGTTCTGGTTGTTTTGATATATGTTTCAACTGAGGCACATCAGGTGCAACAATGTTGATTGGGTGTATTTTCAACATCGCAACCTAATTTCTAAACTATATGATACCTTCACCCTAAAAGAATCTATCCCCAACTGGAAGATCAAATTTTATTATCTCCATTGGGATAGGGGAAATTAGAGCAATATTCTACCCCTAAAATGGAACATCTTGTATAGTGATAAAGTAAACTGAGCGGTATTGGATGCGAAGAAAGAAGTTGGCAAGAAGTTGGTGGCGGAAGGGGCTAACGAAGATAATGTGCAAGATCTTTTCTTGGAGAAGAACCTCATTAGATGGGGTCTCAACCCTTCCAAAAGGTCAAGTATTTTCTCAATCTTCATTTGATATTTTTTTCGTCTTTCTCCTATACAATCGACACTTAATTAATCTTTTTGTTTTTCTCAAGTTTGGAGCGAGCTAAGGCTGTCTCTTCAAAGAAAGTAAAGAGTAGGAAATCTACCCACAAAAGGCACATGAGCGAGGATTGTACCCCTTCTTCTGATCAACAATGGGGAACAATTCCTCCCATTGAACCAATAAACATCGATGTAGAGCCGAATGGTGTCTCTTCTCATGCCTCCAAGCCAATGTCTGATCATCCTCCCCTTCCAAAGAAACAAAAGGGAGTTATTGTCGGACCTAGGAGGGAGGTCCTAATTTTTAGCAATCCCCATGATCCCTTTCTACCTGGGTGGCCCCTTACTAGGGGTGACACAATCCTTGGCGATCATGGTCCTGCCAAGGAATTTCTCGTGGGGTCGGTGCCCCCGGTGGACAAGGAAATCTCCAAGGAAGCTACACTTCCAATCCTTGTCTCTAACTTCGCTCATACATATGCCATGGTAAGCACTTTACCTTTTGATTTTGACCTGTCGTTAGTTTTACTGCTATTAACTTCTTAACCATTTCTTTCACATAACAACATCATGTATACACTGCTGAGCTTACCACCCGTGTTGAAAAGCAGTGAAAAAAGCTGGGTAAGCTAGAAGGCGATCTTACAGAGAAAGAGTGTTAGCTGAAGATTTTTCAAGATGAGGTGCGCTCCTACTACTTTGCGAATGAGGGTTTGTAGAAAGAGATTAAAAGTTCGAAGGAACTTAATGATAGTCTTATTACTGAAAATCTCTTTCTCAAGTCCCAAGTTCGTGGGCTAAAGGACAAGCTTGAGAGGGACTCTACTGATACGGTCAAGGAGTACAAAGCTTCAACTCAGTTTAAGACAGACGTAAAAGATGCATGTTTTGATTCTGAGTTCCAAATAATGTTGAGCGATTACCACCTGTGCACCGAAAAGGTGTTTTTCCTCCATCTAGATGTAGACCACGAGGCTATAATGGAGGATGAGGAGAAGATGCTAGCACGCCGATGTCATGCAGAGAGGCTTGGGGTCTCCCTCGAGCAAGTTCCCTTGGAGGTACCTGATAGGGAGGATGATGACGATGATGAGGAATGGGAGGACCCTCACGGAGATGATCAGGATCAACATGTTCCTTAATTAATTTTTATTTTGATCATAGTTCAAGTTTATTTATCATTGTGTAAAACCTTATTTGGCCACGGGGCCTTCTTCTAATTTATGACATTCAGTTTTTTAGTACTTTTATTATTATTATTTTTATTCATTTATAATTATTGCAGACAAATTTAAAGGCGAACTTGTTCTTTATTCGCATTGACTAAAATAAAGAGGGAAATCCCCTTGCAAAGAAAAAACAACTAAAAATTACAGATTACTGATAATAAATCTTAAGGTTGCTTACATGTCATGATCTCGGTATTTCCTGGCCTCTTAATGTCTCAAGTTGGTATGATCCTGGCCTTAGCACTTTCTCGAGCCGATAGGGTTCTTCCTAGTTGGGAGTCAACTTTCCAACAGCAGATCTCGAATTTGATACTTCCATTTCCCTAAGCACTAGGTCCCCCTGCTTGAAGGCTCTTCCTTTTACCCTTGGATTGTAGAATTTTTCCACTGTTTTCTTATGTTCTTCAATCCTACGCTGAGCCATATCTCTAACTTCCTCTACTAGGTCCAGTCTAGCCTGTAGATCTTCACCATTTTCTAGCTCATTAAATCCCAGAATTCTTATCAAAAGTAATCCGGTCTCTAGTAGGATGGCGGCTTGTGTGCCATACAAAAGGTTAAATAGTGTCTCACCCATTGTGACCTTATAAGTGGTCTGATATGCCCATATGACGATATGCAACTCCTCCACCCAGGCACCTTTAGCTTCTTTGAGCCTCTTTTTTATTCCATCAATAATGATCTGGTTTGTCACTTCTACTTGCCCGTTCGCTTGAACGTGCCTAATTGAAGTAAACCATTGCTCAATATTTATGTTTTGGCAAAATGCCTTAAAACCTTTTTTCTTCAAATTGTGGTCCATTTATGTGATGATAACCTGTGGTAAGCTAAATCGATATATGATTGATTCCCATAAAAATGTATCTGCCTTGTGGGCAATTTGGGTCGCTAACGCCTCAGCCTCGACCCACTTAGAGAAGTAGTCTATGACAACTATTAAGTACTTTCGTTGGCCTGTCCCATCAGGGAATGATCCAATGAAGTCAATTCCCCACATCACATAAGGAATAGGGGTGCTAATCGAAGAGAGAAGTTCAGCAGGTTGTCTAACTAATGGCGTGAACATCTGACACCTGTCGCATCTCCTCACATATTCTATTGCCTTTTGCTGCATTCCTGGCCAATAATATCCTTGTCTCATTATTTTATAATCCAAAGCTCTTCCACCTAAATGTTGCCCACATATCCCAAAATTAACTTCTTGAAGGGCTGATAGGGCTTCAGGTGGAGTAAGACATCTCAGATATGGCAAGACTAATGATTGTTTATATAACGTATTGTTGATCAGGGTATACCGAGTTGACCTTACACTAATTTTCCTTGCCTCACTAGGGTCTTCTGGCAAAATGCCTTCTTTTATATATTGCAGGATGGGGGTCATCCAACAAATCTCTTCTTCAATTGGCGCTGCCAATTTTGCATCTACGATAGGTACTTTTACCTCTTCGATGTAAACTTTGTTTACATACTCTTCCAAATTTCCACTAGCCAATTTCGATAGGGCATCTGCCTTTTCATTCTGCTCCCTTGAAACATGGTGGATACCATACTTTTCGAATGTTGTTATCATGGACCTTACCATGGCTGAGTACTTGGACATCTTCATATCTTTGGCTTCATACTCCCTTTTCACATGTTTAACCACTAACTGAGAGTTAGTAGATACTTGTATACTTTGCACCCTCAAATCATTTACCAAGTTTAGTCTGGCTATCAAGGCTTTGTATTCTGCTTTGTTTTTGGTGGCACAAAACAAAAAAAAGAGCGTACTTCACTTCAAAACCTTTAGGGCTAAAAAGGATTAGCCCTGCACCCCTGCCTTTTGCATTGGAAGCCCCATCCACATATAACTGTCATTCTTTCTGTTGCTTACTTCTATCTTTGTCCTTTTCCTCTTCTTTATCAGCTAGGAGAGTGCACTCAACAATAAAATTTGCTAAAGCCTGGGCTTTAATGGCCAGACGTGGCTTATAGGTAATGTCAAACTCCCCTAGCTCCACAGCCTTATTAATTATTCTACCATTTTGCTGAGGACCATGCATTACTTTTTTTAGGGGTTGGTTCGTGAGCACAACTATCGAATGAGACTGAAAGTAGGGCCTCAATTTGTGGGAGGCCGTTATCAAGGCTAAAACAAAATTTTCCACCTTTTGATATCAAGTTTCAGCCCCATGTAAAACCTTACTAATATAGTATACGAATCTTTGAACAACTTCCTTTTATTTTACTAGCACCGCATTAACTGCCACCTGTGAGACAACCAATTATATATATAAGGCATATACTTCCTCTGGTTTGGTCAAAAGTAGAGGGGAGGTGAGATAGATCTTTAGCTTCTCATAGGACCCTTGACAGTCCAGTGTTCATTAGAAATCACACTTTTAAAGGTGTTGAAGAATGGATGATACTTATCCCCCGATCGTGATATAAGCCTCCCTAAGGTAGCTATCCTTCATTTAACTTTTGAACATCTTTTATAGTCTTCAGGGGTGGGGGGTGGTAGGGGTGGTGGGGGTGGTGGTAGGGGTAGGGGTGGAGGGTGGGCAAGTCCAGGACTGCCCTAATTTTATCTAAGTTAGCTTCTATCCTCCTTTGCGAGACCATTAATCCTAGGAACTTACCATAGGGCACTCCAAATGCACATTTCTAGGGATTCAATTTCATTTTATATTTTTAAAGGATGTCGAAAGACATGGCCAAGTCTAGCTACATGATCATTCTATTTCAAAGTTTTAACCAACATGTTGTCCACATAGACTTCCATGTTTTTCCCTATGAGGGGTTTAAAGATCTTGTTTACTAGCCTTTGATAGGTTGCTCCAACATTCTTTAGACTAAAGGGCAACACAACATAGCAGCATAGCCCTTGGTCTGTGACAAAGGATACTTTCAGGACGTCATCCGGGTCTATATGTATTTGCTTATATCCGCTAAAGGCATCCATAAAGGTGAGGAACTCATGCCTAACTATAGTTTCTATCAAAATGTCTATCCTTGGAAGTGGATAGCAATCTTTTGGGCACACATCATTTAGATCCGTAAAATCGATACAGATCATCCATTTTTTGTTGGCTTTTTTGACCATCACTGGGTTGACAAGTTATTCGAGATACAAGATTTCCACTATAAATTTCACCTCTAGCAACTTCTCTACCTCCTTTTTGATTACCTTTTGCCTTTATGGGGAAAATGACCTTTTCTTCTGCTTAATAAGCTTTTTATACGGGTTTACGTGTAACTTGTGGGTAATGACTTCTTGGTCTATTCTGGGAATATCAAGTGTCGACCCTGCAAAAACATCTGTGTTTTCTCTTAAGAAGCGAATGAGACTCCTTTTTATCTCCGGACTTAGTTGAGAACTGATGTAGGTTACCTTTTCAGCACTAAGGGATACTGACTCAAGTTCTTATACGGGCTCAGCCTTTTGCTCATGCATCTCATCTCTTGAGTTGAGGGTTTCTATGGGTATAACTGTCCCCCATCCCCGCTAATTTTTAGCGCCATTAAATAACATGTGCGGTCTTGCTTTTGATCCACTTTGACTACTCTCACTCCTGTCGAGGTTGGAAATTTTACCTTTAAGTGGAAGGGATGGCTTTAAATTGATTTAACATCGACCTTCTAAAGATAATATTATATGAAAATAACGCATTCACCGCCAGAAAGTTCACCACCATCGTGACGTGTTTAGGAACTTCCCCCATGGTGATGGGTAACAAAATAATACCTTTTATTTTTGTTTCCACCCCTGTGAAGCTGTATAATGGGGTTGGAGATGGAGTGAGTTGAGATTCATCATATCTCATATCTTTGAAGGCCTAATAATATAACACGTCAACGCTACTACCACTTTCTATCAACACCTTTCTCACAAGAAAATTTCTGACTGTCACTTCTATGATCAATGGGTCATCGTGTGAGAATTTATCCCCCTCAAGATCTTCATCACAAAAAGTTATTGATAGGTCTATTTTAGCTTTCTATAGGGGAGCTTTTACAACCAACACCTCTCGAGCATAAGCTTTCTTTAAGCGTTTGAACTTCCTTTTGCTATCGATCTCCTGGAGATTACATTAATCACTCCCCATCGGGGTTGATTATCTCACTCCTGGTTTTCTGGGCTCTCTCTCTCTTCTAGGCTCAGTGCATTCCATTTGTACATACTGGGTCAACTGCTCCCTTCTCATGAGAAATTCGATTTCATCCTTCAGTTGCTTGCAATCATTAGTGTCATAACCATGATCCTTATTACATTGACGATATTGGGAAGTATCCCTTTTTGAGGTATCAGTCCTTAATGGCTTCGGTCATCGGATATATGGTTCTGAAGCAATTTCTAGCAATATTTGTCCTCTCGACTGGGTTAACGTGGTATATTCATTGAACCTTTCGCTTATGGTTATCTTAGAAAAGGGAGTTTCTTATCATCCTTTTTTCTTATTTCTTTGATGAGGGATTCTTCCACCACCATATACTTGTCAGCTCAACTTTGTAGTTCATTTATCAAGGTGGGGTTGGGGGGGGGGGGCATGGGTTGGGGGTAGGGGGCTTCTTAGCCAAACTCATCTTCAAGTGGTCGCTAGTCATCCCATTTGTAGGTGCCACAATGGCGATAGACTGTTCCAAACTAGGGACCTTCAGAGCTTCCTTAGTAAATCATGACACGTAGTCCTTGAGGCTTTCATCTTCTCTTTGGCGAACATTCATCAATGAGGTTGGACTCTTGGTGTGCATCTTTCCCCCAATGAATTGGTTGACAAATGACTGAGCGATTTGCCCAAAAAAACCAATTGAAGCGGGGGGAGTTGCCTATACCATTCCTGGGAAGGCCCCTTCAAGGTTTATGGAAATGCCTTACACTTGATAGCATCAGATGGATTCATGAGTAAGAGAGTCTCCTCAAATTGTTGCACATAACTAGTAAGATCCCCCATACTGTCATATTTTTCTACAATAGGCATCCTAAAGTCATCCTAAAGTTGTTTGTCCATAATGGACTTAGTAAAAGGTGGGGCGATTGCCCTATAAACCATTGTAGATGTTCTCGTGGAATTAATAACTAGATTTTCTTCGGGAACTACAATGGGTTTGCGACATCCCTGGTTCATCAATTTTTGTTCCAACTGTCACTAACCTCTCTTTCAATGACATCTTCTACGTCATTGCCTTGCTAAAGTTGGGAGTTTACAGAGGGTTCTCTCCCCATGTCTCGCTCATATTCCTCTAATCTACTTTACAACTATATGAGATTTGCCCTAAGATTTTCATACCTCTTTGGTGGCGGTTAGCTTCTTTGACCTTCCCTTTTTCAAAATTTATTCCTTAGGTCTTCTCGAGGGTTAGGGGCCCGACTGGTTGACTTCCTTCTCTTAAGATTATGGCGTAGATATCTGGGGTTTCTTCGCTCATTATCATCAGATTCCGAATTGGCATCATAAGGGCCACTATGGGTCCTTTGCGTCTCCATAAGGGACCTCCCTTGATGTTATCCCTCTCTATGCACTGGTTGAAGGTTGACCCCTTGTATACTTGGTTTAGCTGCCCCCCTTGTTCTTGAAGGCGTGGCTTATTCAACTGTCTTTATAAAAGTGGTGCTCATTCTCTCTCACATGCAGTCGACCGAGTATTCACAATTGTTTTTCTTCCAGTTCCCACAGACGTCTCCAATCTGATACGTCAAATACACATACCTAGGGTTAGGGTTACAAATTACCTAGGGTTTGACGAAATTTGTCCATGAATTAAATGTCTTTGACTTGCAAGAGAAAATCTTTCAAGAACCGCGGGGTTTAGCCTTTTGGAAGACCCTCAAGTGTCTCTGTTAGCAAAGGCTTAAGCTATAATATATATCATCAACATAAATTGAAACCAAAATCAGGTGACCTTGGTGTTGTCTGAAGAACAATGTTTTGTCAATGATACCTCTTGAAAATTTGTTTTCCACCAGAAACTTTGACAGTGTATCATACCAAGCTCTAGGTGTTTGCTTCAGTCCATAAAGTGTCTTTTCCAGTTTGTAGACATGATTTGAAAATTTTGAGCATTCAAAACCTGGAGGTTGTTGAACATACACCTCATGTTCCAATTTCCCATTTAAAAAAGCACTTTTCACATCCATTTGATATACTTTAAAATTTAAATGTGCTGCATAGGCTAAGAAAATTCTTATAGCCTCAAGTCTGGCTACTGGTGCAAAGGTCTCATCAAAGTCAATCCCTTCTTCTTGAAGATATCCTTTTGCAACCAGTCTTGCTTTGTTTCTTACAACAATGCCAGCTTCATCCATCTTATTTCTGAATACCCACTTAGTACCTATTATGATCCTATCTTTGGGTTTAGGTACAAGCTTCCATACTTGATTCCTTTCAAATTGATTTAGCTCTTCCTGCATTGCCAAGATCCAGTCTGCATCTTGAATAGCTTCTTCAAACTTCTTTGGCTCAATTTGAGAAAGAAAACAAGCATATAGGCATTCATTAGATGTTGTTTTTCTGGTCTGCACTCTTTTGCTTGGGTCACCAATAATCAGATCTGTTGTGTGACTTCTCTCCCATTTAGGATTAGAGATGTGTCTTGATGAGCTTGCTTGACTATCATCTCCTCCCCCTAAGCCTGTGCTCCCAGCTTCTGAAAACTCTCCCCCTGAATTAGTGGATAATTCAAGGTTCAAGTTATCCCCTAATGGTGCATGTCCTGATGAATGATCCCCTGATGGAGTATCCCCTGATCTGTTGTCCAGGAAATTGACTCTATCTGCTGACGGGGGGACTACATTGTTTGGATTGACATCAGAAATGGATAAATTCTCCATTTGTCTGCACTCATCGGGTTCAGTCTCTTGATAATCATTTTCATCTTCATTTTCAAACCTGAGTTCTTCATGAAAACCAGGGTCTTCAAGTCTAGAAATCTCTTGATCATCAAAAGCTACATTTATAGACTCCATCACCACCTGAAGTCTTTTGTTGTAAACCCTTTAGGCCTTGGATGACAGAGAATAACCTAGGAAAATTGCTTCATCAGCTTTTGGATCAAATTTTCCTAAGTTCTCACCAAAATTCCTTATAACAAAACATTTGCATCAAAAGACATAGAGGAACTGATCACTTTCATTTTAGATTAGGCACTGATCTCCTTTGAAGGAAGTGATGAATCCTTTGTCACTTAGTTGACTTATGCTTAGCAAATTGTGCTTGAGCCCATCAACCAGTGCTACATCTTCAAATGAGACATTCCCATTTGCTGCTTTGCCATAACCATGAGTTAGTCCTTTGCTGTTATCACCAAATGAAATTACTAGACCAACCTTTTCTTGGAATTCTGTGAGCAGTGCTTTGTTTCCTGTCATGTGCCTTGAGCAGCCACTATCTAGAAACTAGATTTGACTGCTTTTGACCTTTCCTTGCACACAAGAAAACATTTAAATTGTTTTTGGTACCCAATTTGTTTTGGGTCCTCTAGGTTTAGTCACAGTAATAGGTAATACAACTTTTTCTTTATTGGTGACTTTTGGTTTTGGCAAATTTAAAACTTTCTCCTTTTTAGGAGCTTTAGCATATGCTTTTGATTTCTCAACAGTTATTTTGCCTTTTTCCTTGGAGGAGCAGGCTTTAACAGTTGGTAAATCATCAGCATACAAGATTGTGCCAGTCAAAATTTGTGGTTTTTCTTTGCATTGAAAAGATAAATGATTACAGTTACCAAAATTTCAGCACACTTTTCTAGGGGCTTCATGAATGGAAGAATAATTGCTAGTTTTATTAACACCTAGCTTACCATTTCTATTCTTCTTGCTTTCCTCTGACAGGCCTTTTTCCCTTGACGGGCTACTACGGCCTGATGCACTCTTTCCCCCTGACGACTGTGTATCCACTGATGCACAATCTAGTTCTTTCATAACTAGAGGGTTGAGTGCTTTGGCAAGAATAAGTTTCTTGCCTCTCCCACCACTAGTGGAAGCTTCACTCACTGGGAAAACATTCCCTGATTCTAGCTTTGTTGTTGCATTAACAAACTTGATAGGTTGTGTTGGCCTTTTTCCAAAGCTAGCTGCCACTTCAACCTCAATGGGAGGTTGCTGCACATGAGTCTCTTCATAGCCTAAACCAGATTTTGGATCAGATTTTGGATTTTTTAAATGATCCTCCAGTTTCCTGTTAGACTCATTCCATCTCTTAATGACTTCCCTTTCTTGACTAAGAAGATTCGAGGTCCATTCCTCTCTTTTGATAGCACAGTCAAGAAGATTTTTAGTCCTTGAGAGCTCTTTTTCAAGACTCTCAAGTCTGGAGTTTTCTGATTCTAAAAGAGTGTTCCTTGCAGATAAATTTTCATTTATTTTCTGAACTCTCTCAGTTTCAGCTACAACACTCCTCAGGGTGTCATAGAGATCCTTTATCTCACAAGCCATTTCCTTAACAGTTTTAACACAATCAACTTTAGACATGTTAGAGGAAATTTTGAGGCTTACCTGTGAGCTGCTACTGTCAGTGGATGAGGCTATCAGGGCTAGGTTGACATACTCTTCATTTTCTTCTTCATCAGAGTCAGCCCAGTCCTTTCCCTCTGCAATATATGCTTTTCCCTTCTTGTTTGCATTAAGAAGGTCAAAGTATTTCTTCTTGTAGTCCACAACATCTTCTTTGTTTCTGGATTCACCATCTTTTGTGGCCTTGCGGCACTCATTTGCAAAGTGACCCAGCTCATTGCATTTGTAGCACTTTATTCTTGATTTGTCAATAAAGTTTTTCGTGCTACTGGGTTTCCTTGCTGAAAATATTTTAGATCCCGAAGGCTTTTGGAATTTCAGCTTGGAAAACCTTTTTGCAAGAAAGGCCATGATTTCATCCAGCTCCTCTAACTCTTTCGGAGAATATTCTTCCTCCTTGAAGTCAGCTTCTTTGTCCTCTTCTATTTCAGCATCTTCTAGTTGCTGCTTCATCAAGACACTTGGCCTTGCTTCTTGTTTTTCCTTCGTGGCAGCCATCAAGGCTACAGATTTAAGCTTTCTGGTATCTCCTAACATTTCAGATCTTTGTTGAACCTCTAGTTCATATGTCTTGAGAGTACCATACAGCCTATCCAAGTCTAGAAAATTCATGTCCTTGGATTCCCTGATGGCTGTTGTCTTAGGATCCCATGATATGGGAAGGGCTCTCATGAACTTTCTGTTCACATCCTTGTTAGCATATGCCTTCCCATATAATCTCAGGTCATTTACCAACCTGTTAAACCTGTCAAACATTTCAGTAAGTGTTTCACCATTTTTCATTGTGAACCACTCATACTGTTGTGTTAACAGCTGCAATTTGTTCTCCCTCACTTCCTCAGTACCATCACAAAGTATTTGTATGGTATCCCATATAGATTTAGACGTGGTAAGATTCATGATAATATTTAGCATATCATCATCTAAACCATTATACAGGATCCCAGTTACTTTGAAATCCTTTTTCACCTTTTCTCTCTCCTCCATCGTCATTTCATCAGGTGTCTTTGGAACAAGCTTTTCTGAAATACTGACTCCATTGACGACTTCTATTGGAATGAGCTTCTTGGGAACGTGAGGTCCTTCTTCTAGAATCTGTAAATATTCATCATCAATAGCTCTAAGATGAACTATCATTCTTTGTCTCCAGAAGAAGTATTTGCCCCTTTCCAACATGGGGACTTTACTGTTTCCAGCTTTGTTGGCCATAGATAATGATCGTTTTTAGCAAGTAAAATCTGCTAAGAGGCTTTGATACTAATTGTTAGTGCAATATAAGCACAAGTGTTTGTAGAAAGGGAGGGGGGGGGGGATGAATACAAACACCTGAAACTTTTCGCTCTTTAAGACTTAAAAGGCTTACTGGAAAACAGTTGTAACAAACAGAAAAACTATAAGAAATGAACACACAGATTCAAGTTAAAATAGTTATATTAAAACTTGGGATTTTTCTGGAAATCTGTATAATCACAAACGTGATTTACAGCTACAATTTCTGCAAATAAAATTCACAGCTTCTCACACTCACTAGCTACGAAAACTTTCTCTGAAAAATAAATCTCTCAAGAAATATATTTTTGAGCTTCCTAGTGTTGTGTGCTTCTTTGTTTGTTTGATCTATTGGATAGATTCAATCTCTGTATTTTTGTAATGAGAACTCCTTTTCTTATATGTTGATCAGTTGATGAAATCACGTGCTAGAGACGTGCTGCTTTTCCCAACTTAGCCGCAAGTATGTCACATCAAAGCCCTTTATGTCAGACTGCTGCATGCTTTGTTGCTTCTTTTTCTTCCCCTGATCTGTGAGCATTTAATGTGAGAGAGTTCTCATTGGATCAAAAACAAACTTCAAGAAATATCTTTCCAGTTGATATTTCTTACTTCTGTAACACGTTACGTTGATTTCCATGTAAGTACTGATGACGGATGCATGCTGTCATAACGATCCACTGACTATCAGCCCTGATGGACTTTGATCAGTGCTTCTGGATCCCCTGATGCTTATTGACTGGATCAGGGCTTCAACCTTCACTTGAGTTTCACTCAGTGCTTCTTGATCCTGATGGTTATGACTGACGGCATACATTGATGGCTTCCCCTGATGCCATGTTGGTCATTCCCCCTGAAGGGTTACCCTGATGGGTTGGCCTAACACTAACATGTCCTGAAGTGTTTCCCTGACGGGTTGGTCTGCCTTCGTCATACCCTGATAGGTTTTCCCTGACGAGTTCCCCCTGATGGGTTCCCTGATGAGTTCCCCCTGATGGGTTCAATCAACGTAACTTGTTTAGAATATCTGATGTGCGGAATACTTTGACTGTTAGCAAGTAACATCAGACATTCTTCTTCACTTTGTCAAGTACTTTGAATGTTTCTGTTTTCTAACTTGTCTTGTGAAGCAATTGACCATCCACTGATTAATAAGATTATTATCAGTGGATGCAAAACTTGTGCTGATCTTAAGGTTTATAAAATACCTCAAGCATTTACAGTTGCACAATTTATTACATAATCATCATCATCATCAATTATCTCTAACAATCCTGATGGATTTAACCATGGCTATTGGAGAAAAAGTCTCATCGTAGTCAACACCTTGAACTTGTTTGAAACCTTTTGCTACCAGTCGACCTTTATAGGTTTGTACATTACCATCCATGTCAGTTTTCTTCTTGAAAACCCACTTGCACCCAATTGGTTTTACCTCTTTAGGTGGGTCAACCAAAGTCCATACTTGGTTGGCATATATGGAGTCCATCTCAGATTTTCATGGCTTCAAGCCATTTCTCACACTGAGGTCCGTTCATAGTTTCTTGGTAGGAAGCAGGCTCATCATCATCTATGAGCATCACATCGCCACTTTGAGTAACAAGATATCCATAATATCTCTTAGGCTCATGGCATGTCCTACCAGATCTACGAGGGGCTTTTGTTACTTGAGCAAGTTCAGTTTTCGCAACAACTTGTGGTTCCTGCTCATGTTCCAACTCAGGTTCATTGATATTTTGTGGTTCTCGAATTTCTTCGAGTTCTACATTCCTCCCACTGTTTTCTTTAGAGAAAAATTCCCTTTCTAGGAAAACTCCAGTACGAGCGACAAACACTTTGTTCTCCGAAGGTTTGTAGAAATAATACCCCTTTGTATCTTTAGGGTATCCTACAAAATTACACTTATCCGATTTAGGTCCGAGCTTGTCGGAAGCTAGACGTTTTATATACGTTTCACATCCCCAAATCTTCATAAAAGACATACTAGGACGTTTCCCAGTCCATATCTTATTCGGTGTCTTTTGAACCGTCTTTGTAGGAACACGGTTAAATGTAAAGGCAGCAGTTTCTAGGGCATGACCCCAGAAGCTTATCGGAAGATCTGCATGATTCATCATGGATCGTACCATGTCTAATAAGGTTTGATTCCTCTTTCAGACACACCATTCCATTGTGGTGTTCTGGGTGGAGTGAGTTGTGATATTATACCATACTCTTTAAGAAGATTATCAAATTCCTGACTTAAGTATTCACCACCTCGATCTGATCGAATGACTTTTATACTTTTGCCAAATTGGTTTTGTACTTCATTCTTGAATTCTTTGAACTTTTCAAAAGATTTGGATTTGTGTTTCATAAGATACACATATCCATATCTA
Source organism: Centella asiatica (assembly GCA_014636745.2). Taxonomy (NCBI): domain Eukaryota; kingdom Viridiplantae; phylum Streptophyta; class Magnoliopsida; order Apiales; family Apiaceae; genus Centella; species Centella asiatica. Next base: position 36,231,483 of record CM025788.1, read on the forward strand.
CTGAAATCATCAGTAAATGTAATAAAGTAGCAAAACCCAGATCTAGCTAGCGAACTCATGGGTCCACATACATCAATATGTATGAGGCTCAATACATCGCTGGCCCGTTCACTATGTCCAGTGAAAGGTGCTTTAGTCATTTTGCCTAACAAACAAGACTCGCATACATCATATGATTTAAAATCAAATGAGTTCAAATACCCATCTTTATGGAGTTCGGATATGCGTTTCTCACTGATATGGCCCAAACGACAATGCCAGAGATAAGTCAGATTAGAATCTTTCGATTTTAGTCGTTTAGTATTTATATTATATAGGGGCATATGTAAATCAAGAACATAAAGACCATTAAACAATTGTGTTACTCCATAACACATTTCATTTAAATAGAAGGAACAACTGTTATTCTTTATTATAAACGAAAAACCATTCTTGTCCAAACAAGAAACAAAGATAATATTCCTGCTTATAGCAGGCACATAATAACAGTCTTCAAGTTCTAATACTAGCCCAGTGGGCAAAGATAAATGGTAAGTTCCTACAGCTAATGCAACAACTCTTGCTCCATTCCCAACGCGTAGGTTCACCTCACTTTTAGCCAATGGTCTACTCCTTCACAGTTCCTGCACATTAACACAAATGTGAGAACCAAATCCAGTATCAAATACCCAAAATGTAGAAGTAGATAAATTTACTTCTATAACATATATACCTGAATCGGAAGTCCCACTTCCTTTCTTCTTCTTTAGATCTTCCAGGTAAGCATGACAATTCCTTTTCTAGTGTCCAGGCTTTCCACAGAAGTGACAATTACCTTCTTTAGCTATCCCACCTTTAGGCTTCAAAGCCTTATTGGATTTGGAGTTGGATTTGGCAGCAGATTTAGATCCCTTCTTCTTTTTCTCGCCCTTTCAATATCCATTGGCATTCCCCTTTTGCACCATCAACGTGGGAGCGGGTCCTGCCTTCTTCATGTTGTTTTCAGCAGTTCTTAACATGCTCAACAACTCAGTAAGTGGTTTCTCAATCTCCTTCGTGAGGTAATTCATAACAAATTGAGAATAGTTGTGGTTCAGAGATTGCAAGACAAGATCAGTTTGAGCCTCCTGAGTAATTGGAAAGCCCAACCTATCTAGGTTCTCAATATACCCTATCATCTTCAGAACATGTGGACCGACTGGATCACGTTCACCCTGCTTGCAATGATACAATGCCTTGCTCGTATCATACCTCTCCTGCCGAGCATGCCCCTCGAACAACTTCTTAAGATGTTCAATCATATCATAAGCATCCATTAACTCATGTTGCTTCTGAAGCTCAGGGTTCATGGTTGCTAACATAAGGCGGCCCACATCCAGAGCATCATCATGATGCTTCTTGTAAGCATTCTACTCTGCACGTGGTGCAGTGGTAGTTGGTGCAGCAAGAATTGGTCCATCCAAGACATAAAGCTTGCACTCCTGTTTGAGGACAATCCTCAAATTCCTATGCTAGTCTAGAAAATTAATCACATTCAGTTTTTCCTTCTCAAGGACTGATCGTAGTGAAAGGCTATTATTATTGTTGTTGTTTGCCATTGATATCTACAATTCATAAATGCAGAAATAATAAGTAAATTTGCAGAAATTTTAATATTATGTATTTGGTAATGGCACGTTCAAAATATACCTCCCACTATTTTATTCAAATTAATAGCCCTCACCATTAATTCAGAAATTATTTCTTTTAAATATTTCTAGTGAGCCAAGATCCATATTTCATGATGCCCTAAGTTAGCTTTGGCTAATCTCTCAAAACTTAATTATTTAGGTAGACAACACTTTGTCAATTATATCATATATAACTCTTGGATAGCTTGTCGAACAACATTTGTTCAACCCCAAATTATGAACTTATACAAACTCTATGCCTCTAAGCCCACAATCTTAATGTGATAGCCTAGTTAAGTCAAGCCCAATTTTAACAGTTTGGATATCACAATTACTCTATCGCACCTTACCAAGATAAACGGGGTACTTTGCTTTGGCAAACCTACACCCATCGATCAAGGCATTGATGAGTGTTAATCATTGGAAGACATCTATTTTAGACTTAATGATTTTATGAGGGATTTTATTAATTAATTTAGATCTCACAGTATATACTTGACTTTGGTCCTTAGTTTAATATAAATTCACTTGTGTAACGTCATTTGGAGGCTACAAATAATTTATTTGACTTATTTGAGACATTAGATTAATTATTCCTTAATTAATCTTGGCTTAAATGATTTATTAATCATTTATTATTAATTAATCATTCATCCCTTAATTATTATTTAATTTTCCTAAATAAAAATATAATTATTTGATAGTCAAATAATTAAATTCTTATTTACTAGTAACTTAAATGATTTATTAATTATGTATTAAAAATTAAGATTTATTCCTGAATTATTATTGCATTTCTTTAAATAATAAGAACAAGTATAATTCATTTTTAATACAATAATTATTTCTTGTTGAAATAACTCATGTATAATAAAGAAGTAAAATAAAAAAAACCAATTATCCTCCAACAGTATATCCATTATAGGATAAATTGTACATCATATGGTAATTGAATCGGTGGAAAATTTCTACCTAGGATAGTTCATCAGTGGATAATTTCTCCTGGGTGAGTAATTTCATTGGTGGATAATTTAAACTCGGCGGTAATTTTATCGGTCGATAATTTCTACCAAGCCTAGTTCATCGGTGGATAATTTCTCCTCGATGGATAATTTCATCATCTTCCTCTTATCCACCAGTACCCCAAGGCGCTACACCAGCGTCACTACCGTACCCCCAAAATACTTATTCGACACATTAAGGTGGGGAGATCCCCTCCATGAGGTTTGACATAGGGGGAAAAACCCATAGCCACCTTGCCTTTGGCTGAAACACGACAGAGAGAGGACTTAACATCGATTCGAGCATGGCCGAACTCGGCCATTTTGGTTCATTTCCATCAATTTGAGCATGACATTGAAGCTTAAGGCTTCCAGGAACTTATACATGGCCTCTATTTTAATTTTTAACAACACAATCATAAACAAAAGTTAAAATTTCAATTTAGGTGCTTAGAAGTTCTCGACTAAACTCAAAATGATGATACGGGAAATGGTTCCAACAATAGATCGAGGCAAAATGATCCTCGATGATGTAGAAAAAAAGTGATATGCACAATTTCAGCAAAGATACACACGGTCGGATTTTAGCCAAACTCAAATTAGGGTTCGTGGTGTTCACAATTTGTTCTTGAATTTTGATTTTTTTAAAATAAACTTTAAAATTATATAACTTTTAAACCATTAATGTTATGGACATGTATTATATATGAAAATGATACTGAAGAATATTCTCTACATAACAACGTTAACAAAAATGACAAAATAGTGCAGAAATTTTAATGCAATATGTTACCTCTTTAAAGTTTTTGTGAGAATAAATGTTTGATCTCTCAATAAATGTTTGTAATGATTTAGATGTGTTTGGTGAGTAAAATTTATTGGAGATTTAATAAGGGGCTAGAGTTTTGAACTTATTCTATATATAGTAAGTTAGGACAATTTTTGGCCATTAGAGACTTTTTAATGAAAATTTATTTAGATTGGCAAAATAAATTTTTCTTATTTTTACCATTTAGGGTAATGCTAATTTTTGAGTTCAAAATGTTATTTTCTCTTACATTTAATATCTATAAGAGATATATTATTGTTCTATATTGAGTTTATTGAAACTCCATGTTAGGAATATTGCCTTTGATGATGATACTTATACTTAGAATTGATAAGTTTATAAATTGTACAATAGATGTAGATGTGTTTTATAAATATTAGCAGATACGTTTTTTTAGCTGGATTTTTGTTAGTATTATCCTCTGATGTGTTATTTGTTCATCAATGGATAATAGTTAGGTCTAGTGGATATTTATCATCCGACGATGTAATTCATTCATCAAAGGATGTTAGGAATTATATTATTTGATGATGATGTAAAATACTTAGAATTGTTAGATTTGAAATTGTACTAGAATCTACTAGTGTGTTATATAAACATTAGTAGATAAATTGCAGCTAACTTTGTCTAAATATTATCCTCTGACAGTATAAATTGTTCATCAGTGGATAATAGACTGGTTAGTGGATGTTATCCTCTGACAGTGTAAAATATAAATCAGTGGATAAATTAGAGGATAAATCATCACATCAGTTAGTCAAAGGATAAAAATATGCCTCGATTGATATGTGTTCTTTATCAGAGAATATTATGAAGAAACACGTTCCTCAAATGATATTCAGCAGAAACATGTTCATCAGAGGATATTTTGTAGCAGAGTATAAATGGCTACCAAAGGATAAAGCTTGTATGTAGTACGTTGGTTATTGGATGATAAAGTTCTTCATCAGCAAATAATGACCATCGACAGATAATCTGCATCAGAGGAAAAATGATTGTCGACAGATAATTTGTTCATCAACAGATAATGACCATCAGTAGATAAAGTAGTCATCAACAGATACATAGTTATTAGTGGATATTAAAGATGACATATGGCTGACTGCAACAAACTCCTAAGTTTGTTAGATTCTGAAATTAAAATAAGGAAGCTGGTCCAATAAAGAGAGATTGAGTACCAGAGAAGATACACAGAGATAACTTAAACATAAAGATAGCAGATATGGCGTGTCTGAGAGATAGCGTAACAAAAGAATTATGTAATAGAGACGCAATGCTACAATTATTGAAGAAAGACATAGATGTTTTTTCAGAAAGGTAATAACGCAACTATTCACCATGAACAGATGAAGAAGGAAGCTGTCTATAATTAGAGATACAAAACAGAGAAGAAAAAGACATATTGAGAAACATCAATATACATCTCGAGAGTTAAAAAGAATCAATACATAAAGAGAAGATGTAATTGATTTAAAGAGAAAGCAGTTGTATCAAATTCATAGAGAGTTAGATATTGAGAGATACAAAGAAGCAAATTCATAGAATTTGAGTAGCAAGTTTTTAGAACTTGAGAAGTTAAAAATTATTTTCTAGATTGTAGTTATTCATCACTAAACAGATTAAAGAAATTGGTATTAATAGTTTTTGATTACCAAATTGTATTTTAAATTCAAGATCAATAATAATCATTTTTTATTGATTGATATAATTTGTCTTGATTATAATTCTGCAATTCATTTACAGATTATATTGTGATATTTACAGAGGATAAATGTTCATAAGAAGATAAAGTCTTCATTAAAGGATAAATGTCCATTGGCGAATAAAGTATTCACAAAGGATAAACGCGTCAGTAGAAACAGATTTGTCATAGGATATTGAAGATCAATATTGAGTGGAGTCAGAAGCTAATCTGAATCAAGTTAGGAAAAAATCCAATCAAATATCTAATTTGGAATAGATTTCGGATTATCTTCAAATCAGATCAAATCAAGTTCCAAGTCAGATTAGGATTATTAAACTTGTATATATAGATTCAGATTAGAGAAACGAATGAATGAATTTTACAATATACGATACATTATTATTGTTATTACGATTACGAAAGAGAGAGATTCATTGTAATAACACAACAAGTTATTTGAAATTGAGTAGCTAGAAATATGTTATAGAATTTGCAATTGTTCATCATTGAACAGATTTTTTCAAAAGTTGTTATCAAGTTGTGATTATTAGGTTGTAACTTAGGTTTAGAATCAATACAACAAGAGAATCAATACAACAAGATTTTATTGTTTCAAAGATGATTCATATTATTTTTAATTCTGCAAATTGTTCTTAAATTATCGCATGATCTTTACATTAAATGAATAAAATTTGATATATGTATTCAATCCACCTTCTACAAATATTCATGTGGGAACAACACTCTGGGAAATTGGTTCGCATGGGCGACATGTAAATATGATCACGAGATTTTTATCCTATTCCAAATTTTGAACTTTTATAATGTCATGTTTCACGTTTTATTACCATTTCATGTTAGTGAATGCGCTCGTCTCGATTTGCATGATTGTTACATATACACTATTATAAAATTATTAATTCTCAAGAAGGAAAAGAATTTCATAAGTATCACGGATTAGTATTTATACAATTTTTATTTGAATTTCTGGTTTCTCACATGTATAATTTTGACTTTGGAATTTCTACCTTCTTTTCACCAAATTTTTTTTATTAAAAAGAGTGAAAATAAAAAAAAAGGTTATTACTTCCGTTCAGATTTATGTCACAATTTAATTTTCACTGATCAAATTAATTAATTTTTGAACTCTCAATTTAACAAATATATTTTATTTTCAGAAATTATAAAAATTGAATTCAATAGTATATTCAATATATTTTTTTATGATAGTAGTTTTGTATCTTTATCTAATAAATATAAAAAGATATTTTAAGGTCAAATATAATCAATTTGACCAGAAAAAAAATTAAATTATGACATATATCTGAACAAAGGAGGATTAAATATTAATAAATTTATGCACACAAATTAAATTATAAAAAAAACTTACAAAAATATATAAAGACCAAAAAAAAATTCTAATTATTCGTATATCAAATTCTTATTAATACGTTATTTTCTCTTATAAATTTACTTGTATACATATGCGAGATTGAACTAACTCATTCTGCCGTGACGACGAGAATACGAGATCCAAAAGTCACTTAAACATTATTTAAACCATAGTTGGCAAGCGATCCCCTCTATCTCATTAGAACAAAATTTTATAGTAAAAAAATTAGAGGTGATCCAAAAGGGTGGGCTACGTACATCATGGATGCCATGAGAATATGAGATAGACCTCTCTCTCTCTCTCTCTCTCACACACACACACACACACTTTTTGTAATTTTTCTTTCAAAAACGTCGCACTTTACGGACGTTATCTCATTTTAACGTTTCAACATCAAAACCGATCGCCGTGCCCACTTGCTTTATATGAGCAACAAAGGAAATCTACGTTTAGATAATGAAGAAAATACCTACTTGGTGTTTGACTTATTATTAATATGTTTTCCATTCTTATTTCTTAACGTTCATGTTGATTAATCTTCTCCATGTATTACTTTATACATACATTTGAATTCAGATTAAATTTCATTTGTGTTAAACTTTTAACGATAATAATTTTGTGATATGAATTGATTAAATTATACTGAATTGATTGATTTAAGATAAATCAACTGAATCAATGCCCAATTAACTATTTCGAAAGTTATCATCATAAGGGATAGTGTATAGTTATAAATTTCAAGTACCGTGTAGGCGCATATTCGACAATTTCAACTAGCTAATATGTATACGACAAAACTGATCACCAAAAATAAAATTTACGCAAGAAAATCAGAACAACAAATCTTTTCGCACAACCTACTTTACAAGAGAAATTTACAAAAGTACATAAATATAAAAAAAAAAATTTAATTAACCGCATTGATTGAAGAAGAAATGAAGTAATAAAATTGTTCATAAGTCAAATTTTCATTGATTTATAAGTTTTTATTATAAGTTAGTTTATGTGCATAAATATGTTCAAATCACAAACATTAACATGAATATAAAATTACTTGACATTGACTTGACATATATTTAAGCATCTTTTCTGAAAAATAAAGATATTAGAGGTTGAAGTTTTATTGGTTACAAGGTTGAGTTTTAAACAAAAACTTTTTTTTGTAAAAAAAAAAAAAAAAAAAAACTAATAAGCATTAGCGCATCTTAAGCCACTTGCACCTGTATATTTTAATAGATTCTATTTTATATACTCAAATCACTTTTTTAATAATTTACAGAATCTCTATATATATATATCTATTATTGTATAGTAATTTAGCAATAGTGTTTCTATTTTGGAAATAATCTTATATTTTAATCATATTCCATCTGTAATTATAAAAATTAAAAATAAAATTATATCACAAATCTAATTATCGGAATGAAGTATCCAATGATTGTTACCATATATATAAAATATTTAAAAAAGCATGTATGTCTCTCAAAATTAAAGTATCATAACAAAAAAGAATAAAAGAATAAAAATTAACAAGATAATCAACAATTAAAAAATAAAATAAATAAAATCTATAACAACGCTATATGACAAAAATATAGAGCACCACGATAAAATTACTAAAAAATAATAAAAAATTAAGAAATTTAGAGTTATTACATTATTTTGATTAAATAAAGTAAAATATATTTAGTATTAGGTCATGCAAATTATTTTAGATAATTAAAAAGCCATTAAAACCTGAAAATATAAAAATAACTTAAAAAATATAATCAAATGAAATAATAGCTTATTAAATGACTTATATCTAAAAAAAAAATACACCCATTAACTTTTCAAATTTATAAATATAAAACTGAAAATATTATAAACATCAATATGAATTACTGATCCCATTTTTAATATAATAAAAAATATTAAAATAAAAAATAATACATATTATAGACTCAATAATTTTGATCAATTCAAAAAAAAAAGAAAATTATGTTGTGCACATGTCGACAAACTAGTTTTAACAATTACATTAGTATCTCTATTGTATAAAATATTACTTAATACTTCTATCAATGCTTATTCAACCGTTAAGATTTACACATTAATTTTAAAAAATTCAAATATTAGTAATTATGAAATTAATTAATATATAATAAAATAAAATTATTTTTGAAACTATAAGTAGAAAGCAAAGATTCTTTTTTAAAAATTAGTTCTAAAAACATGAAAGGAATATAACCAAGTAAAACTAAAAATTCCCAACCACAACATTTCATCGTTTAAGCTTTACTTTCATGGCGCATTCTGTGAGCCAGTATTAACTTAAACACACCATCACTTTCATATAAAAAAATAAAAGCCAATAGAATTAAAAAAAATTGTTACTAAATTCATTTATTGAGCAATGAAAAATAGTTAATTTAATATGTAATAACAATAGTTGGTTCTTTTTAAAATGAGGTGAGTTTTATGCAATGTTATTAAAATCAGATTGGATCGGCCGGTTCGATCGGTTTAATCGCGAACCGGCCGTGGATCTAGTCGATTCGATCAAAATTAGCGGTTCAGAAAAAAACTGAGAAAAAATCGGTTGAAGCGGAAAATATCGATCGAACAGGTGAACCGGAATAAATCGGGTTTTCTCTTTCTTTTTCTTTTTTTTTGTATTTTTTACTAAGTGAGTTTTCTCCTTTTGTTCTTTAAAACTGTGTCTTTTGCTCTTTTGTGAATCGATTTAATAAATTTTTAGAATATTTGATGAAGTTATTTTAATTTATAAGAATATTGTCAGTTTATTATGAATGTTTAGAATATTTGATAAATTTATAAGAATATTTATGATTTATATAATATTTTTCATAAAAAAATAATAGTCTTTTGAAAATATTCGATATTCGGTTACGATAATATTGGTTTCATGTGTAATAACTGGTAACTGATAAGTCTTCTCCGGCTTCGTATCACAAAATCTAACTAGCAGATTTTCTTGGCCACCATTAACAATTTGACGAATTCATTTGTGTAAGTACTAAGTTTTTCCATCTCTGTTCGAAATAAAAACTCCTCGTTTCCTCAGATGGATCAAACAATCACACGAATTTACCAAAAAGTAGTGTCTGAATTTGTACGATTCTCCAATTTGTGATACTCTGTTCTTGATGGTAGGTAGCAAATTCGCAAGAGACAAAGCGAGGGTGGGAGTCAATATTTTATTCAAGTATATTGTTTACAGGTTATGAATGAAAACGTTAAATCTAGCACATGGCCATACCAATACGAGGCCTGTTTTCAAAATAACGGTTTTTTTACGGACATTAAATTTTGTCTGTAATTTAACTATTTACATGATTTTTGAGACTCTCATGCAAATACTTTTACTATATATCTCGTGATAATGAATAACATTATTATCATATTCTCTCAATTTGAATATATTTAACCCTATTAATTTTTAATGGTCAAATCAACTAACTTCGAATTTCATAATTTAATTAATGAATTATAAATTTCAAAATACAAAAATTAAGTTTATTATTATTATATATAATACAATATCTTATGAAAATAGTTATATACTTATACTATGTATATGTATTAATTATAAAAATGACCAATTTAACCTGAAAATTTAATAAAAACAAATAAAAGTGGATAAAGAATAATAATAAGTGTAATTATAATTGTTAGGATATAATGATAATCATATTAAACATAACATATAATTAAAATTAGTAAAATAGTTATATAATCTTATATAATTAAAATAGTGATATAATTAACCATTTATCTTTTTCTCTCTTTCTCTCCTCCAAGATCCTTGCCTCCATCCCTAGATCGTCTTTTTGTTTCTTTTAGTTTGTTTGAATAGAGTTTTCTTTGGGGAATTTGACTTTTGCTTGTATGATTTTCTTTTTTCTAAGTATAAATTTTTATATTTTTACGAGATCTTTTCTCTGATTTAAATTTATTCATCATCACAATATCTATTTTTATTACGTGAGATTGATAAAGACTCAAAAAAATCAAACTTAACTTGGGATCTAGAGTTTTGAAGGAACCTGCTGCATTCCGCCAATTATTATGGTTGATCAAAAAATATATTGTCATTTAAATGGTTCTATAGTAAAACATATGCTTCAATACTTTTTTAATTAAATGATATGTGATGATTTTGTATTTTTCATTTTTATTTTACGTGCTTATTATAATCAAATTCATTATACTTTAAAAGGATTTATAATTTGATTTATTTAATGAATGAAATTAAAAAAATATCATTTATCAAAAAAATAAAAAAAGAATGATACTAATCATCATGCGTACAATTAAATTTTAAAAGTTCAGCGTCCCTTGTAGAGGTTCAAACTTCCAATTCATATATATTTATCACATGGGATATAGGAGAGAAGTCAACCTTTACTAATGACTATTTAAGTTATTATTATTTTTTAATTTGGCTTATTTGGAATGCACCAAAAAAAGACTTCAATAACTCTGGTGTCTTTCAATCAATATATATAAAAAAAAGTAACACATAAAAAGAAAAGAAGTTCAACCTAGTATATATAAATGTCATTTTTCATGAGGCATATATAGTACAGAGTAGTTGTTTTTGTCATCTTTTAAATTTTTAAGTGAAATTCAATTTAATATTGTGTAAATTTTGATATACTCCTGTCATCTTCCCTAAATAATACTCCTATGTAGAGTACTAGTGTACTATATTTGTATCCCCTTTTCCTTTCCTGCTTTTAAATGAAAATAGATGAACATGCTAAGCGGAGAAAATTCGTTTTTTTGGGGACCGTATTATTATGTGAAAAAAGGCCTAGCCTAGTTGAAATTTTCGTGATGAATACGAGGCTACAAATTAAGTGAAAAAAAGAAAAAGAAAGAGCGAGAGAAGAAACTTTTGGACTCACCAACCCGCTCAACAGCTCACACCTACCACGGCTTTATCTTGTTGAAATACCTAAAACAGAGAGAGATAAATTATTGTGTGTATATATAATATATATATATATATAAAAACCAACCGTCCGTTAAATTAACTAGACGGCGTGAAGTGAGATAGATGTATCTAGCAGGCTGTTACTCACTCTTACCAACCCCCGGGGAACTGGGTAGCTCTTGTTCCGCCTCTCTCACCTAACCCACCAACTAAAAAGTCGTAGTAACCCCAACCGGCTGAGGAGCTAATTGAGGTGCTTGTAGCAGTATATAATTAAATCATCCCCCCCAACCAACTCTCCACAACCCATCCATTCATCCATCAAAATATATTAAATAATATAAGTGTTTTGGCAACAATCACCTGCCCCCAACATATTTCATTTCATCAGAAGAAGATAATATAGATAGCTCCTAGATAATCAAAGAAATTATCAATTAATCAATGGTGATGATGGATCTTCTCTTGTTGGAGAAGGCCCTCGTGGGTCTGTTCGTGGCCACCATGGTGGCCATCGCGGTGTCAAAGCTCCGCGGCAAACGGTTCAAGCTCCCTCCCGGACCCTTACCCGTACCCGTGTTTGGGAACTGGCTCCAGGTAGGGGATGACTTGAACCACCGCAACCTCACCGACTATGCCAAGAAGTTCGGGGAGGTTTTCCTCCTCCGGATGGGCCAACGCAACCTGGTGGTGGTTTCGTCCCCAGACCTGGCCAAGGAAGTCCTCCACACTCAAGGGGTGGAGTTCGGCTCCCGCACCCGCAACGTCGTCTTCGATATCTTCACCGGCAAGGGCCAGGACATGGTCTTCACCGTCTACGGCGAGCACTGGCGGAAGATGCGTCGGATCATGACCGTCCCCTTCTTCACCAACAAGGTGGTCCAGCAGTACCGTCAGGGTTGGGAGGACGAGGTGGCCCACGTGGTGGCTGACGTCAAGGCCAATCCTGAGGCTTCCACCAAAGGGATCGTGCTGAGGCGGCGTTTGCAGCTGATGATGTACAACAACATGTACAGGATCATGTTCGACAGGAGGTTCGAAAGTGAAAACGACCCCTTGTTCTTGAAGCTCAAGGCCCTCAACGGCGAGAGGAGTAGGCTCGCTCAGAGCTTTGACTACAATTATGGTGATTTCATCCCTATCTTGAGGCCTTTCTTGAGAGGATACCTCAAAATCTGCAAGGAAGTCAAGGACAAAAGGTTGCAACTTTTCAAGGATTATTTTGTGGACGAGAGAAAGTAAGTCCTCCACCCCAATACTTTTATTTTATTTCATTGCTGCCCCCAATCTTTAATTTCATCTCCTACTCTGCTGTATTTTTTTCTTAACTATCTACTACACTAACCACTCATTTTTAAAACATAATTAAATCGCTTAAAACCTGATTGATTAGGGTTTTTTCTTTTCCTTTCTTTTCAAAAAGTTGCTCATTAATAAAAGTATACCATTTGACCCTTTTTTACTATCGACTTTGCTATTGCACTCTTATTCATTTTAAAGCTGATTTTGCCTTCAATTGCACAATATCATATTTGGGTTTGCCTTCCATAAACACTCTGATTAAGACTTTTAACAAAACTCTGATACCAATTAAGATCGTATTTGTTTAGCTCTTATTATTTCTTAGGATCTGAGCATATTTAGATTTTTACATCATTCAGATCATTCCGTTTGTATAGGCCTACTACTTAGCTTGTAATAGGTTCAAATTTTATGATTAAGTCACTAAAACGAAGGTGAATGAGATAAAACCTTTATTCTTTTGATAAAACAATAAAAGAGTTTAATTCAGTTATTTAAGGCAAAATTTTAAACAAACAATAAATTTTATATTCAGATTCAAATATAAATATTTAATTGATTCAATAAATTTAAATCAAAATAAATCTATTTCGATTTAGAATCTTAATGAAATAAACTCAGCCTAAACTTAATCTCCAACATTGTCCTAGTCCAACTTACCGACTTTACATATAAAAATTTTAACAATTTAGTTTAAGTGATGATAAAAATAGGTTCCGTGCGGTCCCTAAATAGTCGGTCACTGGCCCAAGCTCCACGTATACCAATACTGGGGAAATTTGTGATGTGAATTCGTGAATTCATTAAAACTTTTGGAATCCTAGCAATTTTGTATAAATGAAATTATTCTTAGAATTCATAATCTGAGTGTTAAAAAATTAAGTCTGAACTTTTTTGTGGCACTAGGAGAATATAAGAATTAGCGTTTCACCAGAAGAACCAGCGCTTAAATCTTCTTACCTGTCCATTAATTGTTAATATGTTTAAGCTTCAGTCTGGAATCAGCTTCACATATAAACATCACCATCTGAGTATAATATTGGGCGAGACTTTCTTGAACTTTCTTGCAATCTTTGGATCTTATCTATTAACATATATGAAAGAATGCCATCATCATCTACATATTTATCTAACTTTCTGAAATTGCAGGAAGCTTGAAAGCACAAAGAGAATGGATAGCAATAGCTTGAAATGTGCTATGGATCACATTTTAGAAGCTCAACAAAAGGGAGAGATCAACGAGGACAATGTTCTATACATTGTTGAGAACATCAATGTTGCTGGTATTTGTTCTTATTCAACTTTAGTTTCTCATACTTGTAGTTCTGTTTCTGATACTGTCATCTGTGGTGCTACATTGATTCTAATTTTTTTTCGTAAATTGTTAACATCCACCAATTTTTCTTTTTATAAATGTCGTTTAAAAGATGATTTTGGCAATTAGGAATGAAACTAAAATTGGGACTCTGTTCATATGTGATGCTAGGTTTGTTGTTCAGTGTCATTTCGGTTTTGTTCCTTTGTATTTGATGGCATTGACTTCCTGGTTAAAATTGCCCGATTAGTCAGGTGTAGTAGTATTTAGATATATACAGTAAGTGATCCAGAGCTTCTTTGTATGCACATTCTGGTTCAATGTTTTATTGCAGCTAGCACTAATAGATAGATATGTTTGTAATGAAACAGCGATTGAAACCACACTGTGGTCAGTTGAATGGGGCATTGCGGAGTTGGTTAACAATCCTAAAATCCAGCAGAAGCTCAGGGATGAGATTGACACAGTGCTTGGACCAGGAGTTCAAATTACAGAGCCAGACACTCACAAACTCCCATACCTTCAAGCTGTGATCAAAGAGACACTACGTCTTAGAATGGCTATTCCCCTGTTGGTCCCTCACATGAACCTTCATGACGCAAAGCTTGGGAGTTATGACATCCCTGCTGAGAGCAAAATCTTGGTGAATGCATGGTGGCTTGCCAATAATCCTGCTCATTGGAAAAATCCAGAAGAGTTTAGGCCAGAGAGGTTCTTAGAAGAAGAGTCCAAGGTTGAGGCTAATGGAAATGACTTCAGGTATCTCCCTTTTGGTGTAGGGAGGAGAAGCTGCCCCGGCATTATTCTTGCATTGCCCATTCTTGGTATTACTATCGGACGTCTGGTGCAGAATTTCGAGCTGTTGCCTCCTCCAGGACAGTCTAAGATCGATACCTCCGAGAAAGGTGGACAGTTCAGTTTGCACATCTTGACGCATTCCACTATTGTGGCCAAACCAAGATCAATTTAACAATATAATGATAATAATAATAATAATAATCATTGTTCTTCTATTTTTGTTTTTTCAGATAGTCAAAGTGGTTTTGCAGACAATTTGTCACTATGATATTATATTTGTATGTCTTGTAAATTTATGCATCTCCCAGAATTCTGGAAACAATCTTCAATTTAAGGTCCGTCATTGTCCCAATTTGGATTTTAAAATGATCATCTTGCAGTGTCAGTTGCATTACATTGTTGAATGCTGCTTTACATTTTCGCATGGACTCGGAGAGGGGTTCTTTTTTGCAGCCTCACCATGTACACATTGTCGAAAAAGAACATACACTTCACTTATATTGAAGAAGAGGGAAGAACAAACGGATACACTTCAAGTATCTATTACTTATATAAAAAGATAACTCTGTGATAAGAATTGTTTACCGCACCTTCTCTTTCCATAAGATTAGAAAATATATATTGATCATATTAATCATCTGATTTTTCATCAAGCAGATAATAATCTTTTGCTGGGAAAAGAAAGTAGTCAACACATTTTCAAAAATTTAAAAATTTATGTTTTAAGACACATTTAGACTAATAGGTATGAAAATAAGAAATACTCGGTGCTGCATATTTATTGCATAATTCAAATGATTATGATAGTTTAGGATGATCTGTTTATCACATGATAGTTTTGCTACTTGTTTACAAAAAAGACGCATATGTAGTTCATAGAACATCTGAATTTAACATGTAACGCAGATGCATCATATTTACATTATATTTATTTATTACTATCAAACTAATTAAAATTTGATATTGTAATAAAGTTTAGTCGACTTACTACGGTTGCATTTATTCACCGCCTCTTCTAGTGTTATAATTTAAAATGATTGTAGCCAACAAATCTATATATCTATATATGTCTCTCTCTTTATATATAAAGGCCAACCAATAAAAATTGAGAGACAATTCAATTGGTAGCATATGTATTTATTATGGTAAATTATAGTTTGCATCTTGAACTTTATTTAGTTATATTAATTTGTATCCTAATCTATAAAAATTGTTATTTATCACTCCATATTTCTTGTTTTTTTCCAAATATTCACTTTAAAAACATGAAATCGGTCAAAATCACCGTTGACTTCGTCAACTTATACTAACTATATTAAAAAAAATTTTTTTCGTAATACCTAAAAATTATGCTCGATAATTTTATATTATTTCACCCGTTACAAAAAAGAGTAATATTTGATAATAAAATTTATTTAAGAAAACAATGTTTACAAAAGAAATTATTCTAATGTTATATTTTTAAAAATTTATCACTACAATAAATTTCATAAGATAGTTACATTATTTGTATATGTACTTCTCTCAGTCGGCCATTGAAAAAACCTTAACAAAACATATCAACTAATTACTTTTGTTAGTATAAATTATGATGTTTTTGTTTGTTGTTGTTCTGAATTTTACAAAACAATGATCATTTGATATGTACAAAAATAAAAATTGTAACATATCATATGATTGTTGGTATTTATTAGCAATGTTCTCAAATTTTTAATGAACAACAAGCAAAAAACGGATAGCATTTTTAGGTTTTTTCAAATAACCACAAATTTTTATTTAACTTGATGTAGAATATATTTTATTATTTTTCATTAATATAAATTATTTGATAGATGCTATATCTAGCATTAATTTAGAAAATGTAAAATTAGTTTTACTCTTTTTTATTATTCAATAATAAATTCAACTTGTAATATTGTTTTACTAAAATTTACTATATAAGTTTTTTATACGATTAATATGTTAACATTAAATCTTAATAAATAACAAGATCGAGCTAATTATAAATATTATATTTCATTTGATTCAAAAGAAAATTGAAATTAATGTATGATTGTTAGATATTTTATATTATAATTTGATTTTCATTATTGATTACAAATATAAAAGTATAACGAAGATTTGGATAAATATTTTCTAATTTTTTTCAAACAAACTCACGCTTTACACAAATATTGTGGCTAGTAAAACCAAAAGTTTAAAGGGAGATCTTATGGGTCGATATTTTGTTATTTCTTAACAAAATAGGACTACAACTTTGATTATCTTTTGTGACTAAATTCAGCTAATTATTGGTTGTGAATCTAAAAAAAAAAAAAATATATATATATATATATATTATTACTTCTCATGATATCAAAAAATTATATTTCAATAATATAATATAATCTTTATTAAAATAATAATAATAATTATTATTATTATTAAACTATCGTTCTTCGCATGAGTTCAAAAGCTAATTTTAATTTATGAGTGATTAATAGAAACTCTAACCTCCATTAACAAAAATTTCTAAGAAAATTTATTTTAGGAGAAACTCTCCCAAAATCTTTTTTTTTTATTGTTTATGTTTTTCAAAAAAAAAATGACTTTTCTTCTTTGAAATATATTTCATCAAGATATTTGAATTATATCTGATTTTGAATTATTAATCCACTATCACGAGATTTATTTTATTTTATTTATTGAAGATTTCTTTGTGAATACTTAATAAGAACTCAAGACTTGGTTTACATATTGATGCTCAGAAAGTCTCTCTGACTCCTTGACAACCTTGCTACGTGACTGTCCAAAAATTTTATATCGGATTTCAGTCATCGTCAATAATTGACAAAAAAAAAATAACATAATTCAAATATGCATTTTATTTAATAAGAGAAATAATAGTAATCTCTATTACATTATCCAAAAATAATTGTCTAACAGCGGAAGTCTATGAGCGCCCACACAGACCTTACAATCTAAACATTTTAATAATAGCCTCACGCTTCATTTTTTCTCTAAATTTCATCCAAAGGAGGGCGATCAGGAAACGTTCATCATGTCATTTTCGCCTTGCCTTTATCAGACGGCTCTGCCTTCTCACCATATCCTGTAAAACATTTAATAATAGCAAAGTGAGTGATTTATGCTCACAAGTATATAATCAAGTATTGTGTGATCCTTGAAAGAAAGATAATTTATTGGGTTTAAGTATTTATGAGAGGTTAAGCGGAAACAATGCCCATACCTCTTGATAATTCGGAGAAATATAGTTTCTAGAGTCTCCGAATGATAGCGAGGGATTTGACCATTTACTTTAAAAAATATAGAATAATTTCATATGCGCCTTGTAACCATGTTCGTTTGGCGCACAAACAATATATTAGCTGGTTAGTCTGACCACCGTCTGATTTCATCATGATAACGTACATAGTCAATGCAGAAATCTTTTATCTGCTAGGATTCGATTACTGATGCCTCAGTTTCCATCCCCTATAGATCTTAGGCCCGAGATGCCAGACAGATGCATCCACTAGCCTTTAGTAACCCACACAGATATACTTTACAAGTATGGGATGAAGAATAAGTTTTCTACATCCGTATAGGATTTTCTTTGGCGTGTTAGCGAAATTTGAATAGCTAACAACCACCCAAAGAATACTTGATTCTAATACAACATGTTTCACGTACATCGGATCAAGGGATCGTACGTTACTTAGCTTTGAATAAAATGAAGTATGAATATTGACATAATAAAATCTTGGACATTACGTATATCGAAATAATGATCATACGTATAAATTGAAAGAAAGTAGAGTGAGTATATACTTTCTTTGAGTCCTTACTAAATCTTATATTTTAATAACTTGTATAGAAAACAATTCTGTAAAACATATACATTCAATAACATGAGAAATCTCAACTTAATTACACATGAGATTGCATATGTGACGTGTTTCTAAAAGTCTCAAGTCTGTGATTGACTAATTGAGTTGGGATTCGGTTGGAACCGAATAGGAGTTCGAGAGATTTTTGGACTAATAATACGTCGTTCGTAGGCTCCTAATAATTTTATTTATTTGTTGGGGCCTTAGATTAATTAATTAATTTTAGCTTAGATGATTTTATTAATCATTTATCATCCATCAACATTTATTCATTAATTATTATTTAATTTTTTTAATTAAACAATAATCATTTCTTAATTAAATCTTAATCATAAAAGATTTATAGATCTTTTATCATTTATTAAACATTTATTCTTAAATTATTATTTAATTTCTTTAATTAAATAATAATTATTTATCAATTAAGTAATTTATTGCTTAATTACTTTTGAATTAAATAATTTATTGATCATTTAATATTCGTTTAGAATTTATTCATTAATTATTTTAATTAAATAATGATTGATCTTGATTCATCTATTTAATTAATTAATAAGTATTCCTCAATTAAATATTAGCTTAAATGATTTAGTACTCACTTAATAAAAAATTATTATTTAATTCTTTCAATTTAATAATAATCATTTATAAGTTAATAATTTGTCACTTAATTGTGGTAATTAAGAGACTATTTCTTCATTAATTAATTTATTTCAAAATCATAAAAATTTCAATCATGTAAAAAGTTTATTTACATGTCAAAATAATTATTCATAAGTCATTTATTTATCAATTTAAATTGTATAGGTATTTTATTTTATTTTTAAATTTGGATTAAGCCGAAAATAAAATAAAATGGGCTAGGTCGGATTCGGGACAGAACTGGGTCGGACCGGATCGGATCACGGACGGGTTAGGTCCGGGTCGGTTCAACCGGACTTAACGTCATCATCTTCAACAGGTAGAGTTTTTGTCGGGCTCGAACAAGCATCATGCTTGAACATGCATCATACTCGACCATTTTTAAAAATTTTTTGAAGCAAAATGAAGCCATGAATAGCAGGAATGAAATGCTCAAATCAATTTGAACAAACACAAACTCATCTTGCCAGAATTTCAGTTTGAAAAACCAGGGTTCTTGAGTGTTCTTCATTTATTTCTTGAATTTTTATTTTTATTTCAATTAAACTTTAAAAATCAATAACTCACAATTTACCGATGCTATGCACATGTATTACACATGAATTTGATAGTGAAAAATTTATTCTACACAATGGTAATAATAGAAATTACAATAAATGTTGAAATAAAAAGGCAATGTGTTACTTCTTTAAGGATTTAATGAGCAAAATACCAAATCTTCAATAAATACTCTTAAATGAATTTTTAGATTTTTGTGTGGTGGATTTGCTGGAGAAAAAGACTGAAGTGGAGGTTAGGGTTTAGTTATAATGGTATATTTATATAACTTGAAATTCATTCTTGGCTATTAGATTGGTTTTTGAAAACTTTTCTTGGATTGGAAAATTTTTCCCTTGAATTGGAAATCATCTCCTTGTTTTGCCATTTAGAGAAAATGATGAAGTTTTGAATTAATTAATGTTTAACTTGATTTGTTTAGTCACGTTCGTTACGATTTTTCGTTAGTGAATGTGCACGCGTCAATTTGTGTAATTTGCATGTATACTTAATCGTAAATTTTATCGGTCATTGAAATGAAATATAAATTTCATGACTAACATAATTTAAATGTTCATACAATTTATTTGAATTTCTGGGTTCTCATATGCTTGGCCACGAATAACCTGCACAAACATCCTTGATGGTGGTCGGAATGGGGCGCCTTTGGCGTAAGAGTAAGTAGAGTGTTTAGAAGGGAAGAGGTTTTAAGTGAATTAAATTGAGAGTATTGAAAATGTGAGTTGTGTCTAACCTTTTACCGCCCTTGATCATGCCTTTTATAGGCAAGTTTGTTGAGATGTCACCTAATCGATGTGCAACGCGTGTCCCCTTGAAAAGGACTTTTGGAATCCTCACCTGTTTCTTGATGAGTTTGTTTCTTCACATAGGTGCCACTTGTTGAGGTTGTCAACATATACAGTTTGCTTGTGAAGACTGTGACCTTACTAGTAGGCTCATGAACCAAGGCAGGTGATGCGTCCTTATTGAGGTTATGGCAAAGTGTTGCAGACTCATTAGTAATATTGCGGCAGCCACCTTGATGCGACCTTATTGAGGTTGTGGCAACGAGTGTTGCAGCCTTAGCAGTAATGTTGTGGCTACAGCCTTGATGTGACCTTATTGAGGTTATGGCAACAAGTGTTGCTACCTCACAGGTAATGTAACGGCCATGGCCTTAGACTAATAAACAACGGTGAGTGGTGCAACCTTATTAAGGTTGTGGCAGCCTTAGTTACAACCCTAATACCATCATTTGTCCCTCACTCCTTTACTTCTCTTTCGGGGAGGGAAGGAGGAATTGAAGTCTGCAATCTATATGAGAGTGATTTGTTGTGCTTCCAAGGCCCGAATGGTGTAGCCTCTTTAGGAGATTTGTTTTGATTCTGGGAAACAAAGTGTGCGGCCTCTTTGAGAATGATTGGTTGCGATCGAGTTGCAAGGTCTGCAGACTCTTTGGGAGATTCATTGTGACTTTGAGGCGCAAAGTGTGCGACCTTCTTTGGAGATTAGATTGTGACTCCGAAGCGCAAAGTTTGTGGCCTTTTTGGGAGATTCGTTGTAACTCTAATGTGCAAAGTGTGCGGCCTCTTAGGGATATAGGTTTGCGACTCTAGGCACGTAGTTTGCAGCCTCTTTGGGAGATATGTTTAAGACTCCAAGTCGCGTAGACTACGGCCTCTTTGGCAGATTCGTTGTGACTCCAAGACATCTTTGGAAGATTTGTTGGTGACTCCAAGGTGTGAAGTGTGCTGGAATAAGCCTCTATATATAAGCAGGAGAAAACTGTTCTCCCAACTGTTCCTATCTTAAAACAGTTTATTTTGATCGTGATGGCTAATATTGAAGAGGTTCCTGTTGATGTTGCTTCTGCTGCCGCTGCCACTAAAGCTTCTGCTGCAGCCAATTCTTCTACTTTAAATCCTGCAACGGTGGATGCTACCACTATTACTACTGTTCCAGTTGTTGTTGTTGGCACTATCCATGTTCCAGCAAGCCATGTTGAGAAGCCAGAAAAATTCACCAGTGTTGCTACTGCGTTCAAACAGTGGCAGCAAAAGATGTTCTATCTGACTACGTTGAATTTGGCGAAGGTTTTAACGGAGGCTACTCTTGTGATGCCGGAAGGTAACGTCGATATGACAATGTTTTCTGCTATTGAGGCTTGGCGACACTCTGATTTTTTATGTCGCAGTTATATTTTCAATGGCTTGAATTATTCACTGTATGGTGTTTATTGTAAGTTTCAAACAGCTAAAGAATTGTGAGAATCAATGAATCGAAAATATAAAACTGAGGATGCCGACTCAAAGAAATTTGTAGTCGGATGGTTCCTTGATTATATGATGATTGATTCCAAGACTGTAATCAGTCAAGTGCAGGAACTACAGTTAATCTTGCACAATATCCAAGCTGAGGGTATGTTGCTAAATGAGTCTTTCCAAGTGGCTAAGATCATTGAGAAATTGTCTCCGGGCTGGAGAGACTTCAAGAATTACCTTAAGCACAAACACAAGGAGATGACCTTAGAGGATCTAATTGTTAGACTTCGGATTGAAGAAGACAACAAGAAATCTGAGTCTAAGGCATCAAAAGGTGTTGAGGATAAAGTGAATATTGTGGAGCATGACTCTAAGAGCAAGAATGCCAACAAAGGCAAAGGTAAGCTAGGGACAGCCAGTGGTGGTGTCACTAAGCAGAAATGCAAGTTCAAAGGCAAATGCTTCAAATGTGGCAAACAAGGCCACAAGTCAAACGAATGTCAATCATCCAAAAAGAATCATGAGGAATGAGATCACTACGGAGGTGAGAGATTTGAACTTGGTGGCTGTGGTTACTGAAGTGAACATGGTGGAAACCAACTCTAAAGAATGGTGGATGGACACCGGTGCTTCCAGACATGTTTGCACTAATAAGAACCACTTCTCCACTTTTGAGTCGGTTAACGGTGAGAAACTGTACATGAGAAATGTTGTTGTTGCGACAGTTGAAGGCAAGGGAAATGTGTTGCTGAAGATGACTTCGGGTAAGGTGCTAACACTACAAGACGTGTTGTATGTGCCAGAGATCCACAAGAACCTTGTGTCTGGTTCTCTACTGAACAAGCATGGCTTTCGCATTGTAATAGAGTCTGACAAGCTTATTTTTTCTATGTCAGGAATGTTTGTAAGAAAGGGGTATGCCACTGATGGGTTGTTTAAACTAAATGTAATGACTATTGTCAATAAAATGAATGCAAGTACCTCTTTTGCTTATTTGATTGAGTCTTCCAATTTATGGCATGGTAGACTAGGTCATGTTAATTCCAATTTGATTCGTCGTTTAATTAACTTGAATCATATACCAACATTTCAAATTAATTTACAACATAAATGTGAAGTTTGTGTTGAAGCAAAGTTAACAAAGTCGTCGTTCTCATCTATAACTAGAAACACTAAATCGCTGGAATTAATTCACAGTGATGTTTGTGATTTGAAGATTGTTCAAACACAGGGTAATAATAAATACTTTATTACCTTCATCGACAATAGTACAAAATACTGCTATGTGTATTTGATGAAAAGCAAAGATGAGGCCTAAGAAAAATTTGTTTTTTATAAAACTGAGGTTAAGAACCAACTTGGTAAAAGGATCAAATGGTTGAGGAGTGATAGAGGAGGCGAGTATGAGGCACCAATTGGTGACTTTTGTGCGAAACATGGAATTATTCATGAAGTTACGATGCCTTATTCACCACAATCTAATGGGGTTGCTGAACGGAAGAATCGCACTCTAAAAGAAATGATGAATGTGATGTTGCTTAGTTTCGGCTTACCTCCAAATATGTGGGGAGAAGCTATCTTGTCAAGCAATTACCTATTAAATAGGGTACCCCAGAAAAAAGAGGACAAGACTCCATACGAACTATGGAGAGGAACGAGACCATCCTACAAATACTTGCGAGTGTGAGGGTGTCTTGCTAAGGTTGTTGTACCAGCTCCTAAGGTAGTTAAGATTGGTCCTAGGACGGTGGACTGTATCTTTATCGGGTATGCGCTTAATAGTAGTGCTTATCATTTTCTCATGCATGATTCGACGATACCAGATATACACAAGAATACAATAATGGAATCAAGGAATGCATCTTTCTTTGAAAATGTCTTTCCATGCAAGTCTAGTAGTGGATCCAGTTCGGTTAAATGGATAATAAAGAAATTCAAAATCATACTGAAGTTCAAGAAATTGAACTAAGATGAAGCAAACGAGCAAGAGTGGAAAAATCTTGTGGTGATGATTTCGAAACCTACCTGTTGGAGAAGGAGCCACTGACATACATTGAGGCAGTGAGTTCCACTGAGGGACCTATGTGGCAAGAAGCTATAAGGAGTGAAATCGATCCCATCTTGCAGAATCATACTTGGGAGTTGGTCGATCTTCCTCGTGGGAATAAACCATTAGAATCTAAGTGGATCTTCAAGAGAAAAATGAAACCAGATGGTTTCATTGATAAGTACAAGGCAAGACTCGTAATTAAAGGATATGGGCAACGTGAAGGCTTAGACTACTTTGATACATATTGTCCCGTGACTAGAATAAATTCTATAAGGTTGATTCTTACTATTGCAGTCTTGAGGAATTTGGAAGTCCATCAAATGGATGTGAAAATAACTTTCTCAAATGGAGACTTAGATGAAGAAATCTACGTGGAGCAACTCGAGGGTTTTAAAGCTCCAGAGACCAAAAAGAAAGTCTGTAAGCTAGTCAAATTGTTGTATGATCTTAAACAAGCTCCAAAGAAGTGACATGAAAAGTTTGACTATGCAATGATCACTAGTGGATTTAAGATCAATGAGTGTGATAAATGCGTTTATGTCAAAGAGACTGAAAACGGTTATGTCATTTTATGTCTATATGTAGATGACATACTCATTGTTGGTAGTTTTGACAAGTTGGTCAAGTCTACAAAGGATATGTTGAATTCTAAATTTGACATGAAAGACATGGGTCTTGCTAATGTGATCTTAGGAATAAAAATCCTTAGAACTGAAGATGGTATAGGATTAAGTTAGGCTCATTATGTGAACAAAATTCTTGATAAGTTTAACAAGGATGATTCATGTTTTGCAAGAACGTCATTAGATAGTAATTTTCATTTAATAAAGAATCTTGCTGAGGGTGTTTCCCAAGTGGAATACTCACGCATTATTGAGAGTTTGATGTATTTAATTAGTTGCACATGTCTCAATCTTGTTTTCGTGGTAAGCAAGTTGAGCTCCTACACGAGTAATCTTAGTATTGAGCATTTGACTGCTATAACTAGAGTATTACGATACTTAAGACATACTCGTGATTACGGAATATATTATTCCAAATATCCTACTGTGCTAGAAGGCTACACGGATGCTAACTGGATATCTGATATAAAACTAGTGGTTATGTGTTCACACTAGCTGAAAATCCAGTGTCGTGGAAGTCTACTAAGTAGATTGTGATAACTGGATCCACAGTAGAGTCGGAGTTTATTGTTTTGGACAAGTGTGGTGAGGAGGCTGAATGGTTACGACTAATCATTGGGAGATTCATTGCGACTCCAAGACGCATAGTGTGAGACCTCTTTGGGAGATTCGTTTGTGACTCCAACGCGCAAAGTCTGCGGCCTCTTTGGGAGTGATTTGTTGCGACTCCAAGGCCCCATGTGTACGGCCTCTTTGGGAGATTTGTTTGCAACTCCCAGGCACAAACTGTGCATCCTCTTTGCGACTCCAAGGCGCCAACCTCTTTGGGAGATTTGTTTGCAACTCCAAGATGTAAAGTCTACGGCCTCTTTGGGAGATTCGTTAGGACTCCAAGGCACAAAGTGTGGGACCTCTTTGGGAGATTTGTTGGGTTTGGACTCCAAGACGCAAAGTTTACGACCTCTTTGGGAGATAGGTTTGCGACTCCAAGGCATGTAGTTTGTGGCCTCTTTGGGAGATTCGTTGTTATAGGTTTGCGACTCCAAGGCATGTAGTTTGTGGCCTCTTTGGGAGATTCGTTGTGACTCTAAGGTGCAAAAAGTGCAACCTCCTTGGGAGATTCATTTGCGACTCCAAGGGGCAAAGTCTGCGGCCTCTTTGGGAGTGATTTGTTGTGACTCGAAGGGCCGATGTGTGTGGCCTCTATGGGAGATTTGTTTGCAACTCCAAGGCGAGTGGTGGAGGTCTGTCGTTGGAGGGGAGATGGATCGCAGTAGGGTTTGGATTAGCTCTCTGTCCATCATTCCCTTTGATGGAGCCTTCTAATGCAACTCGACCATCCTCATGCTCCTCTGCCACATGTTGTTCTGGAGGCTGGTGTTGTGATGGAAGATTATGTGGATGCCTCGTTCTAGCCATCTCCGTCATACACAGTGGTGACTTTGATTAGACTTGGATCAAGTATGTGGTTGATGTGCACAAAGGTGATCCAGCTCCTAGCGCCACTTGGCGCTCAGAAAGTCTCTGCGCCTCCTTGACAACATTGCTCAGCCGCGAATAACCTACACAAACGCCCCCGATGGTGGTCAGAGTGAGGCGCTTCTAGCGTAAGAGTAAGTAGAGTGTTTGGGAGGGAAGAGGCTTTGAGCGAATTGAATTGAGAGTATTAAAAATGTGAAGAGGCTTTGAGCGAATTGACTTGAGAGTATTGAAAATGTGAGTTGTGTCTAACCTTTTACCGCCCTTGATCCTGTTTTTTATAGGCGATTGATCCTGTTTTTTATAGGCGAGTTTGTTGAGATGTCACCTAATTGGTGTGCGACGCATGTCCCCTTGAAAGGGACTTTTGGCATACTCACATGTTTCGTGATGAGTTTGTTTCTCCACATAGGCACCAGGTGTTGAGGTTGTCAACGTGTGCAGTTTGCTTGTGAAGACTGCGGCCTCACTAGTAGGCTCATGAACTGCGGTGTGTGATGCGTCCCTATTGAGTTTATGGTGGAGTGTTGCAGACTCATTAGTAATATTGCGGCCGCAGCCTTGATGCAACCTTATCGAGGTTGTGGCAACGAGTGTTGCGGCCTTGCCTGTAATGTTACGGCTGCAGCTTTGATGCGATCTTATTGAGATTATGGCAACGAGTGCTGCGGCCTCACTACTAATGTAACGGCCGCGGCCTTAGACTAATAAACAGCGGTGAGTGGTGCAACCTTATTAAGGTTGTGGCAGCCTTAGTCCTACCATTTGCCCCCACTCCTTTACTTCTCTTTAGGAGAGTGAAGGAGGAATTGAAGTCTGCAATCTATATGAGAGTGATTTGTTGTGCCTCCAAGGTCATAAAGTGTAGCCTCTTTAGGAGATTTGTTGTGATTTCAAGGCATAAATTGTGCGGTCTCTTTGAGAATGATTAGTCGTGACCGAGTCGCAAAGTCTGGGGGCTCTTTGGGACTGCAAATCAAAACATATCTTCCTTGCATATCTATTTATTCCTATTATTAATACATACAAGGACGATACTTGCTCAAATGTTTCGACCTTAGAGTTCATTAGGTCGTGTTGTCGAGATAACTCGATCGCCTTCTTCGCCTTCTCCTTTGCCATTTCCCTTCTTTTCATTTCCTTAACGTTCAAACTTATGTGACGTAACTAAATTATATCACCAGCCATATGCTTGAGTCTATTAGGTTCTTCTTCAATTATGTTTCAAAATATATACCAACTCCATCACGAATTCTTCCTCTACAGCGATAAGGGCATATAGCTAAACATCAGAACTCGATAGCGACTCATTTTTCTCTTACAAGAAAGGTAAATTAACTACTTTATTTTCTATTTGAAATTAGAAGTCTCTTTTTTTCCCTATTACCTTCACACACAATCACATACGTTTGTTATAACTATTACTTTGGGCATTTTCTAAGATTTTGATAATGGGAATTTTTTCTTGTTTTTGATTTTGTGATATGTTTTTCTCCTTTAGTCAGCTTTTGGTTGCTTCTGTTACTTGGAATTTGTTTCATTTATCATGTATTTAAAGTATGCATTTTAGGTGCTTAATATTTTGTTCATACTGTTCAACAAAAATTTTGGTTGTCATTCTTATTTTCCAACAGACCAAAAGGAAGTAATTTTGATTGGACTCTCGATCCTTATCTATCTTGCAGATAATCACTATATTTAATCTCCACAAGCAGCAATCTCTTGAAATTTTGTATTTTGTATTTGACAACAAGTGTAAGTGTTCTTCAATCTCTTTTCGTTGTTCCTAAACTATATGTTTTGTATAATTTATATGCACTGTAATGGCTATTAAGTGGAAGAGAGTAGTGCTATTTGACATGCCTTAAAAGGTATTAATACCATTGCTAATGTTGAAAACACTTTCAGAAAACAACAGAGAGAGATATAACATGGAAATAAAGAAAGAAAATTACAAAACAAATTATTTGGGTTGAAACATGGCCACAGTGTGCGGCAGTGGATGTCGATGATGATGGATGGTGACGTGAGCGACGGTGATGGGTGGTGACAGTGGACGGCAGTGATGGGAGGTGGTGGCAGGCGGTGGGTGGTGGTAGTAGAGATTTGTTTATTTTTTATTTTTTTAATATGAAAATTTGTGATTTTATTTTTATGTTTTTAATATTAAAATTATGTGGTTTTAGTGGTCAATTTACACCAAGTGTTAGGTGTGGTTCACCACATACTGACTTTCTCCGATTTTTGGGTTGTCTGTTTCCATGGTTTGGATTTCTTTTATTTCGGATAAATCCAAGTTCATGGAAGATAATTTCATCAGTTATTTGATTCTGAGATTTGTGTCAGAGCATTTTGCCATTTCCCCAAATTGATATTGAAACAAAATGAAGGGTAGCTAACTTATGAAACATAAAACCAAGAC
>CM025788.1:36260288-36323264 GCA_014636745.2 Centella asiatica
TGCAGTCTATATGGTTGAATAAGACTGGAGTAGGTGTTGTTCTCATGGCATTGTCCTTCATTTCTACGGTAAAGCACTGCTCCCATTTGATTTCCTCCTTTTGCTCGCCTTTTTCCTTTTCACTTGCAGCATTCACTTTGGAGAGTTTCACTCTGCAATTTTTCTTGATATGACCAGCTTTCCCACATCTATAACATTTGATGGGGTGCTGACTCTGTGGCTTTTCATCTGTGAATCTGCTTCCTTTTTCATTGTACTTGCTGCTAGCTGGTATGTTTTTCTTATAGTATTTCCCCTTTGAGAAAAGCACATTATCTGATTCAGTATTCTTTCCCATTTGTTTTCCTAAAGCTTCTTGGCTGGAGAGATGATTCTCTAATTCTTCGATAGATGGCTGAACAGCCCAACCTTGAATGGAGGTAACAAAAAGAAAGTATTCCTTGTTCAATCCACGGATGAGAAATCGCCGCATCCTTGCTTCACTAATTTTTTCATCCTTGTCTAATTTTGAAATTTCAGCACAGAGATTTTTGACACGTAAGAAATATTCAGAAATAGACATACCTCCTTGTGTTAGCATAGCTAACTCATTTTCCAGCAACTGCAACCTTGCAGTATTCTTCTTGGAAAACAACTGTTTGAGTGTGTCCCAAACCTCCTTTGGTGAGCAAACATCTCGAACATGATCGATGACTTCTTTACTGATTGAAGTCCTCAATGCAAAAAGAGCCTTTCCACATCGTATCTTCCATTTTCTTCGTAGTTCGGCATTAGCCGGAGTGTCCGCTGGTTCTTTCTCAGTACCAGTGACAATCTCCCATAAGTCTTGTCCTTGAAGAAAAGCTTCCAAGCACATCGTCCAATACTTATAATTTGTGCCTACAAGCTTCTCAACACCATTATTTGAACCACCCCCTCCATTTAAAACCTCCATATATATATATATATATATATATATATATGGCAACTACTGCTTCACACCTTACAATCTTCTCCAACAAGAAAAGTGCTTGATAGACAAGAAGATAGTAACTTTAACCTGGCTATGATACCATGAAACAAAATGAAGGGTAGCTAACTTATGAAACATAAAACCAAGACAAAGAAAGTATTGAAAGATATTATTCTCAATTAACTTCAATGAAAAAATACAAGCATCGACCTATGAATATATAGATGAAAACCAAACAAACTAGAGCTAAAAATACTCCAACTACAGCCCATACTTTGGAACTTCCAAGCAAGACTTATTCAATCCTAAAAATACTGAAACTACCTTATCCAACCTTATCCAGCCACAACTACTAATTGACTTGGTAAAAACAACTGAAGGAAAATAAACATAATAATAAAACTAAGTTGCACTAATTTATTTTAACAGATATTTAGTTTATGATACGAAACAAATTTGTCTGTGCCTTGTTCTGTTGACTTGGTGTATGATTCTGTTATCCGTAGTTTAGATAGTTGATGTGTCTTGACATTGGGGATGTGTAGGCAATATGAACATTCTCTGTTGATATCACAATGTCTCATGTGTCATGGTCTCTGGTGGTATTCATTGGTGTCCCCCATATCCCAGATTTATGTTTTGATTCCAAGGAATGTACAGCTCGTTGTTCTGCTGTAATTTTTATCCAAATGTATGTTTAGAATTTCTGCAGCAAAAGCATAAAAAAAAAAAAAAGGTTTAGTTTTCTCTGGTTATGTTAATTAATGATGCTAATCAGGTAGTTGGACTTTGTTCTCATCTTTTATTTGAATGTTTCTAATTTTATACCCTACGTTGGAAAGCCTCGGCTGGGGGTATCAAATTCTGTTAGTATCTTGCTGGTGTAACGTTGAGTTTCTAGGGTGCATTTTGATATGGATAAAAAGGGATTTTCCAAGTCGGTATTGATGTCATTTCATAAGAATGAAACAGATGATGTTTGGTCTGTTTGAGTATTTGTTTCTTTTAGAATTAGTTTACATCATTGTCATGTGGTAGTTTTACTTTGAGATGGGGGATATAGCAATGGGCTAACAAGAAAGAGATTTGATCAATTAATAATCAAAGTCTCATGAAGTTGGCCGACATTTCACCGATTAGCAGGATCAAGCTCAACTTCAAGTATCAAGATCCGACATTGGTTCTAATATTTCATTAATTCTGCCTTTATTTAGTTTTATTTTATTTTGAGTTGTAATTTCGTTTTTTATTTAAATTGTAATTTTATTTTATTTCATATTTTTAGGTTAATTGTAAATAGGAAAATGATATAATTTCGTTTTGTTTTATTTCATTTCTAGATTAATTGTATAGGGAAAATTATGTAATTTTTTGTCTTAGGCTTACAATTTTATTTTCAAATTTTGTATCTTGTAAAATGTTGTATCTTGTAATAATTTTCTAGATTAATTGTAAATTTTTTGTTTTACATGTTGCTTACACACACAAACACTAGGACATTTAATTATATTTTTTTTTATTTTCACTTCATTTTTAATCAATATAAAATAAATAAAATCTTTTCAAATAAATAAAATTATTTTAAGAGATAATTTTATAAAAAGAAAATATTACAAAAGTAGTCGCTAGGTATAGTGAGGGTAGGGGTATTTAACACTTTCCCCTACTTAATCTAGGACCCAATTTATAATTTTTGGTTTCGTTTGACTAAATGTTTTAATTAGTCATTAATTAATAAAAAAAATTATTTTTTATTTCTTAAAAATTTAAAGGAATAAAAAAAATGGAACGTGTCATAACACACCGGTTTAAATAAATTATTAGATGGCGGCTCTTTAGAAATTAAAAAAATGATTTTAAAAACTCTTCATCGCAATTTATAAAAAAAATTCAGAATTTTGAAATAATTATTAGAAATAAAAAATATAATAATAATAATAAAAAGTGATAAAATTAAGTTTCAAATAATTAAAAGAAAAAATCTCACGCTTAATATTTTTTCAAAAATTCCCAAGCGTGACAAGTGTAACTACTTTTAAAATTTGTTGCATATAGATGATTAATTATGTGAATGTTATTTATTTTATATTTTCCTAGGGACAAGTTTTTTGGTTGATTAGAATCCTAAACACTGCTAGAATATTCTAACTATGCTCGAAAAGTTATCGTGTTTATTATAGTGTGTGTTTTTCATTTAAAGAGTGTTATCTATTTTAGTTAACCTCTTGGGTCCATTAACTATGATGTGATTGTATTATACACCTTATCTACTAACCACATTTCTTCGGTTGTATATATGATTAAAGAACTGATCTTATTATACTCAAACATTCAATATATCGCAAAATCGTCGTGTAATAACTCCAATAAACAAAAATTCTGAAATCTTAACGATTTAAGGAGATTTGTCGACAAAATAGACTTTGTTATATATGGAAGACTATCTTAGTAAACTCTCAGTATGAATTAATTATTTTAGCTTCGTCCTCTCTCATATACTATTATTTTCTTTGAATTTGTGAATTTCCTTTTGTCAATTGCCTTCTTACAAGTTAATTTCACCATATCATGGGTTTGATATTTTAGAAGAATATATTTTTTTTTGAGGATATGTTTATTATCTGCCTTAGTAGATGTGAGGGTTCATCTCAAATTATATTTGAATCATTGAACTTCATATAATTTGATATTTTAGTTCAAGTATTGACCAAATTTTTTAAATTTTAGTCTATTAATAATTTGTGTACAAGTGAGAATACACAATGTCCGTAACATGTACTAACTATTATTGTAACATTAGATTTGCATCGAGCAAAGAGAATTCATGATAGATATAAATCGTAATATGATGAAAAATGATGAGTACTCTGTTAAATTTTAGTAAGCTTAATAGGTCAGATAGAGTAGATGAAGTCTTTCCTTTATTTAATAATAGAGTTTTATAAATGAATGTTACGTTCCTAATTTTAATGGGTTATTTTTTAGTTTTTGTGTAGGCCTGCTACGAGGATTGCTATGGATAATATGATTGGGACTATTGAAGAAATTAACAATCTTAAAAATATATACCGACTTTCTCTCTCTTTTTTTCTAGAATTGTTTTTAATTATCTTTTTTTTAAAATTTTTCATCTTATTGTCTTACAATTAAGAAGTGTGTAGAACCTATTAGAATTGTGTAATGAGTTGTAATCTATTAGGAAAGATCGAGAAATGCAATTAATGAAGAAGGAACTAGAAACTTACCCACCTTCTTTGGACTAGTATAAAAGGGATGGATGAGCATAACTCTAGATACATTAAAGAGAAAGAATTCTCAAGAGTGAAATTGAAAGAAACACTAATCATCTTGTACTCAATATATTATATAAATAAAAGTTCTTGTTTTATTTCCTCCAAGTCTCAACAAATGGCATCAGAGCCAGGTTGTCCAGGACCATTGTTCGTGGAGAATCCAAGCAGCGATAGTGCACAATTCGAGATTGTGAAGCTGGTTGGTCGGGGATCAAACTTACTTGGAATACTGCTGGGCATTATATCCAAGTCACTCTGGCGGATCTTTCAAACTCGGTAAGTGGAGTCAAAAAACTTAACAATCCTAATTATAATACTTAGAGTATTCGTATGCAATTTTATTTACTTGGACAAGACTTGTGGGACATCATTAGCAACGGCAACACAACAACACCCACCAACACAAAGGAATTAAAGAAATGGAAGGTGAAGGCGGGTAAAGCCATGTATGTTTTATCCGTGACAATAGAAGATGAGTTGTTACAGCATATTAAAGATGCAAAAACCCCAAAAGAGGCATGGGATACTCTAGTGGCATTATTCGCAAGGACGAAGGACGCAAATCTCCAACGGTTGGAAAACGATCTTCTCTCAATCTCGTAACAAGATATGTCAGTGAGTCAATATTTTAATAAAGTTAAAACTATTTGTGATGAAATTTCAAAATTAGATTCGTAAAATGCAATCACCGACTAAAGAAAGAGGAGAATTATAATTCAAGGGTTAAGGCCATAATTTAACGGTACTATTATGGCTAGTCGTGGATGGGCAAAAGAGCCAACTCTAACATAGTTGGAGAGTCTTTTAGCCAAACAAGAGGCTTTAGATAAACAAATGTCTAAAGTTTCAGTTAAAGAGGATGAAACAGCCCTCTTTAGCAATAAGAGAGGGTTCAAAGGACGAAATAAAGAGATGTGAACCCATCAAATAGAAGCATGGGTGAAGCCCAACGAAGGAGGCCAGAAGGAAGCTCTCAACGAGGGGGAGCTAGTCACGTTCGTGATGATAAAAACAAGGAAGAGATAAGGTACCGACGGAGCAACGAACAATGCTATAACTGTGAAAAAAAAAGGTCACTTTGCCAGAGATTGAATGTACAAACGAGTTGAAGGAAATGCTGCAACATCAACTAAAAAGGATAACAACAGTGAAGAAGAGTGGGATTTTCAAGTGGCCTATGCGGTGGATGGTGAACAAGAATTCGCAGCATCGTGCATCACCTAAGAAAAGGAAGAAATGACACTCGTCACGGTGAGTGATAAATTTATAAATTATGAAAATGACTAAATTGTAGATTCTGGATGCTCCAATCATATGACGGGTGATAAAGAAAAATTGAAAAACATCAACGAATATAAAGGAAGGCGAGTTGTAGTCACTACAAACAACTCGAGATTACCTATCACTCACGTGGGCCAAACAAAAATTACTCTGTGATTCAACACAGAACAAGTAGAGTTGCAAGATGTAATGCACGTGCCAGGTATGAAGAAAAATTTACTTTCGGTGTCACAACTAACAAAATATGGAAAGTACATGGTGTTCGGACCAGATGATGTCAAAGTATACCAACAACTAAAAGCAAATGAGACACCAATCATGGAAGGACGAAGACTTGAGTCTATCTACGTAATGTCTGCATAAATGACATATGCGGATAAGACAAGAAAGAACTAGACACCTGACTTATGACACACGCGTCTTGGGCATATAAGTTATAAGAAACTGTTAGAGTTAAATAATGATGATGATGTTTAGAGAATAAATTGTGCATCTGTAAATACTTAAGGTATTTTATAAACCTTAATATCTGCACAAGTTTTGCATCCACTGATGATAAACTTATTCATCAAGGGATGATCAACATTTCACAAAACAAGTCGTAAAATGGAACTTCTAAAGGACTTGATAAGTGAAGAGGAATGTCTGTTGTTATTTGAAAATAGTTGAAGTATTCCGCACATCAGATATTCCAAACAAAACTTCAATGATTAAGAATCATCAGGGGAACCCGTCAGGGGAACCCATCAGGAGATGACAAAGGCAGATCAACCCATCAGGAGAACGCGTCAGGGTATGACAGTGGCTGGCCAAACTCATCAAGGGAAACGCGTCAGGGCATGATCAAGACATGTCAACCTGTCAGGGGAAGACATCAGGGTATGACAGTGTCAGGCTGACCCGTCAGGGGGAATGCTCAGCACTGCATTAGTGAAAGCCATTAGTGTATGTCGTGAAGTCATAACATCAGGGGATCAAGAAGCACTTAGTAAACACAAGTGAAGTTTGAAGCACTGATCCAGTCTTTAACAAGACTTGCCATCAGGGGATCCAGAAGCACTGATCAAGTTCTCATCAAGACTTGCCGTCAGTGGATGGTTGTGACTGCAAACACTCGTCATCAGGTCTAACACGTAAATCAATGAAGCTTGTTGAAGAAGCAAGAGATATTAACTGGAAAGATATCTCTTGAAGTTTGTTGGTCTAATGACAACTCTCGAACATTAAATGCACGCAGATCAGAGGATGAAAAAGAAGCAACAAAAGTAGCAGCAGTCTGACACATAGTTTCTAAAGGACAACGATGTGACGTATATGCGGCAAAGTTGATAAGAACAGCACGTCTACGTCGTGGTTTCAACCACTGATCTTCTATATATGCAAAGGAGTTCTCATTTCACAAATATCAGTCCAACGGATCAAACAAACAAAGAAGCACACAAATCACTAGAGCAACTTTGTAATATATCTCGAGAGAAATATTTCAAAGAAAGTTAGAAGCTAGTGAATGTGAATTAGAAGCTGTAATTCATTACAGAATGTGTAGCTGATTAATCACAATTGTGATTAACCAGATTTCCAGAAAAACCTCAAGTTTTAATCTATCTATTTTAACTTGAATTCTTGTGTTCATTTGATTATCTGTTATTGTTTTTCTAAATATTGTAGCTATTTCCTGTTGTGCAAAATAGTTGAAAAAGAAGAAAAAATTTTGAGTGTTTGAATTCCTCCCCCCCCCCCCCCCCCCCCCCAATTACAAACACTTCAGGCTATTTTATTCTAACAGAAACTAAAGGTGATGATGAAGAAAACAATGATAAAAGGTCTTCTCCAACTGGAAGTTCACGATGACATAGTTTGTGTTGGGTGCCAATAGGAAAAAGCGCATCAGCTTCCTAACAAGGAGACGAGCTACAAAGCTAAGGCACCACTAAAGTTAACACACTCAGACGTATTCGAAAAAGTGAAACAACCATCGGTTAGTGGCTTCAGGTACATGATAACATCTATCGATGACTTCTCTAGGTACGTCTGGGTTGATTTTATAAAAGAAAAATCTAAAGCTTTGAATAAATTTAAAAGATTTAAAGAAAAGGTTGAAGTAGAAGTAGGCAACAAGATAAGGTGCCTACGCACGGATAGTGGGGGAGAATACACATCAGATGAATTCAAAGATTATCTTAAAGAATGCAAGATAAGAAGACAATTCACCTGCCCAAGCACTCCATAACAAAACAGAGTAGTTAAAAGAAAGAATAGGCACCTAATGGAAACAATCAGAAGCATGTTGCATGCAAAGAATGTGCCACCGCGAGTTTGGGCCGAATGTATGAAGACAACGGCTCATGTGATCAATAGGTTGCCGCAAGCAAAACTTGGATTCAAGTCGCCATTTGAGAAACTAAGAAATCTCAAGCCCGCAATAAGTTACTTCAGAGTATTCAGTTGTGTGTGCTACGTATTTGTTCCTGATCACCTACGTAACAAGTTTGATAAAAAAGCAATTCGATGCATATTCGTGTGCTATGATGATCAAAGGAAAGGATGGAAGTGTTGTGATCCCACAACAGGAAAGTGCTACACTTCAAGAAATGTAGTGTTTGATGAAGCATCCTCCTGGTGGTCATCATAAGAAATAGTGCTTCCAGATTTAAAGGAAATTGAGGAAAGTTTGGAAGAACAAAGCGAGACTGAAAAAGTTGCAGACACCATGGAAGATGAAAATGGTGAAGACACAATACATGTTCACTCGCCAGAAAATCAAAAAGTTTGTGGTAGACAGGAAGTAATAACAAGACAACTGAAGAAACAAGGCCAAGTCAGTATGAAAAATTGGAGAGCCGATCGAACCTCTTCGAAGGTTAACAAGGAAAAGAAGGCAAAATCCAAAATACACAAATGTTGCACTAATGGAGGATGACGGACCCAAAGAACCAACTAATTTTGGAGATGCCTCGCAAGATCCTAAATGGATGAGGGCAACGGAAGAAGAGATTGAAGCGCTAAGACAAAATGAGACATAGAAGTTGGTTCCTAACCCTAAAAAGGTACGCCCAATTACTTGTAAATGGGTTTATAAGTTAAAAACTCGTCCTAATAGCACAATTGAGAGATATAAAGCTCGGTTGGTAGCTAGAGGTTTCTCTCAAAAGTATGGCCTTGATTATAACGAGACGTTCAGTCCGGTGGCTAAGATCACTACTGTGCGAGTCTTGCTAGCACTAGCAACAAGAAAGTCTTGGAAGCTCTAGCAGATGGATGTAAAGAATGCATTCTTACATGGAGAATTAGATTGGAGCATCTACATGGAGCAACCCGAGGGGTTCCGAAGCAAAACACATCTGCAGTATGTGTGTAAACTAAAGAAAGCACTATATGGCTTAAAACAGGCACCACGAGCATGGTACAGGAAGATAGCAGAATTCTCGGTGTAAAGCGACTATTCAATTGCACCATCAGATTCAAGTATGTTCATGAAATACACTAGAGGAAAAATCTATGTGGTGTTGATTTATGTGGATGACTTGATCATAACGGGAGATCACGAAAAGGAGATTAATGAAATAAGAACTAATTTATCAGTGCGCTTTTAAATGAAAGAGCTTGGATAACTGCAACACTTTCTGGGCCTCGAGGTGGAATGAACTAAAGAAGGAATATTCTTATGCCAATAGAAGTATGCAAAAGATATACTTAAAAAATATGGGATGCTCGACTGCAAACCTATCTCAATTCCTATAGAGCCAAATATAAAGTTGTGTGAAGTTGAAGGTTGTGAATTGGAGGATTCCACCATGTATAGACAACTCGTTGGAAGTCTTATTTATCTAACAATCATGAGACCAGATATCATGTTCGCAGTTGGAGTAGTAAGTCGGTTTATGGAGAAACCGAGAAAACCTCACTTGGATACAGTAAGATGTATATTGAGGTACGTCAAAGGAACTTTTGATTTTGGCATTCTATATAAGAAAAATACATCATATGAAGTAGTAGGTCATTGTGATGCTGACTATGCTGGAGACCATGATACAAGACACTCTACAATTGGTTATACATTTAGTCTTGGATCGGGAACTGTGTCATGGTGCAGCAAAAGACAACCAACAATATCATTGTCAACTATAGAGGCAGAGTATAGAGCAGCAGCAATGGCAGCTCAAGAAAGTGCATGGTTGCTACAACTTCTTGAAGACCTTCATCAGTCAGTTGATGAGCCAATATTACTACATTGTGACAATCAGTCAGCTATACGGCTCACAAAAAATCCAGTATTTCATGCACGAACTAAACATGTGGAGGTACACTATCACTTTGTGCGAGAGAAAGTTCTTAAAGGAGATATTGAGATGAAATATATCAAAATGGAAGACCAAGTTGCGGACATCTTCACCAAAGGAATGAGTACTACAAAGTTCGAAAGTTTCAAGGAGTAGCTTGGCATGGTTTCAAGATCAACACTAAGAGAGAGTAGTCGTTGAGGGGAGTTTTAAAAATATACACGACTTTCTCTCTCCTCTTTTTTAGAATTTTCTTTAATTATCTTTTTCTCTAGATTTTTCATCTTATTGTCTTGTAATTAAGAAGTGTGTAGAACTTATTAAAACTATGTAATGAGTTGTAATTTATTAGGAAAGATCTAGAAATGCAATTAATGAAGAATGACCTAGAAACTTACCAACCTCCTTTGAATTAGTATAAAAGGAGTGGATGAGCATAATTCTAGATACATTGGAGAGAAAAAATTCTCAAGAGTGAGATTGATAGAAACACTAATCATCTTGTACTCAATATATTATATAAATAAAAATTCTTGTTTTATTTCCTCCAAGTCTCAACAAACAAGTCGCTCCCGATTATTGTTGATATTGTGTTATCATATTGATTGCTATTGTATTTAAAAATAGAATTATTTTCCATTAGTTTGTGAATTGTTAGTGCAGTAGTTGTTTCACATTTTGAGAGGAAGTTATAATTTCAGTATACTATTCGAAATGGAATTAAAATCTATAAAAATATTTATAGGTTCTTTTATAATTTCATTGCCAAAAATTTTGAAGTTCATATTTATAGGTTCTTTTATAGAAGCTTTCACTTATTTGTGTTTGTAATTTTTCATTTTAAGTATTTCTAACCAATTTTTTTTACAGCATTTCCGTGAGGTGTGTATATAATAGATTTTGTTTGGATCCATGTATATAAAAAAAATGCAGCACATATAGAAAAAATTATTAATATAATAATTAACATTATATTTTAAAAAATAATGTGTCCGTGGACTTTTCAACTAGTATGATTCTATAATCGAACACGTGCTTTATAATTTTTTTTCAATAAGAAATATGTTATGTCACTTAATTTTTTATTTTTTTTGTTTTTATTTTATGCATTTAATGTAACCAAATTCAAAGGACTGGTCCTCAATTTTTATTTGCGATTCAAATTTATTTAATGAATGAAATCTAAAAAGCCTTCCTATGTTCCATGTGTATTTTCTCATCATTATATATGGATCCGTAATATGTTTTTAATCGTGTCATCATGAGTAAAACTTGTTACCACCTGAGTTTTTTCTGTATTTTGATGTAACCACCTGTCATGTACAAACGTATATTTTACCGTCTAAGATTTTATTTTTATTATTAAATAAATTCAATTTCGTTTATTTTGACGGAGAGTGCACTATACTCCCAAAAGAAAATGTATACATTATAATTAGCTAGAGCATAACTTTAAAAAGACTAAAATGGTTTGAGAAATAGTAAAAGTGACCTACATACTCAATTATAAATATAAAAACCACATTCATTTATTTTCAAAACATAAATTCTCCAATTTTTTCCCCAAAGCTTTTTTTTTAACTTTTTCTTGTTTACTTTAAATATTTGGCAATGTAGTAAATGCTATTTCTAACATTTTACCACTAATATTTATGTGAATTATTTATCATTTATAAGGCTTTTCCCACTAATATAATTTCTAAATTTATATTATGTGCTTTTAATTTTTAATTTACTAATATATCATATATAGAATGACAATATGCAAATAATTTTATTTAACGTAATAAATCTAATATATTAAGTGTGTACACACACACGCACATATACATATATATATATATATATATATATATATATATATTAAGTCTTTGTTTTCTATTTGTGAGATTTATTTAAGCTGTATATTTTTATATATATGTATTGCTCGTATATACATATATTAACTTATAGATAATATATTTTTTAGTTTCCGTTTTATTAACTAAAATTCATTTACAAACTACACACACATATATATAATTTCTTTTGTAAATATAGTTTTGTCCATTTTTTATTTTTTTATTGTTTTAAGTATAGATGGTTAAGTGAAAATTAGAACAAAACTTAGGTGATTTAATTTTATGATGGTCTTAGGTGATTAAAAGTTAACGGCATTATCAAAGAACTGTTGCTATGCGCAAATGTGAAATAAAATCAAATTTTCATATGGTAATTTGTAAATTTTCATACCACAAGTTGTAAAGTGAAAATTCGACCAAATCTCAACTAGTTACATGCATTTTACTCTTCATTTTTCATTGGTTTGGCCGAGTTTATCTATCTATAATTTTCTACCGAGTCGTTCATACACTAAATCAATAAAATGAGTTCATTTATAAATTAAATTTTAAATACTATCAACTAAGTAATTAAAATCAAAATAATTATAACATTTTCCCACTATTCCAAAAAAGTAAACAACATTTAAAAATAAAATTTGTTTTAGAAAATAGTAACATTTGCATAATTTTTCATTATAATGCAATATTTTTAAAATTTTGTCATTACAATCTTCTAATCTTATAGTCAATTGAATATTTATAACAAATTTTATGAGAATTTTTTTTTTATTTGTACCTGTAATTCTGAGTCAAGTATGTTATATTAATATTTGTCACAAATCCAAATGTTATTTTAATCTAATCTATTTAACTAAAATAATCATAATCGAATCAATAATCACAAAAATAATGCAATGATTGACAAATAATAATTAAATCAATTATAAACCCAATAATTAATTAAATATATCTTAATTAAAGTAATTATAATAAAAGGAATAGTTGCATGCTTATTGGTGTGCAACACGAGTTTCAAAGGTAGTTAGGAGTATTTTGTTCAAATAATTTGTTTAATATGAAATTAATTGAATTACGTAAGGATTTTATTTTATTTATTTATCAATTGTATAGTTGTATTTTGGTACACCTTTGATTCCAATTTTACATTAAGTTTTACAAAAATTTATAATTTAAAATTAAAGTAAATTTATAATTTTAATAATTACGTAATAAAATAGTATTTTGAAATGAAATATAATAATATACACTAATTTTTATATTTCAACGAGTTCATAAAATAAAAAAAATTATAAAAATATAAAATATTATTATAATAAAAAACTATATCACTAATTTTAAAACGGAAAAGGTATTCGTTGTGGCGCTTTAAAAATAGAATAAGCCGATTAAAACTCTATTTTCTTATTTGAGTTGACGGACTTAATGAGTGAATCAACCGGCGAGTTCAAAAAGTAAATTGCAAATCAATATTATAGTTAGGAGATTTTAAAAGTTAAATTAAAACCGAGGGGGAGAAAGAGAGAATTTAAATGGAAAAAGAAAAGTGAGGGCGAGAATCTAGAGCGAGTCTTGTCTATCGAGTGCATCCATCCATCTACTTATCTGTCTCTCTCTCGAGTGTCCGAAACAAAGAGGGTTGAGCACAAGATCAAAAGATGAGAGAGATGACTGTTGACCTTAATTAGAGAGAGAAAGAGAGGTCGTGCATGCATTTTGTGCATCTCTTCCATCCCCTTTCTTTGCATGCATCATATACGCACGCACATATATATATACACATACAACTCGCACCTTTTTTTTTCTTTTTGTGTGCGCGTCTATATATATATATATAATTGTGTGTGTGTGAGAGAGTATTTTGTAGTAGTAGTAGTATTATTTTCCTAATTTACCTCCTCCTCCTCCGGTCTCTACCACCGCCAACCAACTAAACTCGATCGATCTGCCGTTATGATCCCCACTCCGGCCGACCTCTACCATCAGTCGATCTGAGTCTAAGTAAGTTTGACCTGACCGTTTTGATAGATAGATAAATAGATCAACTTTCTCTTTCAATTTCCCAAATTAAGGCACGCCTCCCTTCAATTTCACATGTCTGGAATGTGAATTAATCTCAGTTTTAATTTCCCGATGATTTCTTCATTCCATAGCTCAATCCACAGAGCTACCTCTCTCTCTAGTGTTCTTATGATACTCCTTTTGTGCTTATTGGTTTTCATTCTTTTAGGGCTTTTATATTTTGATCGAATTATTTTAAAATCTGATTATTTCTTTTTCTTTTTCTTAAAAAAAATAAATAGGATTTGATTGATTTGGGTCTGATATTATATACAATCTATGGAGTCCAATATTTGCATGAACGGAGTTTGTCGGACCACCACGTCTTCGCCTGAATGGAAGAAAGGTTGGGGCTTGAAATCAGGTGGACTTGCCACTCTCTGTTACAACTGCGGGTAATTTTCCAATTTTAGCCAATCAGTTTATGTAAATCTCGTAAATGTCCCTTTTTGGATTTTTCATTCTGCGTTTTTTTAGGGATTTTTTTTCCAGGTGTCCTTCTTCCTACATTTCTGCGATTTTCTCTTGTTATTTCGACATTTTGAAACTGTCCTTTTTTGGGTTTCCCTTTTATCTTATCTTTCCCCATTTTATGTGGGGACTTCACGAAGAGTTACATTTCAAGAAGCTATTTAGTGCTTATACGAAATTCCGTGGTTCAAATATGATTGATTTTGATTGTACGATGATTGATACAAAATGCATGAAAAATTCAACAAAGTATAATACCGAGTAGTCATTATACGATAAACAAAAATCATGTCACCAATTTGATTTCTAGGATTTTGCATCCTAATACAAAGAAAGTGAAATGTAACTTTTTGTGTGGAATAGATGCACTAATTAATTGATAGGCTTAAAAGTACAAATTTATTTCGTTCACAGTTGTTTCTAATGTTCAGTATGTTTGAAGACCATTGTTCTTTCATAGTTTTGCTTCAAGTCACAGCTCACTCGGAACTTTTGGGATTGCATGCAACACCATAAAATGCATCAGTTTTACCTATCGTCATAGAATCGTATAATTGTTTCTCCTCACAGACTTGGATGTTATATATGTATGCATATATACTAAATTACTAAAATACGTCATTTATGTTTCTCATATTAATTTTGTTGTGTTTGGCCTTGCTTGATGAGGACTATAGGTTGGCTTATGAGAATGCCCTTTTTTGTGAAACATTCCACCGGGAAGAATCTGGATGGAGAGAATGCAAATTTTGTAAAAAGGTAATACAGTATCTCGATTACCGTTAGTGTATCCAAATATCG
The DNA here is from genome assembly GCA_014636745.2 of Centella asiatica. Taxonomy (NCBI): domain Eukaryota; kingdom Viridiplantae; phylum Streptophyta; class Magnoliopsida; order Apiales; family Apiaceae; genus Centella; species Centella asiatica. The sequence goes on from CM025788.1 coordinate 36,275,269, forward strand.
TTTTGATACTCTGTCAAGCTTTATTGAATTTTGTCTGGCAGCATATTCACTGTGGATGCATAGCTTCAAAATTTTTGCATGACTACCTGGATTTTGGAGGTGTAGCATGTTTAAGCTGCATAAAATGTTCAGAATCTCAGTTAATAAGACAACCTCAGGTAATTATTTATCCAGCACCCCAAATCTCAAAATACTCGAGCTAAGCTTCTTGAAAAAACATAGTTATCAGGTAGCACAAAAGCTTTTCTTGAAGTTGCATACTAATAGCAATTATATGAGTTGGATTTAGGTGGTAATGTATTCAGCATTATAATTTATATTCAGCTGAATCAGCTTCTACTTATTTGCATGATACAAGTATGTCGAACCCCCCGACCAACACAAAAAAAGGCAAATCAAGAAGTAGAAGAAGAGAGATGGGTAAATACTTCGGTTTGACCTCACTATCTTGATAATTCAGCATAACTTTCTGCTTTCTGTCGGTTTATGTTTCAATCTATCATGATGGTGAGCGATATAAATTTTCTTTAGTTCTTGGATAAACCTGATTAATTGAGTTTGACAAAACAATTGTAAAAAAAAAGGAAGCAGAATGATTTCTGTTGGGGCTCATGATAGTATCTCTAGTTGCTTATTGAGATTAAATATCTTCAGCTTTAGTAGTCTTTGGTCATTTAATCTGGCGTGAATCAGGCTCAATTTTCCTAACATGCAGTTGCTCAGGGTTGGCATGCCTTTGATAAGTGATGTGTTTGTAGAAGGTACATGTGAGGACCTTATCCTAGTCTTCACTAGATATAGGAATTCAGGAGGGAGGGAGGGAGGTTTGGAAGTTTAGGCCGTAAGTGGGGAAGAAAGAAGGTATTCTTTTTTGGGGGGTGGGGGGGTGGAGGTTGGAAGAGAAGGAGGAGGAGGCAGTGTAAAATACTTAAAATACGTCATTCCAATTTAATGAACTCTAAATAGTAATATCCCTCACCTAACTTCCCTCCTGCAGTCATACAACATGCAGTTGTACCTCATTTTAGCTAATTACCATTGCTCTAAGAAGCATTTAATACTAATTATGCCATTAAAACAGAATATGTCACGGGTTTGAAACTCTAAGAAGTATTTTGGCCATCTTCTGAGTAAAAGGGTTCAGTAAGTGCAGGCATCTTCTGACTTGGCGATTTGCAGATCTTTCTAAAACTTTTTCATGCAGATTCATTGTCATCTTGTATATGCTCACAATCTTTAAACATCAGCAATCTTTTGTTAAACTTATGGAACTGCAGATCTTTCTAAAACTTTTTCTTGCAGATCCCAAGTGATGATATTTATAGTGGACTTGGCACATTGGCAGCAATCTGCGATCCACAATCCTCTATCATAGAAAATCGTATGGAGCGCAATAATGTCGACAAGGGAAAGCTGTTGAGCAAAACCATGGAGGAAAATCATGCCAACAGACCTAACCTCTTCTTTCAATCTCAAAAAGTTGACCAGAATTCTTCAAGTGTGCAAACCAAGCGAGAAGAAAGCATGCTTCCTGCAGGGGAAGTTGGCACTGGATTTTCACATCTTTCCCAACAGTCAAGTCAATATTCTGTACTATCCAAACAGGATGGTAATCGACCAGCACAAGGGCTTAAAGATATATACGAGTCCCTATGTCAAACTTCCTTGAGTTTCTCCTTTGGCACTGCGTTGAGTACCCCGGGTTCTATTGTACCTTTACCTGAGGAGATTGTTACAGTTAGAGAAAAGAAAAAAGTTCCTCCCTTTCAGCAAGGTCAAAGGTCACGTCATATTCTGCCTAAGCCCTCCAAATCTGCAATCAGTATGTGTTCACCTGGAAGTAAAGGGGTAGTTACCCAAACGCGGGTTGCAAGGCCTCCCGTGGAAGGACGTGGCCGAAATCAGCTGCTTCCCCGGTACTGGCCTAGAATTACAGACGAAGAACTGCAGAAAATATGCGGAGAGTATCCTTGACTGTTGATTATATTGTTTGCAGTTTTATAGTGGTTCTCCTTGTTCAACCTATAATTTACTCTTGTTATTCTGTTTATCCATTGATTCAAACTAGTCTTTACCTTAATTGTGTTCTCCAAGTTTGAATTCCACAATTGTGCCATTATTTGAAAAGGTTCTTAGTGCCAGTGATGCTGGTCGAATTGGTCGATTGGTCCTGCCAAAAGCATGTGCTGAAGTAAGCCCATAATCTTTACTTCTGTTTGACTCTCTGTCCCTTATCTTTGCTAAAGGTCAATTACTGCAGGCATACTTTCCTCCTATTAATCAATCTGAAGGTGTACCAATAAGGATGAAAGATATAATGGGAAAAGAATGGTCCTTTCAGTTCAGATTTTGGCCTAATAACAACAGTCGGATGTATGTTTTAGAGGGGGTGACCCCTTGTATACAAAATATGCGATTACAAGCCGGAGATACTGGTATATTTCTTGTCCTCATATGTGCAAAAATAAAAATAATCAGTAGTTGCTTCCCTTTGTGGTTGATTGGTTATCAAAATATATTTACTCTTATAAGCTGCAACTTTCTGTTCTTTATATCAAAATGTTGGTTGTGGGCTACCTGAGTACCTCGTTGTCATTCACTCTTATAGTAATACATATTTTCTTAGAATCTTTTTACGTGCTTCTGGCTAAATGGTTCTCCTTGGTCATATCGATATCTCCGGCTTGATAATAGGTGGTTGTGCTCATCTCCAAGATATTATAACCCTACATGTTTGTGTATCTCTATTGACTTACTAACCATCTCACATTTGACCTGTTAAAATTATGGATGTGGTTAGTAGGATTTTGCAATTTGCTTAATATCGTTCACGTACATGTAATTTACATCTTTATGTGTATTGAATGTATCTATGACTTAATTTTACACATTTATTTTCTTTCCCTTTTTTAGTTCTTTGAGTGTTGATGCAACATTATTGTCCTTCGTATGACAAGATAATAATATTTTGAATCTGTCCCCTGACCTTCACATATGTACTTTGTCCACTTCTAAGTAATAGAGTAATGATAACTTCCATTTGTACTCCTTTGGTAGTTTCCTATATGACAATTGTTCGGCTGCAATTAATGTAATTTATGATGGAATACATAAATGTGTGCATGAACATATATGAAACCCCTTTTCAGTGACCTTTAGCCGGATAGATCCCGAAGGCAAGCTTGTTATGGGCTGTCGGAAGGCATCAAACTCAGTCGACTTGCAGGTGAGGCTTAACTAATATCACTCTTCTCTCTATTTATTGACACAGTGACCTTTTGTTGTGTTAGTGTATAATGTATTGCTTATATCTAAAGACACAGGATACCCCAACATGTACGCTTCCTAATGGTGGCTCTACTGGAGATGGTACAGCTTCAGATGTTAATGAAGACCTTTCCAAAGTAAGTATTTTACTACGAAAAGTCCAATGTCTGAGAAGCGTTGTGGACACTGACTTTAATGCATTCTCTGAATGTTCAACCTAGGATACATTTGGTTGGAGTAAAAATAAAGAACATGTAAGCATGACGAATGGAGATTCAAGGCATCAGCAGACAATGCTTCCAGAAAAAAAAAAGTCCCGACCTATTGGGTCCAAAAGTAAGAGACTGCTCATGCATAGTGAAGATGCTCTTGAGTTGCGAATCACATGGGAAGAAGCACAGGAGTTGCTACGCCCACCCCCTAGTGTTAAGCCAACAATTGTGATAGTAGAGAACCACGAGTTTGAAGAATATGATGTAAGTATTAATCCAATTGAAAAACTGCTGGTAGCTTTAGATGTTCCATCATTGCGCCAAAACAATGAAATCGTAGTTCTTAATGTTCACTATTCTCTGTCAGCAAATAGTCTCTAGGATTAATATCTTCCCCTTGCATTAGGTTCCCCCTTTATATTCCTTTCCTTTTGCTGTACAAATATATCTGGTTTGTTATATGACATGGAAGCCTAGAAATTTGGGTAATGGGTTGGAGACAATCTGGAAACCGTCCCCATATTGGAAAATGAATTTTCAATTTTTGTTCATCTAATTTAAAATATTGTCATGAAGTTTCATGCAACAGAAGTGATGATGAGCACATAATTTGTAATAGAGGTATAGACTATGTTAGCATAATGTAATAGAGGTATAGACTTGTACTTATCAACTATGTCCAATAACATTTCATGATTCCAAAGTATTATAACCACACAAGTGGACAGGAGTGCTAATAAGGAACTAAGTAGAGGATCAGTTACTGTTGGTTGACGTTGGACAAGTCAAGTGATTGATGGTTGCTCTATTTACATGTTAGAATTTAAAATAACCCCAAATTTAACATGTAATGATTTTAAGTTCTCTAACTCAATACTATTTGGGAATGAATATAGCTGACCCTAGTCAATATATATGAGATAATTAATCGCAATAAATAGAGTTGGCCTTGGCAATGGCATACTAGATATTTACGGCCTATGTGGTTTGATGGAATCATTTACGATGGAATGAGAATTGTAATGGGAATGAGAATGAAATCGGAATGAAAATTTTTATTGAGACGTTTGGTATGCTAATATATATATATAGATAGATAGATAGATAGATATATAGATATTGATTGTTATGCATTATATATATATATTACTGTTTTATTTTATTATAATAAAATAAAATAATAATAATAATAATAATATTATTATTATTATAATTATTTATATTATAATTGTATTATAATAATTATTTATATTATGGTATAAAATAGTAATATATTATTATTATTACTATCATTTATATTATAGAATTATTATTATTATTAGTATATAATACTATAACATAAATAAAAGTGATAATAATTATAATTATAATATAATAGTATAATATAAATAATTATCATAGTATATTATTATTATAATTATATTAATAAATAATAATTATTAATATTAGAGTATTATATTATTATTAGTGATAAGGGTATATATGTAATGTAATGTAATTTGTTAATAGTATTAAAAAAAATCAATTGAAATAGAAAATTAAGAATTAGGAAAGAACTAACAAACCAATCCTCTACGGTTAGGATGGTTGGGGTTTCCAATAGGCAACTCTACATATAAACTTAGAGAGAAGGACGTCCAAGGTTCAAGTAACATCCACGGTTCAAAGAGAAACCTTTGGTCTTATTAAATTCATCAAAGTACCCAAATACATGGGGACTACATCGACATATATTAAGACAACCAAACTTGAAGGCTAAAAATAAAATAAAATAAAAGAATACATAAAATATCCTACCAACAAAAAGCGTAAAATATTTTGCTTGATTTCCTCTTGAGATCCCCATCAAAGAGAAAAAAGAAAAAAGAAAAAACAAATTGAAGTAATAGAGCGGGAGAAAGAAAATAAGAAGAAGACGGAGGTAATAGTTAAGGAGATCCCCTCCTTAATACTAATGACTTTTCTTCACTCTGTCCTAATCTCCACACACCGATTTATCTCCCGCTCTTGTAAATCTTGTTTTACGACCTTGTCCCAAGTAAGATTTGCCGACCCCTTCCTTTCATTATGTCTTCCTTGTCCAATGAAAGCTATTACATAACAGTTTTGTTGTGTGTGTGTTTATTTTTTTATTTTTTTTAAGTGACCACTAGAAGATAAATGAGTGATATTAAGAGTAGCAAGAAAATAGAACATGAAGTGTTGGTAATGCAAATACAAATACCCCCTGGTACCATTTAGAATTAGGCCGAAATCCAACATATGTGAAGTCTAAGCCCTCTAAATCAATATAATTCGTAATGAGTAGAGTTGGCTTTGTTCACTATATTCTAGATATATACTAATGAGGGACAACGATTAATACTCAGTCCCCGTAAACTTTTTGGTTTTGTTGAAATCGAATCTATGGTACATTACATCTATTTATCTCTGTGGTACACAGGGAGTTGTGAGCATCTTAGATTTTGGTTTGTATTTTTGCCTGGAAACATGCATGGTTAATTTGTTTGGTCATTCTCTAATAGCTTGGGCACTCACAGAGAAAACCCTTTCTTGTTTTTATTTGAACTGAAGCTCTAGTGGTGCAGTTTATGTTGACTTTTCAATTTTGAACCTCCTGCTCTTCTTTGAATTTTTGAATCAAATGTTGTTACACTTGTTTTAGGAACCACCAGTTTTTGGAAAGAGGACTATATTTGCACCTCAAGAATCTGGGTAAGTTTTCTTTGTTGGTGAACTTTGTAACATAATGGAAGAAGTTGAGTTAGTGGAGGAACACTTGGTTAACTACTGCCTGTGATGTTAGCACTGGCGTGAATATTGGTGTTATTGCCGATTATAATATTACTTCTGAAACTGGAAGTTAAGGAGGCATCATTTTCCCTGAATCTTCATTTTCTGGATAACTTTATGCTTTTGTATCTTTCATAGTAGGTGAAAGTTTTAGTTTGGTGCATGCTTTTCTTATGTCCCATCGAGGTCATGGCAGAATGAAATTGCAGCTCCACTGTTTTAGTTGGCAACTTTTCTTCTACTACTGAACATATAGTGCATTACAATCCAGGGAGCAGGAGCAATGGGCTCAATGTGATTGTTGCTCCAAATGGCGAAGGGTTCCTCTAGATATTCTTCTTCCTGCCAAGTGGGCTTGTCCAGACAATATCTGGGATTCTAACAGGTTTGTAACTAAATTAATTACTGGTGATGAGATGATAAAAAGCCTTCTGCACTCACCCCCTATTAATGAGTATGAGTTGTAGATTCTGTAGTAAACCTTGCCTCAATATTTTGAAACAAATTGTTTGACTAGGTTGAGAATTATGTATTACCATGATTTATTACATCATTGTCCCTTTATATTTGTATTCTACAGATCTTCTTGTGCTGCTCCCTGTGAGATGGATCCAAAGAAGCTGGAAAGTTGTTTGAGAGGTGCCAAGGGTATGAAACTGGCCTGAATTCACTTCATTTTTATAGTAGTCATTCTTATCTTTTATCCACTTTAATATGTTGGGCTGATTTTTAGCTCAAGTTCCAGATTTACCGAACCATGAACATGGTACTTTTATATAGCAATACTCTAAACGTAGTGTACCTAAGTAACTATTTTCTCCTTCCTTTAACTGCACAAATATCAGTATTTTACTTTATAATTAGAGCTAAACATTTTCTTAAACAATCAAGTTACTGGTATTACTAAAAAGTCTTCGTCGAATTGGCTTCATGACCTTTTGAGTTTTTAAGGGATTTCTAACTATAATCTTTGCATATTTGATGACTTGATGTACCAGTTTCTGTATTTTATTCTGTGAGCCAAACAAACCACGTTTCTGATAACAGTATGCCCAAATACATCATATTTGGAAAATGTTTAACCTAAAGTTTTGTGCACATGTGAGGAATGCCATATCCAGGCTTTCCAGCAACATATTTTACTTGTTTCATTTGAGTGCACTGCCTTATTGCACATATATTGTGCTATTCAAAATTCATCTTGCGTGCCTCAGAGATCTCAAGATATCTTCAAAATAAAATGGAGGTTCCACAGTGTTTGATGATAAATAAACAAAAAGAAAAAACCTCCAACGAAAATCGGGTTAAATTTTCTTATTCCCTCCCCTCCCCCCCCACCCCCACCCCCCACCCCCACCCCTTTTTGTATAAAATTATTAGCCTTACCCCAAATAGTCTGGTTTCGGTTCAAAGTATCATACTAGTGGGGACAATATGAAGAAACGAAACAAAAGTTTGGTGGCCAAATATTGGGGAGTACTTAGCTGCGAGATATCCATTATATTTCTTGTTAAGGGATCTTTATCGATGAGATAAATGTCAATGTTACAAAAGAGAAAATTTGCAATGGTGAAGTTATATTCATTCACTGAGGTTAAGAACATATATACACAAAGTTTACATGATTAGAGCCTATAATATCTTCTAACAAATATTCTACAGATAACACAATGAATTAATTGATACATGATACTAATTGATTGTACACAATCAATTTACATCCCTAAATTAGCTTTATTGATTCCAACACTCCCCCTAAAGTTGGCGCATAGATTTTTAGCATGCCCAACTTGAAACACAATGGATGAAAGACTTTGCCGTTGAGTCCTTTAGTTAAAATGTCAGCCATCTGATCTTCAGTCTTAACAAAGGGTAGACAGATGAGACCGTTGATGAGTCTCTCCTTTATAAAATGACTATCAATCTCCATATGCTTCGTTATATTGTGTTGAACCGGATCATTTGCAATGCAAATGGCTGCCTTATTGTCACAAAATAATCTGATTGACTCACTTGTTGCAATAGATCTTCTAATAATATTCGAAGCCATAGTAGTTCACATACTCCTAATGCGATGGCTCTATACTCAGCTTCAACACTTGAACGTGCTACCACAAGCTGTTTCTTACTACGCCAAGTGACTAGATTGCCACCCAGAAAAGAACAATTTCCGGATGGAGAGCATCAGTCTTCTACAGAACCTGCCCAATCTGCATCTGAAAAAGCCTCAACTTTCATATGACGATGTTGTGAGAACAATAATCCTTTTCCCACTGCAGATTTAAGATATCTCAAAATTCTGTAAATCGCTGCCATATGACAAACATGTGGATCGTGCATGAATCGACTCACCACTCCTATGGCATAGGAAATATCACCACTCTTACGGCATAGGAAATATCTGGTTTAGTGTGAAGGATAAATCAGTCGACCAACTAGACATTAGATATCTTTCTTTGTCAACAATGTGTCCATTTACACCATACAAATACAAATGATGGTTCACTTCTATGGGAAGAATCAGCCGGTCTACACCCTAACATGTTAGTTTCTATTAACAAATCAAGAACATATTTTCGTTGCGATAAGAAGACACCGTTAGAGGATCTTGCAACCTCTATTCCAAGAAAGTATTTAAGTGACCCAAGATCTATAATCTCAAACTCGTTGGCTAGTCTCCCCTTAAGATCATTTCTGCTCCATCATTTCCTGTCACCACAATGTCATCAACATAAACAATGAGTATAGTAATTTTACAATTGCCTCATTTGACGAACATTGTATGATCCACACGAGTTTGTCTGTATCCAAACTTCACCATGACTGTATATAATCTACCAAACCATGCACGCAGAGATTATTTTAGGTCATAAAGAGATTTATGTAACTTACACACTTTGACTGTATAGAATATACCAAACCATGCACGCGGAGATTGTTTTAGGCCTTAAAGAGATTTGTGCAACTTACACACTTTGTCTTTAGTTGCTGTTGTGGCAAATTGTGGAAGTATGTTCATGCATACTTCCTCTTCCAATGCTCCATGAAGAAAGACGTTTTTAACATCCAGTTGCTATAGGTACCAACCAAAATTGGGTGCACAGGAAATTAAAGTCTGGACGGAATTCATCTAGTCACCAGAGCTAATGTCTCTGGATAATCGATTCCATATGTTTGAGTATATCCCTTAGCCACAAGTTTGGCCTTGAGTCTCTTAGCAGAATCATCGAGTTTATGTTTGACAATATACATCCATTTACAGCCCACAAGTTTCTTTCCATAAGGAAGACTGACCAGCTCCCAAGTCTCATTTTTTTCTTTAATTCTAGTTGATCCTAAAATATGGAATAAAGTTTGGGACATATGAATTACAAAATTTATTGACTATTACTAAAACTCAAACTGTCATTATTTGAACGTATAAAATATGACCAGTGTGAAGAATGAGCTAGAAAATCTTTTAAGTTTGATTTCTACACAACTACTTGGGTTAATACATTCTAATATGTGAGTGATTTAATGAGTTGAATTAGAGTTGATTGAAAGTATGTGGTCAATTTTATAGATGATTATGATAGATACTCAGAATGTTTAGTAAAGGGTAAAAATTTTGACAAATTTTTACAGATTAAGTGTGAAGAGGGAAATAATTGCATCTGTTAAGGAGGAGCATATAGACTAACAAAGTTCAAGGATATTGTGCTTTATATGATTTTTGATGAATCATTGGAACTTGAATCTCATTCTCAACCTATGGATTGGTATAGCTAAAACAAAATGTGAGTTTTGATGGAAATTTGTATTATAGAAAATGACATGCCTACTTGTTATTGGTGAGATGAGTTCAGTTGCGGTCATATTCTAGAATTATACCTCACTCTAAATTTTTATTTTTACTCTTCTAATAGAATTTGTCTAAATAAACTTTTGACTGAATTTTAAAGTTTAGGACTGTATACTATATATGTAGTAAATACATATTCTAATCAGTCCAAGGTGAATAATATGATAAACATATGTGTTTGTCTAAGATTTGCAGTAGATAGAGTTTAAGACATTCTGTTATTCAACCAATGTACTGTTGAAAACAAAGTTTGAATTTTATTGAGAATTTATTTCTAAATTTTCGTCGTCCCGATTTTACGAGAAATACATGGTTGAATAATAAAGAATAATGAATGAATCTGGTCTGAACCTAATCTTACTGATTTTTGACACTTGGACAGTTGAATTAGAATTCTTATAAGTATCTATTTGATAGCAAGTATCTAATGATTTTGATGAGGACTCGGTGACCTATCAATTAAATGGTAATTCATCCTTCCGATAAGAAGGAGATGAGGTTTAAGGACTCGTTCTTAAGAAAAGAATCATTGTTAGTGACATGAATTCTTTGCTACATAATAAAATCTGTAATAGTTGGTTTGCATATGGACGAACAACTATAAGTTGTAGTTCATTATTGTAGAATAAACTTATTTGTGACAAATTTCAGTCGATATTGGCACGTTTAGTAGCTAATGACTATATGTTTGGATTAGGGAATGATTTATTATGGCATTGATTCACCTTTCTGTCACGTGAGTTTGATAAGTACTCTTTTAGTTGTCACATTATTATAGATATGAATACAGTTTTGGTTATATGATGATTGAAGCAGATCAACTTGAAAGGTTTATTATATAAGAATTTGATAATTAAATATGTTAATCAAATTATAAAGTAAAGATCTTATATAAGCACTTAAATTACAATAGTTTTGACATAAAGTAAAGAGCTTGAGATTGGTTCTTGGTGATTCAAGTAAATGCCTTTACTCATGTTACATGTCAAATAGAATTGTGATTATTTGTTTATATAGTACTATTTAAACGTTTTGATATGTTAGCGAGTTTGTGAAATAGACAAGATTTTATCTTAGTCTACTCACTAGGATGGATCCAGTGATACAATGAGATTGAGACACAATGTGATCATATATGAACTTATGGGACAATTGAATTAATCCAAACTAGTCGGTAGTATAAATTATCCTTTTCCTTCTCAAGCTCGGGACTAACGAGAATGGTTAGGAAATCATACAAGAGATTTCAATAAATGGTAGATTTATTCTCTGTCAATAACCGAGCTGGATCTGGTGTATTATAAGGGATTTGCTAGTAACAACATAATGGAGGCAGTCAATCAATATAGATTGATCCGTGTGTAGTGTCTTGCGCAAGTATTGACATAGCCATTGTAGTTAGCATGTTTAGTAAACTCACTGTAATCCTAAAAGAGCTATGTGATGCCCTAGAGATTGATAAAATATGAGATGTCCTAGAGGCTGATGAGATACTTTATAGGTATTTAATGATATGTTGTATTTTATTAGAATCCTCTAATTTTAGAAGGATTTTTTATGGTCTCTTGATATCAGTGTGTATATGTATACACTAGGTAGTGCAGTATTGTATTGGAAGTCTATGAAACGGGCAAAAATAGTTTTGTCACCTTTAATGTTGAAACTCTATATTCTAGTTTTTAGAAACAAAGTTTTGTTTTAGATATTCCAAAGATAATTTTTTTTTAAATTCTATTCTCTAGAAGTGGTGAGAAACAAACTGAACAGATTTTTTTTGAACACTCTTTAATAGTTAAAGAAAGTGTTGAGGTCGTTGCTTATACAATATGTTCCAATAATGAATTTTCATCACAAGTTCATTATAGAGGAGATAAGATTAAAACCATTAGATTAGAGTCTCGTAAAGGAGTTGTGATCTAGTATGGTTTATTCTTAATCTATTATTTGAGTATTATAATTTGATATGTCTTGACGTTGTAGTTTCTTTATATCATTCCAAATTTGATGATATGCCTCTCAAGACTTGTTGTATCATTCCAAATTTGATGATACATCATAATAAAATCATGTTAGGTATGAGGCTATAGCATTCCAAAATAAGATGTGGCTCTTATTTTTCATGAGAGAAACCATAATTGGACAAGTTCTATATGTTGGAAACTTGTTGGTGATGAGAAATAGTTTTGTTTTATGTTTGGTTTAAGTTCTTTTGAGTTGAACTAGATACTTCTGTAACAAACTATTTTATGATTCAAAACCTAGTGATGATGAATTGTAGTTTGATATGTGGTTGGTACTAAGTTCTCAAGAGTTAAACTAGACACTTGAACATCAAACTATGTTAATCAGAAATGATTAGTACAATCTTCGAATGTGACTAGTACCTAAGATGAAGAATGAAAGTTTTTTTTTGCATCATGTTTTGATATGACTTGTACTAAGTTTAGAATGTTTAAACTAGCTATTTGTATTATTCTTTAATTGACGATTAGTCAATGAAATTCATTGGGGGACGCCTCACACGAAATTCTATGTGAAATGTCAATTTAGAGAAAATTTACAGAAAATGTTGGAACAGGTGAAGATCAATGAATTTCTCTATTGCGAATGATGATCTACTAGATGAGTAGAATCTTTTGATTATTTGAATATCTGAGTCTTACATATGAACTTATTTATTTGTTGGATTTGTTCTTGATTCAAAACCTCAATACTTGGTTTGCTTTGATTTGGACATGTATGAATGATATTATTTGGATTTAGTTTCATGATACTTTGGTATCGTGTGTTCATGTATGGTTCGTTATTATTATTTTATATTTAGAACATAGGAGGAGATTGTTGGAATGTATGTTCAAAATATAATAATAATAATAATAATTTGATAAATATTAATTATACTTTATTAATTAATATTATACGTGCACAAAACGTTGAAGGTGTATGGGCCAATGTAGAATCCTAATTGAAACGGGTTTATGTTGAGTTCGATAACCTGGTCACAATGGTATGCATATATATCCTTCTCGGGGCAACAAATTGGGTATTCTAAACTTGATGCCTAGGGTGTCATGCTTCAAGCAAAATCCTATATACGCCCGTATCTTTCTCTCTCACAATTACTCTTATAATTATAGTTCCTGCCTCCTTAGATCTAACACTTCCATAGTAGAAGTGGAAATGAATGAGGTTATAATAGAGACGGAAATGTACTACTATGCTCCTTTTCAAGATGAACCTTCTCCTCCCCTAAGGAGAAGAGTAAAAAGCTTATGACTCCAAAAAATGACATCACGAGGGATGATAGCATTTATACCCCCTTTTGATTGGGTAACCAATAAACACCCAACGAAGAGATTTGGGGACAAGTTTACTTCTTTTAGAAGACCTGTCATGAGAAAAACACAAAAAAACACGAGGAGGCAAGGAAGGGGTTGTGTTATGTTTAGAAAATGAGATTGGGATTCTTATTTCCAATAACACTAGAAGGAAGTCTATTAATGAGAAAAGTAGTTAAAACAGCGTCACCCCACAAGGATTTAGGAGTATTCATAGTGACATAAAAGTGTGCACTATCTCCATTAGATGGAGATTTCTCCGGTTGGCCACTCCATTTTGTTCTGGAGTGTCGTCACATGATGTTTGAAGAATGATGTCATTTTCAGGGAGATAATGCGCAAAAGCATTGTTACTACTGTATTCACAACCATTATCACAAGAATTTTGATTTTAGCATTAAATTGTGTTTCAATCATTTTGTGAAATTCTTGAAAATACTTAAAAGACTTCACTTTTATAATGGAGAAGATAAAGCCAAGTAACTCGTGAGAAAGAGTCAATAAAACTAACAAACCATTTATGAACAGACCGTGAAATAACTCTAGAAGGACCCCGAACATCATAATATATAACAGGAAAAGGTTCAATAAATCTTTCATTTATTGCAGGATAAGTTGTTCACGTGTGTTTACCTAACTCACATGGTTCACACAAGAACTGTTTTTCATTACACATGGTTTACCTTGACCTCTGCGATAAGATAATTTTCCATGACCGCTTCCCCGGAGATGGGATAAATTTTAAAACAAGTATCCCGTGTAAGAGTTGGCTTTTCTCAATAATTGCATTTTCTATCATCCGTAGGTTGACTGTAAGTAGATGTTCTCGGATGAGACATAGCCACAGCAGAACGGTCACTCATATGATTATGATTAGGAACCATAACTCTCCTCTTGCTGCACTCTTGTGTGTGCATCTCGTAGTGAAGGACGTAGATGTCCCCAAATGAGATACAACCATAGTAGAACAGTCACTCGTAGGATTATGATTAGGAAGAATAACTATCCTCTTGCTGCACTCGTGCATGTGCATCTCGTAGTGAAGGGAAGGGTCTCTGTCCAAGGAGTTGAGCCCGAACTTGATCAAATTCTACATTTAAGCCAGCCAAGAAATCAAAAACTGTCTTCATCAATGAACTTTTGGTAGGACACAGCATCATCAGTACATGTGGCTAAGAAGACTCGATAATGATCAAGTTCCTGCAAAAGTCCGGTTAGTTCTTTATAATAATTGGCTAGTTCTGTATAATATTGAGCTACAATTTTCTCACCCTGAACAGTCTCATGAATCCTCTTGCGGATTAGCACTGCATACGGTTAGCCTTAATAGATATTCGACAAGTATGGGACCATGCCAGATAGTTGGTTCCGTCAAACTTGAATGGACTGAGAACCAAGGTAGAGTTTAAAGTACTCCGCATAAGCTGATCACTAGTACCATCACCACTATTATTCTATTAACGGTGCTTCTTGTCGACATGATGAAAAAAGGAGACAAACGGCAGAAGAAAAAAAGCTACTGGCAGACTAACGGCGGAAGAAACAAAGCTACTGGCAGACAACACAGAGACCAAGGCATTGAACAAAGTAAACTCACCAAACAAACAACACCAACAGCCTCCCCAAGAGAAGCCGACCCTGTTGGAAGAGGGCCGGAGTCGAAAAATGACCGGAGTAGGTCTCACGCGTGAGACAGAACCAGGAGAACTTCAACAGCGCATGGGATTAGGGTTTCGGCAGTAACTCCTTCTGTGGTGGTCGGCTGGAGAAGAAGAGTCCAGATGTAGGTTACTTGCAAGTATCCAGCCTTGATTTCTTAGGGTTATTAGTGAAAACCCCAAATCTGGTGATACCAAGAAGTAACAGAGATAGTAACAGAGATAGTACCAGAGTACTGGACTGTGCTCTGATAGCATGTTACAAGAGAGAAAATTTGTAATGGTGAAGTTATATTCATTTACTGAGGTTAAGAACATATATACACAAAGTTTATATGATTAGAGCCTATAATATCTCCTAACAAATATTCTACAGCTAACACAATCAACTAATTGATTCTCCACAATCAATTAACATACCTAAATTAGCTCTATTGATTCCAACAGTCAAGTCAAGCTGATAAAAGAAAGAGACAAGAACATATCAGAAAAGAAAACTAATCCAATAGTTTTGAGTTACATCATTCATGTCAGTAGTTCAAATAATGGAAATAATGAAATTCAACAACTAATGCATGTAAGAGTGAGTTCTTATTATGTATTCTTATTTGCGAGATATTAAAAAATTAACAATTTTGTGAAAATGTTAAAAAGTTCTACAACTGTTTAGAAGTTAAATGTGACTTATGATTGGCAATTTATATGTGCTTAAATAAATAGTTCCATATTCATGATCTGTGATTCAGTATTTTTTCACTGGATGTTAGCCAAAATTGTTAATTTGTCATTTACAAAAAAATTATCAAAGAGGTTGTGGCTAGGGTCTTAATATGTTTAACGTTCTAAGATCAAGTTGTCTCAGGTTATTCTCACCAGCAGCTGTTAAGTTTACTGATATGTGCTGAGATTGTAATGAAATTTTTCCAAAGAGAGGCCATAAAAATGATAATCCCTCTGGGAAGGTTCCAAAACTTGAGATACATATCAAAATGATGTTTTACAGAAATTCTTTCAGTTCATAAGTTTAAAGGTGAAGTATTTTACACAGGCCCAACCTCTTCCAAACAGATCCACATCACTTTCATGAATTTCTGGTCTGGAGCCTCCCTATCCATTCACCTGAGATCCACTACTCGGGATACTTCTCTCCTCTGCTAGATATCCCATTTCCACTGTCAGAATCACCATGGCCACCTTTTTGCCTCGTCCACTCTCCATTTCCTCTTTCCTTCTCCATCTTACTTGTCTCTTCATCCTTTGCCATATGCTATTGCCTCTTCATAAGCCCTCTCTCAGAGGAAAATACTTTCTTTTAAAAGTAGCTCTTCTATTACAGATGAACCCCACTAATTTTAAGAGTAGTATGGTCTGCTGGGGCATATTTGCAACTTATTATCTAAATTTTCTCTTTTGGGTATCTTTCTGAGAGTATTCTGCTTTATAATTGCTGATTTGCTGCTGCATACTTGTTCCGGTTTGTACGTCTATCTAATACATACTTTATACACCATGTACTGCTGAGTCCAGTGGAAGGTCTTGAACAGATATAGAGTTCAAGGAAATACTTGTTTATAAGTAATTCCTATTAGTTGGTCTTTTTGTGATGAATTTTATCTATTGGTGCATCAGTTCTGCCGGTGAGAAAGTAGGATTGATTGAATTCCTTATCTGGTTAAATACTCCATGTCTACTAGAAGGTGTGAACTGAAAAGGATGTGATCTTTGATCCAATTACGTTATCATGAAAGTTTGATAAGATTCACTGTGAGAATAAGAGCGTAAGTAGGTTTTTTCCCCTCTAGTTACAAAAATGACTTCGCATTCCTTTAATGTAGTGGCCATCTTGTTTGCACAACTTTCCTTGCATTTTTGGAAAGTTTGTCTCAAACCTTTTCAATTTCTCCTTTAATGTAGAGGCCATCTTGTTTGCACAACTTTCCTTATATCTTTCAAATGATTTACATTACCAAATGTTGCTCATCTCAACCTTTTGAATTCTTGTTAACTATGTGCAAAATTTCTGAACTTGTCTTATACTTTTCTAGATTTCAAAAAGAGAAAAAGCATGGAAAACAGGGTCACTCAAGAATGTGAGCCTTCTGGGCTGGATGCTTTGGCAACTGCTGCAGTTTTAGGAGATCATGTGGGAGACTCATGTGAACCTTCAGCAGGAGTTGCCACTACTAGGCATCCACGGCACCGCCCTGGCTGCACTTGCATTGTGTGCATTCAGCCCCCAAGCGGAAAGGGCAAGCACAAGCCCACATGTATATGCAATGTGTGTGTTACTGTGAAGCGTCGATTTAAAACCCTTATGCTGCGGAAGAAGAAAAGACAAGAACATGAGGCAGAGATCGACAGAGAGCGCGATCGGGTAACTTCAAAGGGTACATCTGATCATGTTGTGGAACATGTGAATGGTTCAGAGATTGAAACTGGCAAAACTGAAGTCCAATTGGAGATGGGTGGGTCCCCATCAACCAGCAAAGGAGATCTAGACTTGAATTGTGATCCTAGTCGTGAAGATGACATGCTTCTAACAGAGGCAGCACGAATGGACATGACAACCATGGTTCATGCTGCTAATGTTTCGTTTGAGATGTATACAGGGGAGAATGGAGTCCCAACCTTCAAGCCCTGCCTGCTCTCTAAAGCTTCTGTTGGCGAGAGCTCAATTCCAGGGCCTGATGAACTAACATCTATAGATGTGGAGCAGCGAACAGAAGGTGATGATGAGTGATATGCTTCAAACAACTTAGAATCGTGAATGCTTCTTATGATATTTCTTCGTTGAAATTTGTAATTCCTTTCTCCGGTGTATCATTTCATTAAGATTCCATGATAGCTATACTCAATGTCATCTTTATAGTTCAATAATGAACAAGAATATCAGAATAGTGTGTTGTTTTTTAGTCTCTTCACCGCCAATAATTGGTCCTATCCTTCCATTTCTGGCTTAGCTTATTTACTACGGAGTATTATTAATGAGAATTGATTCTCATGGCACCAAATAAATTATAGTTCTTTGAATTGAATTTGTTCCATAAATTTATTCATTTAATAATTCACTAAATACACTCCTTTTCTTTTGAAAAATGAACTTAGTGAACTCCATTAAACTCTCTTGGACAATAAAATTTGTTGTATTGGATTTTAAATAATCTGATTGGTCCTGATTGGTCAAGCTTTTTATCAATTTTTCAAGCACGAATGAATTATACTCGATCATTTGTGGCCCCCTGTTTTTTCCTTCTGTCGTTTAATAGAAGTTCTTACCAGAAATCAGTTTTAGAAGGTTAAACTAAGAATTTATATTATGGGAGCAAAATAATAAACGTCTTCAATATATCAAGTGTCCGTATAAAAATAAGTGTTGTTCAAAATATGATTGCGCAGGTAATGAAATCTGCACTGATATTTTGCTCCGATGATATCAACTGCCAAATGAAGTGTGAGATTCTTATCATTGTCACGAATTCTTACCCTGGGAACCGAGAAGGGGCATAACGACAATATTTTGCCAAGCATGGCCATGAAGAATAAACTTAAGATTACTGTTTCAAAACATAATTTTCGCAAATGATGTTAGGCGTGTTTAGACACTAAGACCATGTATTCAGACGTTAAGCAATAGTTTAATTACAATTATCTGAAATTAAACAAAATAAAATGTTAGGTGATCAAAGGGCCAATTAAAGCCAAAACGAAGCGACAAATTAAATTATGCAGGAATTTTTATATCAGCGCCAAACAGAATAGCATGAATACTTCAATGCCACTCGAAGGAAAGCAATAGCCATGATTGACCTCGACCAGAAACAACACCCACCCATTTCGGGACAAACGATATATTAAGCTTTAAAATTCATAGAGTTTGGTCATATAAAATTTATTATCATATTCATTATATATCATACAGTTACAATAATTGCATAAATTAAATTAGATAAAATTTTAATAAATAGTTCTTTCACCAAAAAAAAGACATTAAAGCCGACACAATATTAAATAGAGCAGGCTGAGAGAGAGTAAAGATAGAGGGAGAAAATAAAAAATAATAAAAATCCAGATAGAACTGGTCCGCAATTATGTTGGACGCCATAAACTCTAAAGCACCAATTTATGCTTGACGATACAATCCTCACATTACAAACAATGTCTTGAGTCTTCGACTTCACATGTTCACCACTAGCAGAGTATAGTAGCAATGTAGTCATATGGATAACGCACGAGGGAACCGTAAACAACCTAAAAACAGAAGTCACAAATCACAAAGCAAACATGCTATCTCTAGCTCAACAGGTCATCCATAAGAATTTTTTTCATAGTTCCAGAATTGTTGGATAAAATAATGAATTTGGGCTACATACAAAAGCAGACTAGATTTAAAGTACAGGCGCTCAGCTATAACAAATTCAGTTTAGACATAATTACATGAAAAAAACATGTTACCATTAATTTAATGTGTAGGCTTTCATTTTTAGCTGTAAAACTGTACACTCATGTCGAATCCACAACGCTGTTAGATCTTGAAGTATAGAGAGATTGGTTTCATTTAATCTTCTACTACAATACGTGTAATTTAAACAGTAAAAATTACAAACCAAACCTCTTTGGTCTCAAGTAAGTGGAAGGGGCTTGGCGTCCGCCTGGCATAGAGACTTGTTGCTGCTGTTTAGCCCTTTTCTCTTTCTCCTTCTCCTTGCTCTTTCTCTCCACCTCTGCTTGGACTTTCCTCAGATTTTCCATTTCCTCCTCCATTGCAGTTTTGGATTCTTTCTGCTTCTTTTTGTGTTCTAACATTGATGTATCTGAGTCTTTCACTGAGAAAAACATAGGTCCCAACTCGGCCAACCAATGAGGCTCCACTGATGTTGCACATTACATGTACTCCTTTGTAGTCAAGATTAACTCGTGATAAACTACATAATCTGGAGTATAACCCAATCCGTATAAAGCACTGCTTGGGTGCAAGTGGCATGGCATCCCATTCCTGCAGTTAACATATTCCCCAATCCCTTTTAGTCTTGCAGCATTGTGGAAATACGCAGAACAAATGGCCTTTCTGACAATATCCCAATCTGGACCACATGATGTCAGCGGGATTTTCAGCATCTTCAGGATGTCCAGCAATTGCGACCTCACATCTCTAGCCTTTTTTAACCCTTTTGAATGCAAAAAGTGGTCACTACACCAGTCCCCACGGTATGAATTAGCTTTCCACTGCTGGCAGACATTAAGTAATGTTAGGTGGTCAGATTCTGGAACAAAGAATTTTTCCCTTGCAGCATCACTTTCCTCTGCCCTATCTTTAGGGCGAAAGAACACTGACGGCACTGAAAGCATTGACACAATAGTCAGAACCTCATTTAGGCATTCTAACTGTTCTCCAATAAGGAGCATCTTAGCTAGGGGTGGATCCAAAGGGAACTCCACCATTTTCCAACCTAGATCAGTTAGATTGCCAACATTGTTAAGGGCACCCAAGACCCACAATTGATACATGGAATTCAGAATGTTATCTTGTGGTGGTGGGTCCATAAAATCAAAATCTAATAAGTTGTCTACTTTAAGAGATTTTAGCAACAGAACCACATTCCCCAGGTTGGTTCTCTGGATTTCTGGCCCAGGACTGGGTAGCAGTTCATTTTGGTAAGCACTCTCAGTATAAAGTCGATAACAAGTGCCAGGCCCAGTTCTACCGGCACGCCCAGCATGCTGATCTGCAGCTGCACGGCTAACTGGGAACACTTGGAGGGCATCCATACCCATCCGTGGATTGTACACCTTCATTTTACCATAGCCAGTGTCAATGACATAAAAAATTCCATCTACAGTCAGGGATGTTTCAGCAATATTTGTAGCTACAATGCATTTACGAGCCCCATCTTCAGCTTTCTGGAAAATTTTTGCTTGCAAGTCAGCTGGAAGCTGGGAGTATAGGGGTAGAATCAACAGCTTTGACACTGCTTGCTTTGTCGAAGACACCAGTTGTTCCATGCGTTCTGAAAGGGAATAACAGGATGCCTCAATCTCATCTTGACCAGTCATGAAGATAAGTATGTCACCTGGGGGACAAGTGATGTGTATTGTCATCGCCTGCTTCACTGCGGCTTCAACATAATCTTCACATGGGGTTTTACTGTACAAGATTTGAACAGGGAATGTTCTTCCAGGGATGTGAAAAACTGGTACACTGAAACAGAAACAGCAATCGCTTAGAAGAAAGTCCAAATGCTATAACTGATAGCATGATCAGACTGTTAAGCCAAAAAATAAAATGTACCTCCCAAAAAAAAGGGAAAATTTTTGCGCGTTTAAAGTGGCAGATGTTACAATCAGCTTGAAATCACGTCGCCTGGCTACCACTTTCTTAAGGATCCCAAAAAGCACATCAGTGTTCAGAGACCTTTCATGTGCTTCATCCATTACGATGACACTGCAATTTATTGCAAAGAAAAGTACATGATTGTACCAGGACAAAAACTAGACAAGCATTCATATATACTAGTACTGAAAGTAGGATATTCATACCGGTATTTATCAAGATCAGAATCTTTCAAAGTCTCACGCAAAAGCACACCATCAGTCATGTACTGCCCAAAAACATAAATTATAAGTAACAAAAGACATGGAAATACAAGTCAGCATTAATATTTCACTAAGAGCAATTTTAACCCGCAAGCGCAAGACAAAATGCAACTTATTTGGCACAATCATGGAAGAAGTTTTAAAAGGTAAGTCTTTTATATTCAAGATATACTAAAAGATAAGAACATATGAGTCCTATAAGTATGTTACAACTGCTTACCTTGATAACAGAGGTTGAGTGCAACCAACTATACCATTTGTTGTGTAGCCATCTTCATGTAGATACTGCCAACATTCTCCAAGTTTAGGTAAAACATGAATGAAAATATATTACATATGTTAGGAGTCCAAAATTACCTGGGTCAATTGGGTTGTCTTACCAGAACCAGTTTCTCCAACCACCACCACCACCTGATTTTCTCGAACTACCTATTTATTCAACAGGATGAACTTGAATTAGATTCACACAGAAGATATGTTCTTCATAGTTCTTCCCAAGGTATAGTAAGCAAAAATTTGGAAAGCTCAATTAGCATAACTGCCCAAGTAATAAGAAATGTAACTGAAGGAGTTTCAAGCTGTATATTATCAAGGATTAGAAAGAACTTTACAGAGTGCAAAATAAGAATAAGCAAAGAGACAACTTTGCTGTTGCTACCTATCAAAGTAATATAGTGTGGCTCGCAGACCAAATGACCTCCATTAGTGATTTGAGTAATTTTAACCAAGGTCTAAGTTCTATAGAGAATATATAAGAGCTAATAAAGCAATCATTTGAAACAAAATTCATAAGCACTTGAACCAACTGATGCGATCAGAAAATTTTCCAAGCATAGAGAATGAAGAGCAGAAATAATAAAAATAGATAGCATACAAGAGTATGGAAATACCATTAGCAGACTGTATATCAAAGGAAGAATGTCAAAACTGCAATAACTCGTCTCGTACAGAATATATTGGAAGATACTGACGTTGTTGAGCAAGTGTTTTTGACTTTGCAAAATCACTCACTGCCTCATCCTTCTTTAAATGCTGCGCAAACTTGGCATCTTCCTTAAAATTAACTTCACCATCTTCACCCACTACAGCAGTGTCTGCATCGATCTAGCATTATATAATAACAAATACTCAGATCCATATCATTCCAGTTGCCACCAACTAAACCTATATACATGAGTTCTTCTAAATGGGCATCATACCTATGTCACACATCTGACACCTTGGGTGTGGCATGTGTGTCGACAAGCGACACATAGCAGAGTAAAAATGAGGGAAAATATGACAAAAAGAAAAATGTATTAACGGTAAAAATATTTGCTTGATCCAGTTGGATGTCTTTATTGTTATGAAGGTGTTAATAAATCCCTCAATTCCACATAACAGTCACATCGGCAAAAAACATATACATATGTACACACACACACACTAGCCTACCGAAGCCCATGCTACACTTTTAAATATAGTATTCATTTGGTTTTTTTAAAAGAAATTATATTTAAAAACCTTTCTTATATGTTTAATTGATTTTAATTGTAAAATAATTATTATTGTAATGTGTCTAAAAATTTTAACCAAAAAAAAATTTATCATGTGAAAATAATGTTAAAACAGGAATTTAGTAAATAAGGATTAAGTTTCAAGTACTTGGCCAAATGTTAATAGTATTGATGGTAGTTACCAAAATGTCTCGTCATTGGTGGTTACCAAATGTCTTGGCATCTTCATTTATGGAATGTGGAATAACAAAGGGATAAGGATTCTCACCATATATCATGTAGGCTTCAGAATCAATTTTTAGGGGCAGTTAAACAAAACATCGCACACTTAAATAATGGAGATATAACTAATGATGCACTTTTTGCTCCATATTTTTACACCAAAAAATTATAAATTTTCAGATAAGAAATGGTGGCATGAATTCAAAAACATAATGGACGACCTGAGAAATCATATTATTTTATCAAAAGACAAATAGATGACTCTTCCTGTTGAACAATTTAGATTGTAGTTGCTTAACAAAACAATGCAGTTGCAAGTTCAGTCTTTTTATCAACATACTGTGCATTACACACTTTTAGCCATACCTACAAATTAATTACAACAAATCCGACACAGTAACACACCGAGCATCAGCACCCAGAATTAATGTAATGCTCTATTGTACAATGTGATATTATATTATATATAATTTACCTGTTCCGCTGTCTTCTCAACGCCAAGAAGATCATCAAGTTTTGAGCCAGCCAGCTCCCAAAAACGCTGACGTGACTTGTTCATGCTTTGTTTTTCATGAACTTCACGAACCAAAGAGGAACCTTTGCGTGATATTATAGCCATATCGGACGTAGGATCTTTAATAGGCATTATTGGTTCTGCCTGTTTTGTGAAAACAATCCTTCCATCCAGGAAAGGTGGCTTTGTATCTTTGACAGAGAATATAAAACATATTAGGAAGAGAAAGTAGTAATTACTTGGGGAGAGAATAAAATCCCATGTATATATCTTAATGATTGAGAAGCTTTCCGGTGTACCTCACATACCATGAACAAGGAGAATAACCTTTCGTTCTTCCTCATTATCAAACTCAGTCTGCACTTCAGTGCCCCTAACGGCTCCAGACCTCAGTAGTTGGCGATCCTCCCACTGAGCATTATCTGCAGTGAGCTGTGATAACTTCTTACTCTGAGCAAGTGTCATCTTGGTTCCATCTTTACGAACCTGTCAATAGTAATCAGTTAAAAACAAATATTATAGTACAAAGGCCCAAGTGAAGTTAAAAACACCACATTTAGTTCATCACGCTGAACTTTTAACTAAGCAAACATATATGTGTGTGTATACATATATGCATAATACACACACACACACACACATATATATATAAGGGAGTTCACCGTGGATCTTTAAAAGAAACGGCGAACTTGCTCGAAAACTTTACACAGAATTTGTTAGTGTGTCGACACAAGTTTTGAGGTATAACGCAACAATGCTAAATATAACAAAAAAGGAATTGCTCCTTGTCTACCATCAAGTACCTGCGATGGGTGTATAGGACTTCATTTATCTGATTTCGTAAAAACCGAATGGGACAAACAAGAAAATGATTCAGATGTAGAGGCAACTGCCAATAGGTCAAGTACGACAGTAGGTGAATATCATAACTTCTAAATCACCAACAATAATGGAGAGTAATATGGATATCATGCTGAATATATATTAGTCAAGTTATTCCACTAACTGTAGGGAAAGATCGTCATCATGTCAAAACAAGCTGAGCTATTGCGCAATAGTTATCAGTATGTTAAAGATGGGGCAGTTGTGCAGTACTCTTATATGTCACCAAGTAACCAAGAATGATTTTAGTCAAAGACTTATTGCAGCACTAATTTTTTGAGAACTTAAAACCAACAAGAAAATGATACATAGAGTATAGTAGGATGACTTGTGATAAAAGGAGATTAAATGGTTGACTCGTAATCACAAACCTCAAACAACAGCATGCTAACACTACAAGCACCACTGCCTAGAAGCTAAAACTTTTGTGGCTGCAGGACAAGAATCAGTATCTCTAGGCTTATCCTCACGGTGAGCAGTTTGAAGCATTCATATAATACTACCTACAATGCAGTGATGGTGCACACAACAAAGTGAAAGAACTGAACTTACCAGTTTTTTGGCCAGCTCTGCTTCTTTCTTTTGGATAGTAGTCTCGTCACCAAGAAAAAATGATGAGCTATCCTCATCAAACATTGTGTTGCCTTCTTCCCTATCATACCTATACATGATAACCAAAATATAAAAATAGGTAAATGAGAAAGGAGGAACAGAATTTTTAACAGGGTCTCCTTCTAAGCCTTCATCTAAGTTATTATATTCTTCAACTTGCCATCCTATCAAGTTTAAGTATAATAACTTACAACACTTGCACATTATGCACGAAAGAAGGGACATCAAAAGATTTGTTGAATAATATATTTTATAAAAACACTTGCACACCATGCAACAAACATGGAACTATTTTATGAAATCTTAATCTGATAGCTCAAGTTCAAGAGAAGCTCTGAAGAAATGAACAGAAAGAGATTATTCAGTCAAGTTATCAAGGAATTGAATAATGCTCTCTAATTCTATTTTAAGCCATTTGGTCCATTCGTTTGGACAATAATAATATATATGATGAAATTCAAGCATTTCACAATATATTAAAATTTTAGATAATTTACCACGCACGATCTGAATTGTATTCCATCTCTAGTAGCATGCTTTCAGTTATCTCTGGATCGTGATCTCTGGATAAATGATTTGCATCCACTTCTCCAAGCTGAGCAGTAAAAAATAAAAAGTACAGAAAGACACCAGCATTATATGAAGGCTCCCTAATGTCAGATAAAAGGTAGTATTATATAAATCAGAGGATCATATCTCGTCATATCAATTCTCAATGGTTATCTGAAACTAGCAACTAGGCTAAGAAACTATTTGAGAGGAAAATACCTCAGATTGTTCCAACTTTTCAGCAGAAAACGGAAGCGACTGCGATCTTCCACCATAACGAGAATTTGAAGACTTAACGGAGGATCCAGAAGCACGTATTGGAACAGGAGATGGAGCCACACTATCCCAAGGAGAAGCAGCACCTGATGTAGGAATTCCAATTTTTGTCAATCATTCACAGTATTAAATGAAAGTTTATATGTCAAGATCTAAATGTATACTTGCTCTTGTATCTGAATGTTCTCAAGAATCCAAGGCATTGTTGTAATGACACATGCCAAAAACTTATGGGCAAAATTTAATATCATAACCACTCAAATCATCCAAATTGTACACTTGGGACCCACGTGCATAGTGAATTAACTGCCTCGATAAGAAAATTCAACCTGAAAGAAATGATTCCAAAAATTTACTGGCATACCAGAAGTGCGGGGAGTGTGGCCCCCTAACCATGGGGACACCAAACGTGCATCAGGAGATGCACCAAGGAACATTGGGGATGGTGCAGACTGACTGTGCCTGACACTACTAGGGCGACTATCTCGGCACGGTGTATCTTCCCATTCCCATCTACTATTATCCCAATCAGATCTCTCTGCAAAACCCATGCATCAACATGTCGATCAGAATTTGAAATGGTCAAGGTAGCATCAACAAAGACATTTGACATAAGTACTCCCTCTGTTCCAAAATACATGATTAATTTTGATTTTAGAAAGTCTATTTGACTCATTTTCAAACTTCCATAGTATGAAATTCATCTAAAATCTTAAGATAATAAAACTTGAAACTAATAATTCTTTATGAATATTTTACAAGATTTGTGATTGGCTAGATTAAAATCGAGTAAATCTATACAAATATTACATTCGAAATGAGTCATTTCGATTTTGAAAACTCAAAATCAATCATACGTTTTGGAAGGGAGGGAAAATATGTTTTCAATAGAGGTTATAGAACGGCTTTGTCTCCAAATTTTAAGTTTTAAAAGGGATTCTCTCATAGACATATTTAATGTTAGTTGGTAACATACCTATAACGTGTTACAGAGCAGTTCATTTTACATACACTACCCAAAAAAAATCCTGCATGAAGTGTAAACTTACCAGGTGTACCCGAAACTTCATATCTACCTCGTTTTCTTTTGTATATACTGTTGTCCTGTTTCTCATAACGATAAGACCCTTCTTTATAATTGTAATGCTCTCTGCTAGTATTGTGCCTCCTTGGCCTACTATCTCTTCTGGAATCATCTCTTGAGTCTCTTCTACTCCTACCATGGACAACCATATCATACCTAGAGCTCCTATATCCGTCACTTTGCAAGCTTATAGTAGAGGTGTTTGAGGTCTGCATGAAATAGTAAATCAGGCAGAGGATTAATAACTACAAAAGTAAGATTACCATGAACTTAATTGAAGTTTCATCTCTGAAGGGTGTTATTAACATAAGCAATTAATTACATAACACGAGAAAAATATAAAGAAAGCAAAGGGAACAAAGAGTAATTTCATTAACCTTAAGGTTATCCTCCTTGATATGTGGACATAATCTATTATATTAAGAGGCTAGGCCTCTTAATAACTGTATATGGTGTTTTTGGGTCAGCAATTAAAAAAAAGAAAAAAAAATGCCTACACATGCAGTTTGGGAAGAGTTCATCATGTTCCTCAATTATCTCCCCCAATTTCTCTCCATCTCATCAGAAATTTAGATAAGTATATCTACATGTTTTAAAAACATTTATCATCTTATCCTTTGCATATTTTTTTTCCTGAGAAAGTCTTACATTCCATCATAATTACTTAAATATTTAGCAGAAAATTTTAAACAATGTTTGTACTTATTTGTATTTAATTAAACTATAAAAAAAATCTGCACACATGTATGCGTGTGCCGGAATTACTAGTTATTTATTACTATGCTACATGGACTCTGCTGCTTAATCAAGCATTCATAATATCTAAGCATCAGATGTCCATCCTATAATAAGGGAACACAGGAAACAGGGGATATGGCAGAAAACAGATGGAAATTTCAAATCGTGCCATTGTTGGAAGTCGATATGAAACAAAGAGTTGTTTAGGAGGGTAGGATAAAATTTGTTGAATGGATGATTAGTTGATATCATATATTGATGGGGCAAATAAAAATGAAAGTGATTCAACTAAGGAAGCATCACTACCCCTAGGGGGTCTGAACAGCAAAGGAAAAAGGACAATTCTCTCAATCAGTTATGAAGATAAATTTCAATATCCAAGTGAAGTCTATCTGATGTGATTAACAAGAATATTTGTAAGGAGACCTGATAAACACGAGCACTAACAATTAAATAAAAATGGTAACAATTTCACCTCCAAGAACATCAAGACAATTAACAAATTACACTATACCCCCATTCCTGATTAACTGGCATGTTTAGACATCTTATGGTCATCAAACTTATCACTTTTGGACTTTAAAATTACACAAATAATTACACTTGTACAATTATAAAAATTAAGTCCCACTGTACATTGTATGAACTTTCTTGTGAAACAGAGAGAGTCAATAGAAGTCATCCGCAGCGACGTCTCAAGGATCAATCCCTATCAAAGAACACTGACATTTTGGAGTGATTTGAATGTAATTATATACAAGCAAAGATCTAAGTTTAGACATTCAGTGGAATAAGTAACAACTGTTGGTATATGAAGTCAAATTATGTTTAATATATGCCTGTAAAAGAGTAAAGTCTGTACTGGGAATAATTTTCTGAAATGTACTCAGCAAATGTTACAGTTGGAAGGGTCCAGGAACATTTAAAGTACTGTCTGCCACTATCTCAGGAATTGGGAAGGGAAAGTTCCAGATCTGTCTTGATCTGTGAACTGAGCCTATTTAAGGCTGTCTAGAGATATTATAGGGTAGAACTGAGTGCTTTTTACAGCAAACACTTCAGCTCTTGTATTCTCTGTTTTTCCAGAACTTCTTTCCTAGTGAATTCTGTGTCTAGTTTCTGTCCCGTTTATTTTATTTTGTCATATCTCTTTGTGAGGGTGTGTTCTGTTGATTTAATCTACAACAACTAGCAATAAAACCGCGTGCAAAACAAGGGTAATTTGTGAGCATTAGTTTGATTAAAATTATTTTGATTATGATATATTTGACTATAATGAATTAAATTGTGATTGCTTTGTTATGTATGTTTAATCATTGCTTAACTAATTATAGTATATGTAATTACCGTATAACTTGAATTAAAATAATTAGATCATTATTTGATTATGTTATATGGAGTATGTAATTCTTAATTTATTATAATCGTTTAAATTAAAATTTATTGTATAACTAAGTGTAATTGCGAGTTTGATTTGGATTCATAATGGATTTATTTTGGTAAGAGATGATGTTAGCATATGATTTCAATTACAATATCCAAATATGATTTGGATTTTTTTTAATTAATAAAAGTGATGTTATTATATTAATTGGTCCAAGTCAATTGAGTTAAGGTGAGTCAACCGAATTATATACCTAGTTGATTCCACCACTAAATGGCCTTGCTAAAATAATATATAGCATGTTCAATCTCAAATTTTCAAAAGATTCACGTAATAATAATCAACTCACTAGTGACTCATGGTGTCCAAAAAACTCACTTCTCATATTGAAAGGGATACGACTTTCGTCAGACACACAAACTCATACCCATTCATTGGGAAGAAGGCACTTCAACAATTGAAGACCATAAGAAACAATGTTTCAATGTGTTTGGAAAAGATAATAAAATTAATTTCTTCTCCAAGAAAACTCTCAAGCTGATAGAAGGATGGAATTAACTGTATAAAGGTCACCAAACGGGAAAAGAATAAAGAAAAAAAATAAAAATCAGAGCACAATTGTTACATGCGCAAAAAAGGCATGCAACTAGGACATAAGGCAAGTGAGACGCGCATCTGATGCTCTCTACGTTAACACACGTCTTGTTCAACATGAACAGGCCTTTTCAGCCAAAGTTAGAGAGGGCCAGTTGAGGTGTGCCTCCTCGAGCTCCAAATAATTCGTTTCCATATTTTTCCCCTATTTTTTCAGTCCTTATATTTTCTTCATTTCTTTTGTTATTTGCTAAGTTCTCCTACTTTCGTCTCCATTTTCCTTTATTTATTGTCTTATCACCTTCAATCTTTTTGCATTCTCTCTTACCCATGTTTCCTTTATTTTTAATGTTTTCTTCCTTATAACTTGCCCAAACTCTTCTTCTCCTCTTTTTATTCCCTTTCTTAATTCTATACATGTATATCCATATATACATACATAATATATATATATATATATATATATATATATATATTCAATTTACCTAATAAGTAGTAATATAGCAAATGATTATTGCTATTCCCTCCGTTCCACAAAAAGAGCAACATTTCATTGTTTTGTATCATGTTGTGAAATTTTAAAATTCAAATTGTGGCAAGAGTTTAACAATGTTTTCATGTAATAAAAAGTTTATTTTATTGGAATCTTAATATATTTTGTAGTGTTAATCATTTTACAATCGAAATGAATCAAATTTTAATAATAGACTTTCACAAAAGTACGAGATAACTTTTTGGAATGTTGCTTTTTTCTTGGAGCGGAGGAAGTATCAAATTTTCTGGGCCTAAGAGGTGCGAAAGGTTAGTACAAAATGCTTTCCAACAACATACAGATGCTGAAGTTGATACATAGCCACCACTTTGTATGGATGTATATATACCCATGTACATATATACACAGTTTGTATTTCACAAAGGTATGCTACTTAATTCAATGCGACTGCTCCCCTTACACTATGCCCTTAAGAACCCGCAAGAGCGTTGCGCGTGCATTAACAAGTATGAATACAATAACATTTATTACCATCAATGTAACCGCTCAACCATGAACTAGAATTACCAATTTAACACTCAACAGGACCTGGTCTTATTCCCACACAGTATCTTTTGTTGTACTCAGAATTTACAACATAATCCAAATTGACTTATAGATTTTAACAAGCAACAAAAGGGGAGAGCCACAATCTGATGCACATTTACGCCTGTAGAAAAATATGATATCACGACAAACACACATTCATAATACTCTTTAAAAGGTAGTTAGTGCAACAATATGCGACAACCAACTCTACTTTAGCAAAGTAGTCTAATTTTCTCATGTCAACTTTTGAAGGTCATTAATTGTATAGAGCCGAGGGAATGGAAATGTTGCAAGCCAACTATTACCAGCCCAACTAAGGTCATCCCAACTACGATTATTCAGATTTTATGAAAGTAATATATAGATGACATTAAATATATGTAGACCTGTAGTTATATTTCACATGGTATAAACAAACAAAATAAAGAAGTTTAGATAACCTCATAATGCATATGTTCAACTGAACGGTGTCTGCCATGTGCTTCGTTACCTTGTCCTTCTTCAGTCAAATTACTTTCTGCAAAATTGAGATGAATACTTAATCAGAACCGAGAGTTACTATACATTCTCCAATCACATGCTAGAGGTCGAGAAACTTAAGTTGTAAGATTTAATAGGTTTCATACACCATAGCATAACTATGTTTAACATCCATTCCTTTTCCTTATTGACTGGCTATTCATGCATCTTAAGGCAAGCATGTGTGTTGTGTGGATAGGCAGGTAGCAAAAAGAAAGTTCACATGCCGACAAAGAATGAAAATACAAAATTGTTAGAAGTTGTCAACCGTTGTCAACTCACAAAACTATCACAAATTTAAATCCAAGAGGTACCCGAATTTGGTGTATCATCCACAGCATGTTCGCGATATTGCCTACTTAGAGTATTGCCTGCACTACTAGAGACACCGGTCCCTACTTCGTCAATCTCAGAAAACTCATTCTTCTCCTCTTCATCCAAAGATGCCATAATAGCAGCGGATTTTGTTCTAGGGACCTTGAATGCATCCTCTACCTTAGCTCCTCGTTTCTCATTAGCAAGAACATCTAGCCCTGTTTACATAGTCAATGTTAACCTTGAGTACTAAAATAAACAAAAATATGATCTCTGTACAAGAAGATATTCTAGAAACAAAGAATGATGCTTGATTTTATAGCTTATTTTACTATCTAAACACATGCAGACATGCCTTAAAATAGCAAATAAAAACAGAAACAATAATAGCATTAAGAAAAAACATAACCACCCAAATAGATGGTAAAACTATTGAAAATAAGCTAAAATAGAAAATAATAATAACGTAAGTATCTGTGAAATACATATAACAACACAGAGATAATAACATTAACTAATAGAAAATTTATAGGAAAATACGGAAAGAAGCCAGCTGAAAAGGCCGAACGTCACAGTTTTGCCATATGCAGGGTACTGCATTGGTGTATTTTCCATATTCTAATAATATATGATGTGTGAATTACATATAATATAGACAGTTCTTTCTTTTCTGTTAGATTGCTAAAAAAAATTTCATTCTTCCATGAGAAATTTAACAGCCTAAACTCAATACCAATATACCCCTCTTAGTAGAGTTAATTTGTCACATAAAAGTAGCACATTGTGGGTAATAGGTATGAGGATTTTATAATATCATAGACAAATACTCTGTATAAGTTAATCCCTGGAATTCGTACCCAGAAGTGATCTTCTTTCTGGAGGTATAAACACTACTCTGTTTTTTCCTAAATGCTGCAAACCACCAGCTGTGTTCCTATCAGGTTCCAACATGACCGTTGTCTTGCCCAAGTTCATTGATCCACTATCTCCCCCTTGCCTCTGGAAACAACATAGAAAGCGATATTGCATATTGCCAGTGAATACCATATGCTCAAACCAGCAACTTAATACAATAGCAGAGAGTAACACATAGTATATAACAGAAAATCTAATCACAATTAGCAGCTTTACTTGAACATGATACTTACCTCCATGTGGCTTTAAAAATCTAATATGCCAGACTCCTAGGATAGCAACCCTTGTTGACCCGTGCATTCAGTATAGTATTCCATATTATATAACCTACCATATTAAAATCTACGTTGCACGGACACGGCACTTTAGGGTGAAGTCCCGCGTCGACACAAGTGTAGGTGTAGGTGTGGATGCGGGTGAGGATAGGCCTGTCAATGGGTCAAATCAGAGCAGATCATGCTCTGATTTTCATTGATTAGGATCATAGATCATCGGTTTGACCCATTTCTAGATGAAGCATGATTTGGTTCATGATCCACCTTATCCAATGAATCATCAAATCGTGATTTAAAACAATCCATTTCTTTGGGAAAAAATGTAAAACCTTATGGCCCGTTTGAATTTTTTTTCATTTTTATTTTTTCATTTTCAAAAATAATGAAAATGAAAAGTGTTTTTATTTTCATTTTTTTTGAAAATGAAAAAACATTTGGTTAGAACTTTCTATTTTTGAAAATTTTGAAAATTAAAAATAAAAATGCGTTTGGTTGGAACAAATTTTTTTGTTTATATCATTTATTTTTAAAATAAAGTATAATTAATTGGTTGCAAGATTGTATATTATTCATGTTTCTAATAATCTAATAAATAGAGAACATAGTATGTATAATAGATGTGTTAGTAGAAAGATGTGGTGATATTCATGATTAAACAAATTTTAGAAATTTTATCTGTATAACAGAGTGTGTATAATAATATTTACGTGTACAATTTTTTTTAGAAAATGAAACAAATGAAATAAATGAACAATCAATACCATTAACAAACAAACTAAATACATATTGTTAGCAATATTATAATTTTTTTCATTACATGGAGACATGAAAATTAGTTGTAACTAAAACTACTAGTTGTGATTAACATGACTCCATATTTGACGAGCAATCGTGTCTCGAAGTTCCCGCATTCGGCGTTGACTAGCACGTGATATATCAAGCTCTATAGAATTTCTTGTCCTTGTACGTTCTTCATTTCCTTCAACAATCATGTCTTCGTTCTCATAGCGATGAAACAACTCATCTTCTTTATTAATCCTCCTAATAAAATTATGTATGGTGCAACATGCAATAGGTATATACTTTTGAGTCTTGACAGAATACGGTGGCATTTTACACAAAATTGGAAAGCGAGCCTTCAACACACTGAAACAACGCTCAATTATATTTCGCAGTGATGAATGTCTATAATTGAATAGCTCTTCAATACCTATCGGTGGACCTTACTTCTGATACTCTAATAAGTGATATCTTTCACCTCGATATGGAGACAAAAATCCCGGCATATTACCATATCCAGAATCAACAACATAATACTTTTCTGTAACAATATAAAGCAGAATGAACAAGTTGTTCCAACATCAAATATATTCTTTATTATAAATGTAATTCTAGCACAACTTACCTCCTTGAGGCATTGGAAATTTATTCTTTGGATTGTATATAGTTTCAAAAATGACCCTGGAATCGTTCGTCGTTCCTTCCCAGCCAGACATGACATATGTAAAACACATATCAAATGAACATATACATATTACATTTTGTGTTGTCTCAATCTTTTTCCCACGATAAGGAATTTGATCCTCAGACGGAACGCGTGCATCAATATGAGTTCCATCGATTGCACCAATACAATTCTATAATATTAAACATGAGTCATATGAGTAAAACTCAACTAAGTAATATCTAAATAAAAAAATTATAAAACACAAGATAAAATAAATTATATACCTTAAAGAAGGGATAATATTTTAGGTTAAGAACAATTTCTGGAGGAATATGATTTTGTGAAGGTGGTTGGATGATCAAAACTCCAAGTTTGCACACCTTTTTCAACAAATTATTAAAAATTCTTGAAATTGTTTCACCTGAATGCTGAAAACGATCTGCTGCCATGCGATTTCGCTCATTATGTCCAATTATAAATAAGAATATAGCCACATGTTCTAGTGCAGTAATATGTTTAGAATCTTTCAATCCAGTTTTCACCTTTTAACTCATTACATAATGCTTCAAGTACAAATGGATCCATTCGTAATAAATCATAACATCTACCTTCATGACCATTCATTAGTTCCAAAATAAAATTGTGACCCTGAAGAATAGAAGTTCTCATTGGTCTCTTATTGTAATACATATCATGATATATCAAAATACCTATCAAACCGAGTACCATTGCTATATCCAGCACTTCTTCTTCGCCTATCATATCCAACTCTTCAACCAGTACACTAATTTCACCCAAACTTTGCACTTGGGATTCCATCCTGAAATAATATATCAATATGAGACATATATATTTTTGACAGTTTTAATATATTTATATAACAATAGCACAAGAACAATAAGACAAGCATAGTAAGAAACACACGGCTCAGTGGAAAATACACAAGATCGTCTCCAAATAGTTGATAAATTTTAACAGCAAATTCACAATATAGTCTAATACAATCAAATAAAAAACACAACAATGCCTAGTACAATAAAATAAAATAAAAACATATAATAGAAAATACGATCCTATAAGTTCATAACAAGATCTCTCTTCCTGTTGTTGGGAATTTCCATAAACATCTCTCTCCAAAGTGCATCATCGCGTAAAATTTTGAACGCCTTAGCATATGCGCTACCATTGATGTCCTCTAGTTCACCCAACATTTTGATTGCATCTCTTAGTTGTTGTTTTGATTGCTCACTTTGTGCAGAGTTATCAGCTCCACTTGAACCCTCACACCAACTGTATCCTGATGTATTTCCTTGCATCAGTTTTTGCTCCATCAGTTCAAACCTCCTTTTTGACTGCTCAGTTAAGCCCTCAAGAAAATTAGACAGTGTAGTTCCATAACCCTCTTTTTTAACACGACGGCTAATGCTTGATCGACTCCTTTTTCTATCTGTTAGAGAACCAATTTCAACTTCATTCTCTATCACTACATCATCATCTCCCAATTTTTCAACATCTTCTTTTGAATCTGAAGGCATAGTACTTGATGCATGAGCATGCTTACCAGTTGCAGTAGTATCTCCAAATATAACACACAGAGATTTGTACTTAGGACAACCTTTTTTACGAAATCTTTCAGCCATACTATTTACCTGAAACGAAATAAATCATCAGTTTATTCAAAAAAATATTATATAAAGCTATATATATTATAATACAATCAAAATTTTATTGTTTATCTACCTTTTTTAGTCTTGTCCATATCTCCTTGTCAGCAATTGGCTTTCCAGTAGTGGGACACCAATTAAGTCCTGTTTCCTTACATAATTGGGTATATAATTTCCACTCAATCCTTAAGCCATTAAACTTGGTCTTCATTTGCTCAATAGTATAGGGGTGTCTTGACTTTGCCACCAACTCTTGATGCATAAAATTCCAACTTGTTTGTGTAAATGTAGTAGTAATCCTATTTTTCTTCTTAACTTCTTCTTCCATCAAGTCAATGAAAATAAAAGCATTATTATCCGGCCACACATCCCTTGCATGTCCACCTCGTCCAAATTTTCCAGTTAACTCAATAACATCATCATCAATATCTCTAGAACTTGTCATCTACAAAAAGAATTAAAATTGTTCCAAAAAGGGTACCTTGCTAACAGAAAATTAGCCCAGAAACTTGCTTAAATTAGTTGTCAAAATAATAGATTTTAAGATAACTTAAATATATATGCAGATTTCAATAGCAGACTCTACCATGGAGAGTTAAATGGTGAAATGACACGATTTCAGGGGAACTCTGTAGTATTATGTACAAGAAAACGAAAACATTATCTCTTTCAAATCTATAAGAACTTCCATACTTCACTGTCCTTGTCTACGTCCAAAATGACCATAGGCAAATAGGAAAATACAGAAAAAGGGAGGAGAATATAAATTTATTTAAAAAAAAAAACAAACAATCTTTACTCGGTATAGTTGAATACATTCTGATATAACATTTGGAATGTGACAATTTTCCCCTTTCTTTCTCATTCAGCAACCAATGACCTATACGTAAACTGAATACTATAACTTCCACTTTTTTTTCTATGGGTTGTAAGTCACCATAAATTTGCAAACGCAACAAGCTTACATCAAAATATGTAGTACAGCTAGACCAACAGCAGAAATAGATACAAGGGTACCTAAATCCATACAAGAACCTAAATCTGAAAAGGGTATACAAGAACCTAAATCTGAAAAGGGTACTATAAGATTATTGCGTTTAATTTTCAAAATCCAGTCTCCTATGTTTCAATTTTAGCTTGCACGATTCCTGTAATAGCATGAACAAGAGAAAGGTAGACTAAATAGTTTTATGTACTTAAGAACATACCTGGACACCACCGTCAGAGAACTCCGGAATTGAATGGAAGTGAAGCTTGATGTAGTATTTTTCCCCCCAAATCGAATGGAAGTGAAGATTGATGTTGTTTTGTTCTCACAGAGAAGGGAGACCAAGGATTGCAAGTGTGAAGATTGATGTTGTTTTGTTCTCACAGAGAAGGAGAGTATATCAAGTGTGATGTTGCGGGGATTCGATACGAGGGCCGCGTGTTTTCATTTCTTAAAAATGAAAGTGAAAACTACTCTTCCGTGTTTTCATTTTTTAAGCCCAAAATGAAAATGTTTTCATTTTTTTTGAAAATGAAAATGATACCAAACAGTCCAAAAACTGTATTTGTTTTCAAAAACTAAAATGAAAATGAAAAAGAAATCAAACGGGGCCTTAATAATTCATAAAATCCCATTTATTATTTGAATAAGAATGAAGTTATATTAATTATGACACATAATAATGCTATTATTTGACTATAAAATTTATAATAAATCATTATATTGATAATAAATTTTATGAACATTTAAAGTATGTTATTCATGAAATTTTCGTTTCATTTCAATGACCAATAGAATTTACGATTAAGTATACATGCAAATTACGCAAATCGACGCGCGTATGTCCACTAACAATAAATCATAATGAACATGACATTATAAAATTTACGAGACGCTAAACATGACAATATATCATAAACACATTTCTATCTCGCCGGTGCGGATAAACTTTTTGGTTTATGCAATAAATCAATGCATAACCATTAAAATTGTAATTAGTGAATAAACAAATCAAATTAAACACTAATTTTTCACTATCAAATTTATGTATACTACGTGTGCATAGCATCAGTAAATTGTGAGATATTGAATTTTAAACTTTAATCAAAATAAAAATAAAAATTCAAGAAATAAATGAAGAACTCAAGAACCTTAGTTTCTGCAAATCGAAACTCCGGCAAGATGCTCTATTGGTTGTTCAAATTGATTTGAACATTTTATTCCTGTTGTTCATGGCTTCATTTTGCCTCAAAGAATTTTTAAACATGGTCAAGTCTAAGGCTCGTTCTTGTTCAGTCAAAAAACTCAAGCATCCACCTCTACAATATTTAGACCACCAACACTAGCAAAATTCCTAAAGGATGACAGACACAAGAACCTAACATTTATCCACTCTATCAGAAGCATAACTGTCAGGGTGAAGGAAAAGGATAAAATAATTGTTATCCAATTGAAGAATGAGTCGGAATTTACAATCACTTTTGACTGGTTAAAAAGGATGGATGCTGAGCAACTGACACTCATCAAGAAAACAGTGTTAGAATCTTCTATGTTGAATAGAGATTTAAAGGGGCCGATTGAAAGGCTGAGGCAAGCCATCAATGACAACAGAAGCTTGCCCACATCTATGGAAAAACCATTAAAATTATTCTATAGAACAGCTGATGGGCAAGAGAAACAGATAAGAATAAATGAGATTGATGAGCTTGACTTGGAGGAGGCGATGCATATTCTGGGTGAAATTGCAGACCATAAGAATGAATATGTCATCAAGTTCAGAGTTCTGATTTTGGAGAAGGTGTTGAAGGAAATTGAGGAAACCAGGGCTGATGATGGGAATGCAGCAGTAGCAAGGGATGTGCCTCCAGTAAAAAGATTCAAAGAATATCCTAAGATGATATGTTAAAGTTAAATAATGATGATGATGTTTAGAGAATAAATTGTGCATCTGTAAATACTTAAGGTATTTTATAAATCTTAATATCTACACAAGTTTTGCATCCACTGATGATAAACTTATTCATCAGGGGATGATCAACACTTCACAAAACAAGTCGTAAAATGGAACTTCTAAAGGACTTGATAAGTGAAGAGGAACGTCTGTTGTTACTCGAAAATAGTTGAAGTATTCCGCACATTAGATATTCCAAACAAAGCTTCAATGATTAAGAATCATCAGGGGAACCCATCAGGGTATGACAAAGGCAGACCAACCCGTTAGGGGAACACGTCAGGGTATGGCAGTGGCTGGCCAAACTCATCAGGGGGGACGCATCAGGGCATGAGCAAGACATGTCAACCTGTCAGGGGAAGACATCAGGGTATGACAGTGTCAGGCTAACCCGTCAAGGGGAATGCTCAACACTGCATCAGTGGAAGCCTTCAATGTATGTCGTGAGTCATAAACATCAGGGGATCAAGAAGCACTTAGTAAACACAAGTGAAGTTTGAAGCACTGATCCAGTCTTTAACAAGACTTATCATCAGGGGATCCAGAAACACTGATCAAGTTCACATCAAGGCTTGCCGTCAGTAGATGGTTATGACTACATACACCCGTCATCAGGTCTAACACGCAAATCAATGAAGTTTGTAATCTTGAAGTAGATGGTAATCTTGAAGTAGATGGTAATCAGGTCTAACACGCAGTAGATGGTAATCTTGAAGTTTGTTGGTCCAATGACAACTCTCGAACATTAAATGCACACAGATCAGGGGATGAAAAAGAAGCAACAAGAGCAGCAGCAGTCTGACATATAGTTTTAAAAGGACAATGATGTGATATATATGCGGCAAAGTTGAAAAGAGTAGTACATCTACGCATGTGGTTTCAACCACTGATCTTCTGTATATGCAAAAAAGTTTTCATTACACAAGCATCAATCCAACTGATCAAACAAACACTGAAACATACAAATCACTAGAGCAGCTTTGTAATATATCTTGAGAGAAATATTTCAAAGAAAGTTAGAAGCTAGTGAGTATGAATTAGAAGCTGTAATTCATTACAGAATTTGTAGCTGATTAATCACAGTTGTGATCAACCAGATTTCTAGAAAAACCTCAAGTTTTAATAGATCTATTTTAACTTGAATACATGTGTTCATCAGATTATCTGTTGTTTTTCTAAGTATAGTAGCTATTTCTTGTTGTGCAAAAAGCTAATAAAGAACAAAAAGTTCTGAGTGTTTGAATTCCCCCACCCCCCCCAAATTACAAACACTTTAGGCTATTTTATTCTAACAACTGGTATCAGAGCCAACTAGCAGATTACACTTGCTAGACGATTATTATCAATGGCCAACAAAGTAGGAAATAGTAAAGTCCCCATGTTGGAAAAGGGAAAATACTTCTTCTGGAAACAAAGAATGATAGTTCATCTAAGAGCAATCGATGATGAATATTTGCAGATTCTGGAGGAAGGCCTTCACGTTCCAAAGAAGCTCATTCCTCAACAAGTTGTCAATGGAGTCAGTGTTCCAGAAAAATTAGTTCCAAAGACGACTGATGAAATGACACTAGAGGAAAGAGAAAAAGTAAAGAAGGATCTGAAAATCACAGGAATTCTATATAATGGTTTAGACGATGATATGCTGAATAGTATTATGAATCTTACAACGTCTAAATCTATATGGGATACCATACAAATCCTTTGTGATGGAACTGAGGAAGTAAGGGAGAACAAACTGCAGTTGTTAACACAACAGTATGAGTGGTTCACGATGAAAAATGGTGAAACACTCACTAAAATGTTTGACAGATTCAATAGGTTGTTAAATGACCTAAAAATATATTGGAAGACCTGTGCTAATAAAGATGTGAATAGAAAGTTCATGAGAGCCTTTCCCATATCATGGGATCCGAAGACGACAGCCATCAGGGAATCCAAGGACATGAATCTCCTAGACTTGGATAGGCTTTATGGCACATTAAAGACATATGAACTTGAAGTTCAGCAAAGATCTGAAATGTCTGGGGATGCTAGGAATCTTAAATCTGTAGCTCTGATGGCTGCCAAGAAGGACAAAGAAGAAGCAAGACCGAGTGTCTTGATGAAGCAGCAGTTAGGGGATGCTGAAATTGAAGAGGACAACGAAGCTGACTCAAAGGAGGATGAATATACTCCTGAAGAGTTAGAGCATCTTGATGAAACCATGTCTTTTCTTGCAAAAAGGTTTTCCAAGCTGAAATTTCAAAAGCCTGCAGGATCTAAAAGATTTTCAGTAAGGAAGCCCAGTAGCACTAAAAACTTTATTGACAAATCAAGAATAAAGTGTTACAAATGCAATGAAATGGGCCACTTTGCAAATGAGTGTCGCAAGACCTCAAAGGAAGGTGAATCCAGGGAAAGGAAACTGAAGTGGATTACAAGAAAAGTACTTTGACCTTCTTAATGCTTCCAAGAAGGAAAAAGCGTACATTGCTGAGGGAAAGGACTGGGCTGACTCAGATGAAGAAGTCAATGAAGAATATGTCAACCTAGCCCTGATGGCCTCATCCACTGACAGTAGCAACTCACAAGTAAGTCTTGAAATTTTCTCTAACATGTCTAAAAATGATTGGGTTAAAACTATTAAGGAAATGGCTTGTGAGATAAAGGATCTTTATGACACCCTGAGGAGTGTTGTAGCTGAAACTGAAAGAGTGCAGAAAATAAATGAACATTTGAATGCTAGAAACACTCTTTTAGAATCAGAACTCTCCATACTTGAGAGTCTTGAAAAAAAACTCTCAAGAACTAAAAATCTTCTTGATTGTGTTGTTAA
This sequence comes from Centella asiatica, assembly GCA_014636745.2. NCBI lineage: Eukaryota > Viridiplantae > Streptophyta > Magnoliopsida > Apiales > Apiaceae > Centella > Centella asiatica. The sequence goes on from CM025788.1 coordinate 36,317,293, forward strand.
AAGAGAGGAATGGACCTCCAATCTTCTAAGTCAAGAAAGGGAAGCCATAAAGAAATGGAATGAGTCTAACAAGAAACTGGAGGATCAATTGAACAGTCAAAAATTTGATCCCAAATCTGGTTTAGGCTATGGAGAGACTCTAGTGAAGCAACCTCCCATTGAGGTTGAAAATGAAGCTAGCTTTGGAAAAAGGCCATTACAACCTATTAAGTTTGTAAAGGCTATAACAAAGTTGGAAAAAAGGAATGTTTTCCCGATGAGTGAAGCTTCCACAAGTGATGGAAGTGGTAAGAAACATATTCTTGCCAAAGCACTCAAACCTCCAGTCAGAAAAGAACCAGAATGTGCATCAATGGATACACAGTCATCAGGGCGAAAGAGTACATTAGGCCATCGTAGCCCCTCAAGGGGAAAAGTCCTGTCAGGGGAAAATAAAAAGAATAGGAATGGTAAGCTAGGTGTAAGCAATGCTAGTAATTACACTTTCATTCATGAAGCTCCTAGAAAAGTGTGCTGGAATTATGGTAGTAATAATCATTTATCTTTTCATGATTAGATTATGTTATTTTTCTTTTGTCAATTATTGACGATGCCCGAAACTCGGTATGAGATTTTTGGGGCCATCATAGACAAGGTTGGGAAGCTGGTTTGGATCAAGTTTAGATTTTCAGAATTCATGTATAGACTTAGATTCAGAATAGATGAAAAAGAAAGACATATCTCAAGATCTATTAGACAAAAGAAAGATATTTGCAACATATAGATACATCACAATATTCAAAGGATATATCATATACATAAAGATAAAGATAGAGATAGTCATTATAGTATACAAAAACAAGATTGCATTGTAGAATAAAACATATAAAAAGAGAAAAACGGAGAGAGATTATTAAGTTCATTTCATTATGTAATAACGCAGCAAAATCTGATATATTTTGAGAAGTAAGTTTTTATAACTTGAGAAGCTAGAAATTATTTTATAGGTTGCAGCTCTTCTTCAAGAACAAAGTATTATAGTTGTTCATAAACAGAGTAGAGAAGCTGGTGACAACAAGTTTTGATTATCAGGTTGTATTTCAGATTCAAGATCAATAAAAGTCATTCTTTATTGATTGATATAATTTGTCTTATTTATTAATTACGTAATTAATTTACAAATTATATCTGAGATTTTTACATTAGTAGAAAATTTTGAGATTTGTATTCAACACCCCCCCCCCCCCCACCCCACCCCTCCACCCCTACAAATACTCATCTGGAAATTACAATTGGTATCAGAGCCTTCTAGTTAACATACCTACTAGGTGATCAAGATGAGAAGTAAAAATGTTAATGTAAAGATCTCATATTGGTGAGAGAAGAGTATTTCTTATGGAAGAGAAGGATGTACTTGCATCTGAAATCTATAAATCCTTCCTACATAACAATCTTGGAAGACGGACCTCCTAAACCAATGAATCTTATTCCCATGGCAACAATAAAAGGCCAAATAGTCCATCAACATACAATCCCCAATCTCCCAAAAGATAAGATAGCCGAAGAAAATAAAGACTTCATGAAGGATGCTAAAATTATGACCATTCTCTATAATGGTTTGGACAATGACATGTTTAACAATGTCATTAAGTGTGAGTTTACCAAAGAGGTTTGGGGGACAATACAAGTGTTATGTGAAGGGACTGAAGAAGTGAGAGAGAACAAGCAGTCTAGTTCTCTCTGAAGCTCAACTTGAGAAATTGTATAGAAGCCAAGATAAACCATCTATGTCATTGGATGCAATTCCTGATGCTGATGTGGAAGCTGCATATAGACTGCTTTACACTAATGTCTCTCTTACTGCTGCAAAAGCTCAAGTTCAATTCCATAGACAACATGAAGAAGAGGCAACAACAAATGAAGGAAACATTGATGACTGGCTTGATGAGTCTAATGAAACTGATCTCACTGATGCTCTGAGGTTAGTGAGGACTGAGTACCTGACATCATTGAGTGTAAATGCCTCCACACACTCAGTTCAAAACTTCTTTGAAGTAGTGAATGACATTGTTGAAGCTGGATCATCACATTATCACTGACGTTAGGAGGGAAATTATTTTTATTAAAGAAGAGTGTGAGAAGGTAGCTGATAGGACAAGGGCACAGTTGGACACAACCCTTCCCCCTCTCCAAAGGCACAAAGTTGTTATGTCACTGGCCAAGGAGTCAACCTGGGAATCTATTATAGATGAGTTGAAGACCAAGGTGACTGCCTTAGAAGCTACAACTCAGTAGCTACTGGCTAATCAGAAGCAAAAACTTGACATAATTAAAGCCTATAATACAACTTAGACCTCCCCTTCTACTGTTGATGATGTCAAAAAGGGGGAGAATGAAGAATAAACAAAGGCTAAGGCATCAAGTGAGGTGGTGGCTAATCAGTCGGTACCAACATCAGTTCAAGCTCAAGCAGGCATTAATAGCAGTTCAAGCTCAACAAGTGAAATTGAGGAGTGCCTACACTCTTTGCCAAATTGAGGAAGGTTGTAGAAATTAAAAGAGAGGTCAGAGAGAATATGAGGAGGTATCTTAGCTACAAACAAATATTACAAGGATATCATAAAGGATTCTCCTCTAGCATAGCTCCTAAGCGTTCTCAAAAGCAAAGTCTACCTTCACCTCCACCTCTTCCTCAAGATGTTGTTGATGTTGTTTCCGAGGGAAAGCAGCCAACTAAAGAATAAAAGGAAAAAGCACCTCCTTCATCTAATTGCTACATGTAGTCATCAGACCCCAAGGTCTTGGAACAATCAATAAGTTATAGGGTTCAACCCACTGCTCTTGATGTTGATGCTGAACTGGCTATGAAACTACAAATGGAAAGCATGTTATCACCACCTGAAAGAAATAGCATATTGGTTGAGGCATTGCATGAGAAATATCTAAAAGATAAGGAAGATGTTGAGAAGGGGAGTGAGAGAGCAGAGATGGGAGCAAGGACAAAGAAGCTCAATAAAGAGGAAGCTGAGCTAAGGAAGAAAAAGAAGCAAAAACAAGAAGATAAAGCTAATGTTAAAGCTCAAGCTGATCTTCTATCTAAATCTTCTAGACATTCAACAAGACAAAGGTCTTCACATTATTTTAGAAAGAGATCTAGGGATAGCAACCAGAGAAAAGAAGAGAAAAATACTAGAGATCAGAGAGAGAGAAGTGTTGATCCTAGAGAAAAGTGTAGAAAAGAATCCCAAAAAAGATCAAGAGACAGATCTCCTCCTTGTAGGATTAATGATGTGTAAAAATAATTAAAAGTTTTATATTTTGTAAACTACCAGCTGACTATATATAAACAACTAAGAGATACATGTAAATTCATACAGTAGTTTAGTAGTTGATGTATTAGTTTAATACATTGGAAAGCACTTGTAATGTTGGGAAGATAGTGAAAAGAAACCAAGGTTCAAGAGTTAGAAGCAAATCTGAGAACTCACATGAAGCTGAAGATTAGTTGTTGATTCAAGAAAACAACATATAACTTATTTGCTAATTCGAAGAACAACAGATAATATAACGAATGTTGATTACATGCTAATTTGTAATACAACAGGTAATGCTCAATAACTTTGTTGGTTCTTGCAATTTTTTAAGCTCAAGCATCAATCTGCTAACATCTTTAACAACTCTCTCACCATCTTCATCAGAATTACTCTTTACTCCCCATGACCTGATTATTTTCTCCCTTTTTGACATCAGCATCTTAATGTTGAAAGGTAGAAATATACAGATTATATTGACTAGCAAGAAGAATTTTTTCAGTTCATGAATGTCCTTTGAACTATGATCTGACTATTCTCCCCCTTTGAACTAGCAGGAAGATTAGTAAGAATACCAATTGTGTGTTCCTTGATATTCTGGAGCTTAGTTTGAAAACCATTAATCATGAAGTGTTGGAGCTTCATATTTCTATTTTCTATGTTGATCAATGCTTCATAAACATCATGTGAGTACAGATGTACTTGATCTTTTTGTGATCAAATAATCTAGTATGAGGTATGTTGTTGTATCATCCAATAATCATGTGTTGTTTGTTCCCAATCAAGCATCCATAATCTATTTTTCAGGTTCATCTGCAGTTCCTGTTGTGGGATCTAACAATCTATCTTGACAATGTCCTAATTAGATATGTCCGTAAGCAATTATTGTTCTGCATCTCTAAAGTAATTATTCTCTTAGTATCCTCTGATGTCTGATCAAAATGGTGATCAGAAAATAAATGAGTTATAAAGGTAGTAGTGTGTGAACATTTCTCTCTATTCTTTTCTTCAAGGATCTCATCCTTGCTCACACCCTCTCTTTTTGCATGACTTTTACAAGTCAGTCTCTCACACTCATATTTTTTTCTTCTCTTTTCCTCACCTTTTTTCCAGATACAAGATTGGACTCTCACTAAGTATTCTCTCAAGCTCACCTGAAATATTTAAACATTTCAGTTGTGTATGACCTAGAGTAGTGTAGAAAATATAAACAGTAAATGTTATGCTTCAGTTGATGTTTGAGAAAGAACAATTGTATTATTCACTGATGAGTTAAGAGCTATTATTTTGTTTTTCAACTACAGAATTGACTTCTTTAGTGATTGAATAACAGAGAATCTGAAACCAATGGAATTATTAGATCTTTATTGCTTCTAAAGAAATATCAAGAAGAAAAGAAGAAAAAATAAGCCAATAGAATTGAGTGTTGGCTACTTCTCTTAAATAAAGAAAAGAAAAGGATCAATTTGAGACTCTTATATGTGCACTCAATGATAGGTTGATCATTGACCAAGTCCTGCTTCTTTTTCTTCCTTTGAAAGGTATTTATAAATGTGTTTTTTTAGACTCAAATACTTATGTCCTTGGAGGCAAACTATTTTCAATAGATACAACCTTTTAAGAGGTTGTACCTACAAATGTGCTTTTTCCTTTTAGACTTAGTATCCTTTTGAGAAGATACTAAGCAGTCTCCATGGGTACTCACTATTTCTTTTTCTTCTTTATTTCACCCTCAACATACTCCCTCTCCCCCTCAGTTGTTGCTGGTTGTGGTTGTTTTCTTTTTACAACCTTTATCTTTTGACAAATAGAGGAGGTCACTTTTATTATAGATTTGGATTTAGAGAGTTTTGCTACTTGGGTAGAAAGAGTTGGGTCAGTACTACTCTCCTTCATAGTAGTAGAAGTAGAAGAAATAGAGAGATAAAATTTTGCTTTTGCAGAGAATTTATTAGTGATGTATGAAATTGAAAGCAGTATAACTCTACAAATAATGAAGTGTAAATTTTTTTATCTCATGCACGATGCATGTTAGTTAATTTGAGAAATGAATTTAATTTTAAAAGTAAAACTAATTGCATAACTCTACAAATAATGAAGTGTAAATTTGGTTAGCTTTTTTTATTAAAATATTCAAAAACCCGCTAACTCAGAAACTAAAATTTTATCCACTATTGATGTTAAGTCATCATTTGATAATATTTTAACTTTTGCTACCAGCAGGTAATTATCCACTGATGGGTAAGTCATCAGGGGAGAAAATTTACTGTTGCTGCTTTTTAGTCACCAGTTGATAATTATCCTCTGAAGGGTAAAATTATCTTCCGATGCTTTATTTGTTCATTAGTTGATAATTATCCTCTAAAGAGTAAAGTTTTCTGTTGATGCAACATTTGTTCATCAGTTGATAATTATCCTCCGAAGAGTAAAATTATCTTCCAATGCTTCGTCAAACGAAAATTATCTATTAATTAGTTATACTCTCAGCGGATAATGATATCTACTTCATTTTATCAGCTGATAATTATCCACATAGCAGTTATGCTGTCAGAGGGTAACTATCTACTACTTCTCTTTATCAGCTGACCATTATCCACTAATCAATTATACTATCAGATGTTAATTATCTACTACTGTATCATTTTAGTCTTACATAAAATTTTCAAGTTTTTATTCACCAAA
>CM025788.1:36323364-36334468 GCA_014636745.2 Centella asiatica
GATTTAAACACTTCTTGCTTATTAAAAGATTTTCTTATATTTTGAAAGAGTTTAGCAGCAAAATTTGTTTAAGCAAAGCACCCCTTAGTTTTTGTAGCAAAGGTTAATGGCTAAAAGGAGCAAAGATGGTAAGTCTTTGCTGATAGAGTTCAGTAGGACTTAAGCAAAGCACAAAACAAAGCAAGTAAGGAATAAGAAAGATAAGCAGGAATAGAGATGAGAATTTTTATAGTGGTTCGGACTAAACCTACTCCACTCTTCTTTTCTTTTACTTGAGAAGGCTATCACTAAAACTTGTTCACACAGAACAATCAACAGGAGGACACTTAGTCCAATTTACACTAGGTCACTTAGACCAAATTAGTCACACAGACTCTACGCAGATTTGAGAAAATCTTGCTTGTTATCTTCAAGTAGATTGCTCCTTAGTTGAGCAGATTGATAACACTTGTTCAAGCTTTATGATGTCTTGCTAAAATCTTTAATGTGTCAGAGAGGTTGTTCAGACTTTGCTCAGTTGGGTTGAGGTTTTTCATAAATGAAATTTATTACTCCTATTTATACTCCTCCAGAAAATCTATCCGTTTAGGAAATTTTGAAATAGATCCGTTGGAGTGTACTGCTCTTGATGTGATCTTGTACCTTTACAGCAATCCTTGCTTAGTTCAAAAAGTTAGCCGTTATTTTGTCTTCTAGTGCCTTTCTGAAGAGACTCCTAGAAGTTTGACTAAGCAGGGGTTAAGATAACTTTTCTGACAGTTTGACTTTGATCAAGCAAAGGATCTTACTTTACTTAAGTCCTTCCTTATTTCCATTCTTAGCAGGACTATACTTGGAAAATTCTTCATATCTTCAGAATCCTTCTTGACCAATAAGCAATCTTCAGTGAAGTTATCATATTAGCAGACTTCAAATTAGCAGACTTCAATGGTGATCAAACTCCTTGCTTAACTACATATTATATCCACCTAACAAGTTGGATATTTTTCTAAGTCCTTTTACAATATTTAAGCAAGGACTATATTACATCATCAATTCTTATATAAATGATAAATATACTTCTTAAGTAAAGATTATATAAGCAGGGGTGCAACAACAATCTCCCCCTAATTGATGATGTCAAAACGAGTTATTTTGATCACCACAGCAAGAACCAAAAAGAATTTCATTTCATATCAAAATGTTTGAACCTACAAGATAAAATGAAATTACAAGATAAAATTATAACTATTTAGCAGATTCTTCTGAACCCTGCTGATCTTCTCCTTTGCCAAAATTCAGCAGCTCTTGCCTCCGCCTTTCCTCCGCTTCCTCCTTTTCTCTTTTCCTTGCTTCCTTTTCCTCCTTCCTCCTTTGCATCTTTTTTTTTTTTTTTGTTGTACTCCAGTTGAATTTCCTGTACCCTGAGTCGCTTCATTTCCAACTCGTACTGCTTGATCTTTGATTCTGATTCCTTGATACTTGCAACCAACTTGAGACTTTCAGCAGGTCCTGACTTAATTGATATGATATCAGCTTTTTCAAGAGCCTTCTAAAGTCTCATGTACGGGGAGGGACTTATAATTTGCACAGCAGACTCAGGGATATGCTTGGGAAGTCTTTTTCTTTTTGGTACAGCAACCGAAGCAACAGCAGGGGCAGTTTCAGCAGGAAGATCAGCAGGGGTTGAGGTTGGAAGGATAAGAGTTTGGTCTGCTTGTTCTTGTTGGGCTTCATGACCTCTCTCCCCCTTTTTGATATCATCAGCCATAATGGGAAGGAAGTCAATCAACTTATTTAGAGTTTGCTGAAGCTTTTCAAGCTTATTTTCAATTTTAGTCAGCCTAGAGTCGAAGGCAGAATCAGCAGAGGAGGCTTTGGCAGCATCAGTGCGCTCAGCAGGAAGTCTTGCTAAAACTTGTTCCAGTTGGGCTTCAAGTTTAGCAAGCTTCTACGAGGATGGGGAAGACTTGCTATCAGCAGGATAAGACTCAGATTCAGCATGTTCTTCTTCCTGAGTTGCCTCTTCTTCAGCAACAGTGTCCTTGAGCTCCCCCTCAATTGCAAGCAACTCTTCAGCAGATGATTCTGGAGTGGGCTCCCCCTCGGTCAGTACCCTTGCTGGAGAAAGGTGGCTAAGGCCTTCTTGAATGTTCTCAGTAAGGTAAGCCTTAGGATCCAAGCCAACTGCCAAGGCATCTTCGATCAGCAGTGCCTTGATGAGTTCCTCTGATTGTTTTTCTTTTGCTCATTCAGCAGGAACATCAGCAAGGTCACTGTCGCTGCTGCTGCTGGATACTTGTGTTTACTTTCCCTTACCTTTGCCCTTGATTGCAACATGTTTTCTTCTGGGAGGAAGGGTCGGGTCAGCAGGTGAATGGATAGCAAAGCCAGGGAGAACAAGTCTTCGAGCAGTAGAGGGTTTTGTGATTGACTCAATTGGCTCAGTCGTCTCTGCTGGTGGCTCCTTTGGGGACACTGCTGATCGATCAATTTCAGCAGTGTCGTAAGAAGGAAGAGGATTGGCTTTATTTACAGCGTGGATTACAATCTCCACTTCAGCAGGCCCTGTGACGGAGTCTGGAGTGTCAACAGACTCGGTCTCTGTAAGCTCCAGAACTTCAGTAGGAGTGGCAGGCTCTGCTGCTGAAGTTTCAGCAGGGATTGGTTCGTCAGCAGCAGCCGCTGTTTTCCCAGTGAGATGGCCTAGAACTTGTAGAAGGGGGGTTGAATACAAGTTCTTACAACTTTTTCGAATTCCTGTTCTTTAAGAAATTAACTTTCTGCGGAATATAAAGAACAAGATTAAAACTTTATAAACAATTGCTTTTATTGATTTTAACAATTAATTACAAGTTTTCTAACAATCAAGACAAGCTTCGATCGTCAGCTTCTATTATGTGTATATAGAAAATACAACCGTTTCAATTCTCTTTCTATACACCCCTATAGCTTCGTATTGCTATTCTGTAATTTATAATTACAGCTTCTAAAACTAAGTTATCAAAAACCTAGCTTCCTAATTCAAATCAAATACAATCTTTCCAATTGAAAGATTTCTAACAAGTTTCCTTGTCAGCTACGTCTTCAATAAAGTCTACGTGTGCATGGAAGACTTTCCTTCTTTGATTTGAACTCTAACTCCATCAGTGATTAAGTCTTCGACTAATCTCCGATAGCTTCTTTAATTAGTCCCTGATCACTTCGAGTAATCTCCGATGCTTTACATCAGGTAATCTCTGATGCTTTACTTCGAGTAATCTCCGATACTTTGGCTTTAGTCTCTGGTGACGTCAGCTTTTAATCTCCGAGGTATTGTTTTAATCTCTGATGACGTCAGCATTAATCTCTGACTCTTTAGTTACAATCCCCGATGACGTAAGCTTTAATCTCCGATGACCAATCCTTCAATCTCCGATGAACAAAACATTTTAATCTCCGATGAAGGATTCTTCAATCTCCGATAGGCAAAGTCCAATCTCTGATGAACAAAACTTTAATCTCTGGTGGACTTTTCCCTTAATCTCCGACAAGCCAAAATCAATCTCCGAAGGACTAATTAATTTAAACAACTTGTTGAACAAACTCAACAAGTATTCCAGCAGTACATACAAAAGAAATGAACCTATCTCTTTATTATAATGACTAATTTACAAACAAGAGATACTACTGCTAGCTACAAAACTAAAGAGTTACAAACCAACACTTTTCTGTACATTTGTATTCCTAAGTATTCTAAAGACAATCATCATCAAATGTTCATAAAACCTAACAGCCGCCACTTCTGTGATCTCATCAATCTCTTTGAAGAGTTCGGTGGAAGAACTCTTCTGATCATCAGCAGGCGTTAGAGACTGGTCAACAGGGATGTAGTTGTCTATTTGATCAAAAATGTCATCCCCTGCTGACTCAACTGACAAAGGAACGGCAGTAGGGATTTCTTCTTCAGAGGGAGGCTCCACATCCAATCCTCCAGCAACGATTGCTTCAGCAACAGAATCTTCATCGTAGAGCTCCATATAAAATTCATATATCTCCCTCTCTTCTTCATTCAAGGTCGAGAGGTCAAATTCAGCAGGCGTTGCCTTGGATGCGTTCGTCACTTCTAGCATTCGGGGTTAAAGATGTTTGGATTTGGGACTCTGCTGATCCCCTTGCTCTCCTTTCAGCAGCAGCTTTGGCAAGGGCAACAGGGTTGCGCTCGTAGTTCTTCAACAGAGAAGGTGTGATCACTTTGCTGCTGATCAGCTTCTTTGACTGGGTCCCTACTGGGAAGTTTGCTCCGAGAATTCCCTTGTTCAGCAGGGACATAGTTCGTCCATGACGAATCTTCGTCTTCCTCTTGCTAGAGAAGGATTCAGCAAGGACTTCAAAGAAAATTTGAGCCCACTTGATTGGCTCCCCTGATTTCAGCAGGGAGACGATAAAAATAACCCTTGCTGATGCCTCGTCCTGGGAGGTGAACTTACACAGCAAGGTCTTGTGCAGGATGTCCATTAGAAGGTCCCATTTCCTTGGGAAATCCTACCTTTTCTTGTTGGCATGCATCTTGACATAGCCCAGCTCAGTGAGTACAGCAGGAGTTACTGTAGGTGGAGTCAGCAGACTCGTACTTGGCATCTGTAGAACTTTAGCAATGCATGCTCGAGTGATAAGAACCAGCTGACCACTTGCACGTCCGATAATGCTTTGATCACGGACTTGTATGGTTGAGCAGAACTCTCTGATTACTTCCCCATATATGGGAGTATCAGCAGAGATTACATATCATACTCCGTTATTCCTCAGCAGGGTTATGACTTCAGTGATTTCTTCATCTTGGATATTAGCAAAGGATTCCAAGTCTATGATTGACTCAGACTCGATCTTGTCTAACCAGTTGGCCATGTTTGCTGATGATGATCGGAAAAGGTTGTTGGAGAGGGTTTACGACGGATTTCAGAGGGGTTTAGAGTGTTTATAGAGAGATCAGAGAAGTTTGCTTCGGTAAGAAATTTGAGAAGGGTTAAAAGAGTATATATAGGAGGTAAAAGAAGTTGAACGGTTTAGAGAGTGGTAACTGATATGAGAAGATGAAGAGTTAGTGGGAGAAAAATATGGGTAGTGGTGAGAATTAATTACTGAAAGGACAGCAGCCGTAAAAGATCATGGGGCAGAGTGGCATTTAATATGGAGAGAGAAATGAACGGCTAAGGTCATGATGGCCTATTTTTCCGGCGGTAATTGCATAGCACGATTCTTGATGTGAATTGACAAGTATATGAATCAGCAGGGACAGTATCCTTGCTGATTTTGTAGTTTCCTTATGAGGCGTGGTATCAGCAGGGTCTTGTAAGCAGCAGTCATCCTTTGCTCATTTTGGATGTTTCAGCAGGATCATCCTTTGCTTATTTGAGGTAAGCAAGGTCTTGGAGTTGGTTTCTGTAATGGTGCTTTCGCCGAGAGGTCTCCCTTTTTCTTGATATTTTCAGCAATGTTGATGTAAATTTTCAGTAGCATATGTTGTACTTGGTCAGCAGGGGTTTTTCTTTTAGCAGTGTCTTTGACGTTTCAGCAAGAACTTTACATAGTTTTTGAAACAGCTCTTTTGTCTGGACGTCTCCCCTTTTTCAGAAATTTTCAGCAATGTCATTGTTAATCAGCATGGACTTTATCAGCAACATTTTTGATCATTTCAGCAATGTGAAATGTGTCTTTCAGCAGGGATAAGAAGGTGTGCTGAGACATCAGCAGTACATTTTCTTCTGAAATTAACTTGCTAAGAACAAAAGTCCTTGCTTCAGCAAACAAGATGTTAGTAGCAAAATGCTTATTCACAATTTAACATGCCTAATTCACTTATTAATTTATTAAAACTATTTTTATCCAAGGGTTTTGTAAAAACATCTGTTAATTGATTTTCAGTAGGAATATAGTTTATCTCTATGGTACCTTGTTGTACATGATCTCTAATGAAATGATGCCTTATATCTATATGCTTAGTTCTAGAATGTAAAATAGGATTATAAGCAATGACAACAACACTAGTATTATCACAGAATATAGGGATAGACTTGAAACCAAACCCATAATCAACAAGTTGATTCTTCATCCACAGAATTTGTGCAACACAACTTCCTGCTGATATGTACTCAGTTTCAGCAGTGGATGTTGATACAGAGTTTTGCTTCTTGCTAAACCATGAGACAAGTCTTCCTCCTAGAAATTGGCATGTACCACTAGTGCTTTTTCGATCAATTTTATACCCAGCAAAGTCAGCATCTGATTATCCAGCAAGGTTAAAGTTAAAATCTTTTGGATACCATATTCCTAAGTTAGGAGTTCCCCTGAGATATCTGAAAATTCTCTTAACAGAAGCTAAGTGTGATTCCTTGGGGTTAGATTGAAAATGTGCACAAATGCATGTAGCAAACATAATATCTAGTCTACTAGTAGTTAAGTATAGTAAGGATTCGATCATACCTCGATAACTTGTTATATCTACGGATTTACCTTGCTCGTCTTTATCTAACTTTATTGCTGATGACATGGGAATTGATGTTTCCAATCCAAACTTCTTCAGCAGGTCTTTAGTGTACTTGGATTGGTTTATGAAAATTCCATCACAGCTTTGCTTAATTTGGGGTCCAAGGAAGAAATTCAACTCTCTCATCATACTCATCTCAAACTTACTCTGCATAAGCTTAGCAAATCTTGCACAAAGTTTTTCATCAGCAGAACCAAAGATTATATCATCTACATAAATTTGTACCAACAATGTTTTATCTTTATGCTTTTTAATGAAAAGTGTAGTATCTACTTTACCTCTACTGAAACCTTCATCAATTAAAAAGGAAGATAAAGTATCATACCATACACGTTGAGCTTGCTTAAGACCATATAAGGATTTATCAAGCCTATATACATGGTGAGGATTGGCACGATCAACAAAACCTGGGGGTTGCTCCACGTAGACTTCCTCCTGAAGTTCTCCATTCAGAAATGCACTCTTGACATCCATTTGAAACACCTTGAAGTCTTGATAAGCAGCATAGGCAAGAAATATTCTTATGGCTTCGAGCCTTGCTACTGGAGCAAAGGTTTCATCATAATCAATTCCTTCCTCCTGAGAATAGCCCTTAACCACAAGTCTTGCCTTGTTCCTTGTGATGATTCCATCTTCATCCATCTTATTTCGGAATACCCACTTGGTGCCAATTACTGCATGATTTTTTGGCCTGGGAACAAGATTCCAAACTTTGTTCCTACTGAATTGGTTTAGCTCTTCTTACATAGCAAGGACCCAATTAGCATCAGCAAGCGCATCCTCAATTTTCTTAGGTTCCATTTGGGAAAGGAAGCTTAGAAAACTACTTTCGTTTTGAGCAGATCTTCTAGTCTTTACTGAACTTGTAGGATTTCCAATTATTAAATCTTCTGAATGAGACTTGGTCCATTTCATCCTGTTTGGTAGATCTGTTCGAATGTCTTGCTGTCTTAGTTCCTCCAAGTTGGGTTCATCATCTTTTACTTCAGCAGGGGTGCTATCCAATGGAGCAGTGCTTTCTGAAGGTGCTTCGGCAGGGTCTTCCTTAGTCTCTGTAGCATGTTGATTCTCATTTGGTTCCTGTTGAACTATAAGAGGGAGTGAACCACTTGGTTCCTCATGGTTAGTTTCATTAAAAACTACATAAACAGATTCTTCTACTGTTAAAATCCTCTTATTAAAAATACGAAAGGCTTTGCTGTGAGTAGAGTACCCTAAGAAAATACCTTCATCGGATTTTGCTTAAAATTTAGTCAAGTACTCCTTACCGTTATTGTGAACATAACAGGGACATCCAAATATTCTGAAGTAGCTTATGTTTGATTTTCTTCCCTTCCATAGCTCATATGGAGTTTTGCTTAGTGTTGGATGAATGAGTGATCGATTTTGAGTATAGCAAGCAGTGTTCACTACTTTTACCCAGAAGTACTCAGGAAGTCTAGCATCAACAAGCAATGTTCTTCCAGCTTCTTCCAAGGTTCTATTCTTTCTTTCAACCTTTCTGTTTTGCTGTGGAGTCCTTGGTGCAGAGAAGTTATGAGAAATTCCTTGCTCATCACAGAACTTAGTAAAGCCTCCAAAGTCGAATTCTCTTCCATGATCACTTCTTACTGACTTGATTATGAGTTCCTTCTCATTTTGCACTTTTCTATTGAATTTCTCAAACTTTGCTAACGCATCATTCTTGTGAGCAAGAAATAATGCCCATATAAATCTTGTGAAGTCATCCACAATAGTGAATGCATATCTCATTCCACCAAGACTACTTGATATAGGGCCAAACAAATCAAGATGTAATAGTTTGAGGGGCATAGAGTTTGATTTTTCAGGTTTGCTTAAGAAGGATTGTTTTGTTTGCTTACCAAATTGACAAGCTCTACATGGTTTTTCTTTTTCAAAAGAAAACTTACGCAAACCTTTTACAAGATCTTTAGCAGCGAGTTTTGAAATCGTTTTAAAGTTTAAGTGTGAAAGTCTCTTATGCCATAACCAACTAGCATCTGCTGAAGCTTTAGCAAAAAAGCAGGTTGTTTCAGCAGGACTTAGCTTAGCTACATCTACTACATAAACATTCCCATTTCTTGAACCAGAAAGCTTCAGAGAATTTGTTTGAAGATCTCTTACCTGACATTGATTATCTACGAAGGTGACCTTATGCCCTTTGTCACACAACTGGCTTATGCTAAGCAAGTTGTGCTTGAGACCCTCCACGTAGGCAACCTTGTTGAATCAGACTAACCCATTTCCTGCTGAACCATATCCCTTAGTTCTTCCAGCACTATTATCTCCAAAGATCACTTGTGGTCCATCCTTTTCCTTAAAATTAGTGAGCAATGCTTTATCTCCTGTCATATGTCTTGAACATCCACTGTCCAAGTACCAAATTTGTTCCTTGCTCACAACCTGCAAAACATAAGCAATCACTTTGGTACCCAGCAAGACTTGGGTCCATTAAGGTTAGTACCCTTGGGGACCCATACTTGTCTCATTTTTGGTTTTTGAGACCAATCAGTATAGTAAGGGTCAGCAAGGCAAAGAGAGGCTATGTGACCAATCCTATGGCAACAATAGCATCTCAGATGCATCATGTTGTGATGTGTGTGCTGCTTACCTCTTCTCTTGGGTTAAGGTGGATCCCAGTGTTTGTTCCCAACTTTACCCTTGCTAAATTCTAAATTTCTCGCATGGTTGTAATGATGAGTAGGAGGAACGTAGTTCTTGCTAAACTTTTCACCACTGGTCCATTTAGCACTACGTCTCTACTCATAGTTACGGTAAGCAGGAAATTTATTCTTTAGCAAGGTAACATTTCTGTTACCTATGGTTGCAATAGGAAGCACACACTCTGCTGAATGCACAGAGATCATTATGCTGATAGACTCAGCATCACTTTCTCCACTCCCTTCAGCAAGGACTACGCAAATCCCATATCCAATTCCACTTCGATCTAGCCTGCTTCTTTGGCTTTTCAGCAAGACATATGCATTTGAAGAAGATTTGTTCCATGTGGAGATTGTAGTAGTTAATTCCTCAACTTGGGTGGTTAACTTAGACTCTCTCTCTTGAGAGTCTCTGAGATGCTGTCTAAGTAGAGTCCTCTCATCATCAGCAGCAAGTAACTCCAAATTCTCAGCTTGCACATTTTCAAGTGGAAGCAAGATTTCAGAGTTCTTGCTCCTTAGTTGATCAGACTCTGCTAAAGTAATTCTCAACAATCTTCTATATATATGCCATTGAGATGCAACATCTTTGAACAAAGAACGCAACTCAACTTCAGTAATATCAGTAGAGTCAAAGTCAAATACCTCAGTAAGGTCGACTTCCTTGCTGGGTTCGGATTCACTTGCCATTAAGCAAAGGTTGGCAGTTTCTGGTCCAGAGTCTTCTGAATCACTTTCAGTCTCACTCCATGATTTTTCAGCAAGAAGACCCTTGTCTTTCTTGAAGCTTGAAGGGTTCTTTTGCTGGTACTTCTTTTTGAAGTACTCTTTTCCCTTGCTCTTATCATTAGTAGGGAATTTCTTTTCCACCCTTGCTGAACTTCGGCAGTCAGCAGTGTAGTGGCCCGGCTTCTTGCAATTGTAGCATAGATCCTTTGATGAATCTCTCTTGCTGCTGCTTGTATTTCTTTTGAAGTTTCCTCTATCCTTCTTCATAAACCTTCTGAACTTCCTGGCTAACATAGCCATATCTTCATCGCTATTTGTAGACTCTGAGTCAGAATCTACTTGTTGCTTTGGCTCAGCAGCCTTCAATGCAACTCCTCTGTCTTTCCTTCTTGGCTCAGATGTGGAATCTCTCTGAGCTAACTCCATTTCATATGTAAGCAGGTTTTCATAGAGTTGTTGGAGATCAGTAGTATGTAAATTTCTTAACTCTTTGGCAACAGTGGTCTTGGGATCCCACTGCCTTGGTAAAGATCTCATGAATTTGAGATTTATGTCCTTTGTGTCATAGATTTTTCCTAGAACACGTAGATTGTTGAGCATGACAATAAATCTTTCATACATAGCAGTGAGATTCTCCCTCTGCTGCTTGCTGAACATTTTATACTGTTGAATAAGCAGGGATTGCTTATTTTCTCTGACTTCTACGGTTCCTTCATTGAGAACCAGCAAGGCATCCCAAACCTCTTTAGCAGAGGTGCAGTTAGACACACTTTCGAGCATTTCCTCTTCAAGAGCCATGAAGAGAATGTTCATTTCCTTCTTGTTGTATCCTACTAACTTCTTTTCTTCATCCGTCCATTCCTTTCTCTGCTTAGGAATAAGCTTGTTGGGATCAGCAGGGTTTATCTTCTCTGGTATATAAGGCCCAACTTTTATTGCTTCATATAGCTTTTCATCAATTCCATTCATGTACACCTGTATTCTCAATTTCCAATTAACAAATCTATCTCTGGTACACATAGGAGGCTTGCCACTAAAATCACTTCTTAAAACCATTAGAAAATTTAAGTTAGGATCCTCTCAAGCTTTAGGGCTTAGCAAAGAGTGTTAAGCTCTGATACCACTTGTTAGGTCTCAAAGGGTAAAAATACTAGAAGGGCGGGGGGTTGAATAGTGTTTTTCAAAAATTAAGTCTTGCTTAGAAAACTTT
>CM025788.1:36339452-36400307 GCA_014636745.2 Centella asiatica
GATTTAAACACTTCTTGCTTATTAAAAGATTTTCTTATATTTTGAAAAAGTTTAGCAGCAAAATTTGTTTAAGCAAAGCACCCCTTAGTTTTTGTAGCAAAGGTTAATGGCTAAAAGGAGCAAAGATGGTAAGTCTTTGCTGATAGAGTTCAGTAGGATTTAAGCAAAGCACAAAACAAAGCAAGTAAGCAATAAGAAAGATAAGCAGGAATAGAGATGATAATTTTTATAGTGGTTCGAACTAAACCTACTCCACTCTTCTTCTCTTTTACTTGAGAAGGCTATCACTAAAACTTGTTCACACAGAACAATCAACAGGAGTATACTTAGTCCAATTTACACTAGGTCACTTAGACCAAATTAGTCACACAGACTCTAAGCAGATTTGAGAAAATCTTGCTTGCTATCTTCAAGTAGATTGCTCCTTAGTTGAGCAGATTGATAGCACTTGTTCAAGCTTTATGATGTCTTGCTGAAATCTTTAATGTGTCAAAAAGGTTGTTCAGACTTTGCTCAGTTGGTTGGAGGTTTTTCATAAATGAAATTTATTACTCCTATTTATACTCCTCCAGAAAATCTATCCGTTTAGGAAATTTTGAAATAGATCCGTTGGAGTGTACTGCTCTTAATGTGATCTTGTACCTTTACAACAATCCTTGCTTAGTTCAAAAAGTTAGCCGTTATTTTGTCTTCTAGTGCCTTTCTGAAGAGACCCCTAGAAGTTTGACTAAGCAGGGGTTAAGATAACTTTTCTGACAGCTTGACTTTGATCAAGCAAAGGATCTTACTTTACTTAAGTCCTTCCTTATTTCCATTCTTAGCAGGACTATACTTGGAAAATTCTTCATATCTTCATAATCCTTCTTGACCAATAAGCAATCTTCAGCGAAGTTATCATATTTGCAGACTTCAAATTAGCAGACTTCAATGGTGATCAAACTCCTTGCTTAACTACATATTATATCTGCCTAATAAGTTGGATATTTTTCTAAGTCCTTTTACAATATTTAAGCAAGGACTATATTACATCATCAATTCTTATATAAATGATAAATATATACTTCTTAAGCAAATATTATATAAGCAGGGGTGCAACAACACATATAATTTAAATCCATGATTTAAACAAAATCAATCTCATTGATATATTAAAATCACTGACATTTAAATTATATCTCCTTAATGAATGTTTTTAGTGTGCGACCCTGTAGGTTATTATTACGTTGCAACAATTTTAAATCATATTATAAAAGTATAAACAGTGAGTGACATCTAGTAATACATCACTGTTACCTAAGTAATAATAAATTCGTTGATTCGACGCAACCTTTTCGTGACCAATGTTTCAATGTAATTTAATTCTTTTAACCTTGATATCTAATATTAAATTCAAGGCATGGATGTGTCATCCTCTTCACAATTTAATCTCAATTTTCTTGATCAATAAGTAGACTATATGAAACAAATCTCTATTTGAGCATGATCATGCATTTCATAGTCTCACTCAATCAAGAGGCCTATAGATATCACCCCTAATTTATAGGAGGGCTAAATTCCATCTACATCATTTCCATTTGTCACATAACTTATGATGCATTCAACAATCACCTTTATCATCCACCCAGTTAAAGTTGACTTTTGGCAATGTCAAAACACATAATTCCTTATGTAGAAATGTCATGACTTCAGGTCGAATGACCATTACATCGTTATCACCATGAGAATATACTTATGACACATAGCATAATACTCCATGTAGAATTCTCATGGTGGGTCTGTCTAGTACATTGTTCTCTAACATGGTACTTATGCATCAACTTAATATATCTTGTATATATTTATGACCAATGAGATGTGGCCATCAGTCAATCCACATACTAGTCTCAATGTATTATTGTTATGCCACTAACAATAATACTTGACTAGGGACATTTAAGAATAATGATATATACAACATACTTATATGATCTCATATTCAAGTCACATACTTGAATCCATATAATTAATATCATTCTTCTAAGGACATTTATTATGTTAACATTTATATAACGCAGTAAATAAAAAATAATAAAAGAAATTATCATTTAACTAAAACATAACATAAATATAGTGTCACGATCATTACATAATTGGCCACTAGGGCATAAACTCCAACAATACTACTATCCAAGACCAACTCCTGTAGATTTGGTTCTTGAAGAAGAAAGTTTGGTAGGACAATCATATTATAATCCAAAAGCTTTTTATGAATGGAACATAGATGGCATGTCTGAATATCAATTAATTAACTATGTAAATAGAATGATGATGTTTGCCTATTCTTGTAGAATAAACGACAATTCAGATTCTCAAATTGTTCAAATAATTATAATAGGATTTATAGGTCAATTAAAAGGATGTTGGGATAATATCCTAACCCAAAATCAAGAAAATGAAATTTTGAGTTCGACAAAAATCATTCAATCTATGGATCCGAGTATAAGTGAAGTTAAATCTTATCAACAAGAAGATGTGGTTTACACTCTGGTTCAATCAATAATTAAACACTTTATTGGTCAACCTACTCAATCGATAGATAGGAGTAGAGAATTGTTAATGAATTTAAGATGTCCAACATTAACACATTTTAGATGGTATAAAGATGTATTCCTTACTAAGGCGATCCTTAGGAATGATGCCAATTTGACTTTCTAGAAAGAAAATTTTATTACCGGTTTACCCCCATTATTTTCTGAAAAGATAACAAACCAGAATTAGAAATAAAAATGAAGGAACTAATATTACTTATGATGTCCTTGGTGTCATAGGTTTTCCCTAGAGCACGTAGATTGTTGAGCATGACAATAAATCTTTCATACATAGCAGTAAGGTTTTCTCCTTGCTACATACTGAGCATTTCATATTGCTGTACAAGCAGGGATTGCTTATTTTCTCTGACTTCTATTGTTCCTTCATTGAGAACTAGCAGGGCATCCCATACTTCTTTAGCAGAGGTATAGTTAGAAATACTTTCAAACATTTTTTCCTCAAGAGCCATGAAGAGAATGTTCATTGGCTTCTTATTGAATCCTACTAATTTCTTTTCTTCATCAGTCCATTCCTTTCTCTGCTTAGGTATAAGCTTGTTGGGATCAGCAAGGTTTATCTTCTCTGGAATGTAAGGCCCAACTTTTATTACTTCAAATAATTCTTCATCAATTGCATCCATGTACACATGTATTCTCAATTTCCAATTAACAAATCTATCTCTGATGCACATCGGGGGTTTGCCACCGAAATCACTTCTTAAAGCCATTAAAATTTAGGATCCTCTCAAGTTGTAGGGCTTAGTAAAGAGTGTTAAGCTCTGATGCCACTTGTTAGGTCCCAAAGGGAAAAATACTAAAAGGGGGGGGGGGGGGGGGGGAATAGGGTTTTTTTAAAATTAAGTCTTGCTTATAAACTTTACAGTTTTAAGGCACTTCTTGTTTAATAAAAAGCTTTCTTATATTTTGAAAAGAGTTAGCAGTGGAATTTATAGCAAAGAACCCCTTAGTGTTTTTTTTTTTGGACCAATGGCTTAAAGCAACAATGTCAGTAAGTCTTTACTAAATAAGTTTAGCAGGGATAAAAGAAATGAGCAAAAGATAAGCAGTAAAGTTAAGTAAGCAGGAGAATTTTTATAGTGGTTCGGTCTAAGCCTACTCCACTCTTCTTCTCTTTACTTGAGAAGACACCCACTAAAAATGTTCTCACAAAACAATAAGCAGCAGGATACTTAGTCCAGAACTACAATGGGTCACTTAGACCAAGTAGTCACACATTTTCTTCGCAGACTTTGTTGGCAACCATCAACAGTCTATTTTCTTCGCAGACGCCTTCTAACTCATCCTTCACATTTCTTAGCTCAACTTGGTTCTCTCCAAGACAATTGGTAAAGGTCTTCATCCTAAAGAGAGCCTTAGCTGTGTAAACATGAGTCTGCAAGGTAAAGACCAAGTGTCATAAACGAAAAAATTCCATAATTGAATTTGATTAAAACAAACGAGATCTTATCAAGGTGGTTAGCCGCGTGGGCCATCAACACCTCAGTTAGGACACTATAAGTTAACTTTTTGTCAAGAGGAGAAGTAGCCACCAAGATAAAGTTAGTCCCCATGACAAACTCCCCCAAGATGGAATCACAACGTCTAATGCCCTAGCTGGGCAAAAACGGATCATTCAAATGGGTGAAGACCGACATCTGTTGGGGCGGTGGAGTAACCTTAGAACCAAAAGCAACACCCTTCCTCTTTTTATAAGGGCCTTGGAGGCCAAAACATAAGAGGGGAAGGAAGCTTGAGGAATCCCATCCCAACATTAATGGGCACCGAGCCTACAAAAGAAGCCCCTCCCATGAATGGAAGGGGAACAATAGTAGAGGTGCCAGCATGTGTGGCAGAAGCAGAGGCCGCTCGAGACACGTTTTTCATCCTGTGCTTTCTCTCTCTCTCTCTCTCTCTTCTCAACCATGTGCCTACCCATGTCAAAGCATGTCATCAAACAATCTACAAGCTCAGTAATCCATAAGTGAGTACAAATGTAAATAAAGAGATAAAGTTAGATATATACTTTCTTAATTGGTTGGACTAAGCTCTTGCGCAATGAGTGCATCGTCATTTAAAAGGGTCTGAATACGAGTCTTGCTATCCCATTGAGCGAGGAACATTACTAGTTTAGTGTCAAAAGTAGTTAACTCTAAAGGCTTTATATTGTCATCAATCATGTACCACCGCGAAGGGAGTTCACTCTAATTTCCCTTCGAACGACGAATAAAGAAGAAATCATTCTTCTAAGACCCACATGAGTCTTTGAGGGAAGAAGCAGAAAATAAGCGGATGCCACCTCGGCGATGACAGAAGTATACCCATCCCAAACAAAGCCTAGTGTTACATCTGATTTGAAAGAAGTATTGAAAAAAGGTTCTTTACCAATTTGTTTGCACCTAACCATGAAGCCCACAATGACTTTCCAACCATTGGGATGTATTTGGGAGGGATGGACATGATAGATATGAAGCAACCTAAGTATGAATCTATGAAGTGGAAACCTAAGGCCCAAATAAATAGATTCCAAGAAAACGCAAAGATTAGGGCCCACATTGCAGGCTTTATCAAATTCTTTAGCTAGTCTAATAGAATAAGGGGATATACAACAAATAAAACACAATATTTCGTGAATTTTACTGGGATCCTTTATTTTGGATGAAATTGTGAAGGCATCAAGATGGGCCAAGGAAGGAGCGACCAATTGGACCTCCTCAGCTATCTCTTTGTGGGATCCAGTGGCAAGGGCTTTTATAATTGGCCCATGTCTAGGTAAAAGTACATTTTGAGGAATGGGGGCCCTCATTTCAGGTTGGTACTCATAAGGATGCCCAAAAACATCTAACTCAATATTAGGGGTAAAGAAATGGATTGAGAAGAATTACCTCTTTGGTCCATGATAAACAAAATGAAGTAGAGATTGAAATGGATCAAAAAGGTGATTTTGATGAGAATTCTATGGAGATCCTCAAAGAACACCTTTAAGAACACTTTGAATGAGTAGTAAACGCACGTTAGAGAGCCTCGTCGGAAATCGCTTAGTGGACGAAAAACTTTGTCAAAAATCGCCTTACTCTAGAGATAATTTAAATAAAGCAATTTTTCTAAGTGTGGGTGAAAATGAATTCACCCCACCCTTTTACAAGGGTTAAAAAGGCCAACGTTCATTATTTTGAAAAAAGTAACAATCGGAGAATGCATGAATGTGGACCTTTGCATGAACATTTAAATTCCTTCTACTCTAATCACCTCTGGATAAGATTTCTATTGGGCTTTTTATATATAGGTATAGATATAGATTTATAGGGGAAAAAAATAGTTAGTGAGTGAGTTTGTAGAGTTAGTGACACAAAACTATTCCCTTTTTAACACTTTAATCACATAATTAATATTTTAACACTTAAACATTGAAATTAATAAAAAAATGTAAAAATGACCCAAATTTAACCCAATCACACCTCTATATTTAAAATATGACAAGACATCTTGTTTGACAATTACCATATCACAAAAAATAAAAAATAAAAAAATTATCAAATAGGACATCATGTTAGATTTTAACTACTAAAGTGAATTTTAAGTTAAATTTGAGTTATTCATATACAAATAAAAAAAAGTACCAAATATAATGTCATATTAAATTTTAACTAACTAATTTAATGCCGGTTAAAATTTGGGTCATTTAAATATATTTTTAACTAATTTTAAAGTTTAATTATTAAAATATTAATCATGGTTAAAACGTTAAAACCAGAAAATTGATGGATTTTTTGTCCCACTCAAAGTTTCTTAGTGGAAAACCTAGTTCAAAGTTTGTAGGCGACCGGTAAGGCATTTTGACGGAGAGTGGACTATCATTTGCAGAGTAAATGGTAGTCGGCGGCTACACTTTTTCGTCGGACGATATAGTGATAAAATCGCCTACGGATAAGCGATTGTACAGATACATTCGACTTCAGAACGGTCTCTGCGCTCTCCTGGTACACGATCCAGATATTTATTCCAATGAACTGCATTCGAATAATGACAGAGCTAGAGAAGTTGAAGGGGAAGACTTCGAAGATGACAACGATAAAGACAGCAGCGAAGAATATGAAGACGAAGACGAAGACGAAGAAGAAGAAGACGGCAGCGAAGATGGTGATGAAAGCGAAGATGGTGATGAAAGCGAAGATGATGTCAATCAAGTGAAAGAGAATGGAAATAGAGACGTATCCCAGACTAAGAAGGTAATTTTGTGTCGAAACTTTTTGTTTTCAGTTTCATGTAATACAATTTGCGAATTGAATGTGGACGTTGAAGTGAATAAAACTGGTCGAACAACTGACATTAGTGCTCCCCTCTCACGTTTGTTTTTCTTTAACAGGCTGCAGCTGCAATGTGTGTGGGGATTGGCAGCTTCTCGGATCCATTGGAGGCGCAGGGTCTTGCCCATTTTCTAGGTTCGCCTCCTTGTACTCTTTTTATACGTTAATATATTATCGTGGAACAGTACGTATTTACCATTTTCCCCTGTTTATCACTTCCCCGTCTATGATTTCTCCTATTTCTCGATTCTCTTGGTGTTGGTTTTATCTCCCAGTTCTCTCTATCTCCTCTTGACCATTATTATTCCTCCCCTTCTATCACTCCTTGATCTCGTGTGACCTCTTTCAGTCATGGCTTATTTGATCTTATAGCCCATAATAATGGTGGTGGTCATTGTGGGTTTTATGGGTGTTACAAGGAATGGGTACGGGTTATAATGGTAGATTATGAATCTAAGGATGTGATGACATGATGGATAGGTGTGATAGACTACCATGCTGTGTGGTTGCTGGTAGATTGGAAGTCCATAACATAGCAAAATAGGGCCGTAATGAAAAAGTACAGAAATAAAACTTAAAGGAAACTGTTTCAAGGATGTCCCGTTTCCTCATAAGTAAATAATTGCATAAAAACGTAAGTGTGATCGTCAGTCATGACCTTAATGCTAGCCGACCATTATGGCATGACTGGGGAAGCAACTTGGGGTTCCAGGGCAGCTCATCTGATTGTGACGTGCCCCGCCCCTGTCCTGTGCTGATTTTCTGAAGTTTTGTTTCCTGTTCAGTTTTTCTGTCTTGTTATTGGTCAAGCTATATATAGAACTTAGGGTTTATATGGAAGAGTTTTTATGAATATTGTAATCAGTAGAGAAGACTAATATGGCTGTTTTAGAAAGAAAGAAACCTTGAGGGAGTCCTTGTAATTTTTTTCTTCCCTTAGTGATTTCTTCTCCCTTGCCCCCGTGGTTTCTCCCAATTGGGTTTCCATGTAAAATATCATGTTCTTGTGGTGTGTGTTACTTTGCTTTTTGTTCGTGTGCGTGTTTGTGCTTCCTAGCACTTGATTACCCTCATTTACTCCTAAAATTAAAATTTCACTGGTTCTAAATTGATAGCAAATACAAACGTCAGTGATCCTACATAGTAAACTTTTGTAAACTTTGAACCATTAGATGACAAGTTAGTACGGGCTAATATGTTTGTTGGTGATATTTCTTGCTGCACATGTTCTGCAGATTGGTTGTTGACTCCTCTTGGATGTATTAAGATGGTAGTCCCATTTAGTAAACAAATCATAATCACTTCTGTTATTATCATCGGGTTGTTACATCTAAGCTAGATACTCATGTTTCACTGCCACTTGCAGAACACATGCTTTTCATGGGGAGTACTGAATTTCCAGAGGAAAATGAGGTTTGAGTTTCTACTTGCAACTTGAAAATCATCTAAGTGATACTTGCTCAGTAATAAAATCTATGACTCCTTTATTATTATTTTTTTCTTTTGGGGAGGGGGTGGTATTGCAACATATTTTACAATTTGCACAACCCTTCTCTTAGATATAGACTATATAAGGAGTTGGTTTCTTCATGTGCGGGGGTTGTGGAAATACTAGAAAAAGCTACAAAGTGGGATTTACATGAACTTAGACTACCAATCTATGTTTAAGCATATAAAAAACAAATTTTGTTGGACAACCTAGCATATTAGCTTGTCGTAATGTAAAGGTGCACTACAAATTAATTATCTGACCTAAAAATGATTTATAAATAGGTAAATAGTATTTAAAATGTTCTAAATAGTTTGAAATTACTTCCAAAATAATCGTAAAATATATCGTTATCATATGAATTGTATCGTATTGTGACTGAATTTTGTGATACAGTGATAATTCTGATACTTTGTTCGTGTATCAGAATTATCACTGTATCACATATCACGTATTGTACGATTCTGATAACTATGCCTAGCGAATTGTTGAAGCAGTGCCGCTGATGTAGAGCAAGACATAAAGTTACTAGTCTTAAATTATTTTATATCATTAATTTGATATAAATTATTGTAATTAATTACTAGTTATTATTTAGTTTATTATTTGGAAAATTCAAAGATATTTTAGGATCTTTAGGGATATTTTAGGGATTTCTCATTAGCTGTAGGAGATAGTTTTGGGATTTTACTTGGTGATTAAGACTTGGAGTATTATTTATATGGTTATTGTAATTTCTTATTTTTATCAAAACTTTGAATTATTGTGTTTTGTGGGTTATTGGCCCAATTATCCCTCCCTAGTCCCTTTATTCTTCTTGTCTTCTATTCTGTCCTACATCAGTGGCAATATCTGGGTTCGTTTTGATATGGCCATGAGATCCTTTAGGGGCATAAGATGTAAAAAAAATATAAAAATTGAAAGAAGACTCTGTATAAATAAGAACCCATAATCTCATCAAAGACTTGATCATCATCATTGTCTATTGCTTCCATTCATCAATCTATTCTCCTCTCTCTTTGTTTGTCCGCGTATCATCTGATTTCGATTCTTCTCAATCCTTAAATCTCTTGTTTCTGATCTCATCTTACAATGGGCTCTTATCTAGTGTTATTAAGGCCTTCATCTCTATTCGGTTTGTAGTAGTTTAGCCCGTAGAAGGTTGAGCTTTAATGTCAATAAATAAATTTACATACTATTTTATATTCTTATGGCTTTTAATAATTAATTAGTCAGTTTCCTTTATTTTGTAATTCATATAAAAGTAACATCAACGGTTCCTTTATCCAAACTAGTTATGGCAGACGGTCAATGAACCCATATGTAAAAAACCAAGAAGAGTTCACGAAAACATAAGATGAAAATAAAAATAAAAATAACTATTTAATGTATTCATGCATTAATAACTAATTTAAGTTTAAATGTAGGTTTGGTTGGGAGATACTAAATAGTAAAAATACCAATTTGGTAAAACTAAAATAGTAAAATCCCTATCATATTGATGCAGTTAATAAACAACTTGCTGCTTAAAATTCAAGGGAAAATACATTGCACAACCCAAGGTTTACCTCAATTTGCATTGCACCACCCCTACTACAAAAACCCCTATTTGCACCGCTATGGTTTAATTGTTTTGGCACACTACCTTTCTTTTTTGGATTGGCGAAAAGAAAATTTCATTAAAGAAACTTAGGATACCAGGCTTAGAACTTGTACAAGAGACATGGACCAAAGCACAGACCAAGGCCTAATACATCACAGTCATTAGCTAACAAAGTACAAAGCACAAGTGTTAAGCTACATTTAAGCAGGGAGCTGTCCTAACTGAGATGGTGAAGCAGTACCTGACTGCTACAAACAGGAGAGAATGGAAATAACAGGTTTTCTGTTGAAGAGAAACCTTGGAAAATGATTCTTAATTGTTAACTGATCTGAAACCAGATTAGAAACAAACATTTATAGGCAATGCCACTAATTTCCTGAGTTCCAAGACCACTAAAGGACTGCCTTTAATGCTCTACAACTTCCAAAATACAGCTGGATTAGACTCCAACAGATTACTCTAGAAATAATTCAAATTATTAGATTATTCTAGACTCCAATAGACTTTTAAAATTCTAGCATATTTTAGAATATTCCAGAATACAAAATACTGATTCCAGACTGCATCAGATCTCCCCTTGCTGCAGAAAACTCGCCCTCGAGTTGCTATCAACCTCAGAGTCTCCCGCATTGCTCTTGTAAGGAATTAAATGTTTCACGTTGAACACATCTGAGGTATTAAGATTTCCTGGAAACTTCAACTTGTATGCATTATCATTGATCTTCTTCAAAATGTCACATGGACCAACCTTTCGATCCTTCAACTTGTTGTAAGCACTAGGTGGTAGTCTCTCCTTTGAAAGAACTTCCCAGACTTTATCACCAACGTCGAAAACGACCTTCCTATGATGTAAATCAGCAGCAGTTCTGTACTTCGAATTGCTAATCTCAATTTGCCTTTTGACTTTTTCATGGAAAGACTTGATGTGGTCTACCATGCCTTCAACCTTTATGTTTCCCTTGTTCAAACAGGAAACAAAAGCCAAATCTAGAACACCATTAGGATTCTTCCCATACATGACCTCGAATGGGCTGTAACGGGTAGTTCTGTTTTTAGAACGATTAAATGCGAACTCGGCATGTGGTAGCACTAAATCCCACTGCTTGGGCTTGTCACCTTCAAGGCATTGCAATAAATTTCCTAGACTTTGATTGACAACTTCAGTCTGAACATCCGTTTGTGGATGATATGCGCTGCTAAAATAGAGTTCTGTTCCCATTTTCTTCCACAAAGTTTGCCAAAAATGACTCATACATTTCGAATCACGATCAGATGTGATGGTTGTAGGAATACCATGCAATCAAACTACTTAAAGTAGATATCCGCCACATTGCTAGCATCCATTGTTTTATGACATGGAATGAAATGGGCCATCTTTGAAAATTTATCTACCACAACTAGTATGCTGTCCACTCGTCGTTGCGTGCATGGAAGTCCTAGAACAAAGTCCATACTCACATCTGTCCAAGGCGTAGATGGGACTGGCAGAGGAATATATAAACCTGCATTAGTAGTTCCTCCTTTTGCTCGCTGACAAACATGGCAGCGCTCAACATATCTTGTAACATCTCTTTTGATTTTAGGCTAGAAAAAAGATGAAGTTATCAAACTCAAACTTTTATCACGCCCAAAGTGTCCCTCATTGTGTAATTCCGAGACAATTTTCTCTCGAAGAAAACAGTCTGGAATACAAAGCCGAACTCCCTTGAATAGAAATCCCTTATGGATGCCAAAGTCATCACGCCTTCCAACCATAGTATCTTCCGGGATCGGTCCAAACTAAGGGTCATCGCAATATAATTCGTTAAAATTGTCGAAACCATTTAACTCCACGCGCATTGTAGACAAAAGAGCATACCTCCTACTTAGTGCATCTGCTACCTTGTTGTAAATTCCAGCTTTGTGTCTCAAAGAGAAAGTGAACTCTTGCAAGTAGTTCACCCATTTAGCATGTCGTCGATTCAGTTTCTCTTGGCCATTGATGTACTTGAGAGCTTCATGATCAGACCATAGAACAAATTCTCGTTGCACCAAGTAATGTCTCCAATGCCTCAGAGCTTGTATGATTGCATAAAATTCCACATCATAAGTAGAATATCGTAGTCGTGAACCACTAAGCTTTTCACTGTAAAAAGCTATCGGTTTGCCTTCTTGACTGAGGATTGCACCAATACTGACTTTCGAAGCATCACAATTGACTTCAAAAATCTTTTCAAAGTCTGGTAAAGCAAGTACCGGTGCTTCAAACATCTTCCTTTTCACCAGATGAAAACTTGCATCTGCTTGTGGCGTCCAATCGAACTTCTGCCCAGCTTTCATGCACTCCGTGATTGGTGCAATTATGCTGCTGAAATTACGTATGAATCGTCTATAAAATGAAGCCAACCTATGGAAACTTTTTACATCATGAACTGAAGTGGGTGTAGGCCAATCAACAATCACTTGAACCTTAGATTGATCAACATGTAGGCTTGCAGCGGAGATGACATAACCAAGAAAAATAACATGGTCAGTCATGAATGAACATTTTTTTGGATTGATATACAATTTTTCTTCTCACAACTTTTCAAAAACTTCACGCAAGTGCTGCTTGTGATCCTCTTAAGAGCAGCTACAAATCAAAATATCATTGAAATAGACTACCACGAATTTTCCAATAAATGCCTTCAACACATGGTTCATCATTTGCATAAAGGTACTTGGTGCATTGGACAATCCGAACGGCATAACCAACCATTCATACAGCCCGTCACAAGTTTTAAAGTCTGTTTTCCATTCGTCACCAGCTCGTATTCGAATTTGATGGTAGCCGCTTCGGAGATCTATTTTGGAGAACACAATGGCGCCCACCAAATAATCTAACATGTCATCCAAGCGAGGTATTGGATATCGGTATTTGACTGTTAACTTGTTAATTGCGCGACTGTCCATGCACATTCTCCAAGAACCGTCCTTCGGGATCAAAATGGCAGGTACCACACACGGACTCATGCTTTCTCGAAGCAATCCTTTCTCCATTGCTTCCCATACTTGCCTTTCTAGTTTTTCATTCTCCTTTGGACTCATTCGATATGGAGGCTTATTCGGAAGGCAGGATCCTGGAATAAGGTCGATGTGGTGTTGAATATCTCGTAAAGGTGGCAAGCCTTAAGGGAGTTCTTCTGGCATAACATCTGCAAATTCTTTGATCAGTGACTGAGCCTCTTCAGGAACCTGCACTGATTGGGCCGTCTCCTTTCCAACCAAAGCAAACATAATCCCACATTCCTTGGCCTGCTTTAGAAAACTTGCAACTGTTAAAAAATTATTTTCCTGCCTTGGCTTTGGCATTGAGGAACCTTCGTCTTTCATAGGGGCTAAGGTTATTTTTTTATCTCCACTGCATAAAATATAAGTATTTCTTCTTCCATCGTGAACTACATGTCTGTCGTATTGCCACGGTCTACCCAAAAGAATATGACACACATCCATGGCAACTATGTCGCACTTCACATTATCAAAATACTTATTACCAATAGAAAATGAAACCAAACTTTGCTTACTTACTGTTACCTCGCCGCCCTTCTTGAACCATGAAAGTTTGTATGGCTTTGAATGTTTTTTTTTGTGTCAACTGCAGTTTTGTAACTGTTTCCTCAGAAACGAAATTCTCACAGCTTCCTCCGTCGATTATCAGCTTGCAAACTTTTCCACTAATGGGGCATCTGGTGTGAAAGATATTCTTTCGCAACCAGTCCTCCTTCCCTTCATGTTTTGGCAGCAGCAAACTCTTTTGAACCACTAATGCTTCTCCTGAGTCTGCATACAACACGTCTTCTTCATAATCCTCCCTATCATCATCATATACAGGGTCTGAATAATATACAACAGCATCTCTATGGTCTCCCTCTTCAATCATTAGCTGTTTTTCCTTGTCTAGACGGCCACTAGCAACTTTTCCGCAATCTGCAGATCTATGTCGAGTATCCCCACATTTGTAATAACGAAAGCCAGGATCTTTCTTAGCGTTGTTACCACCCTTAGGTGCCAAGCTACCTGCAGCATTTACTCCAGAATTGACAACAAGTCTTGTACTTTGATGCTCAGGATTTTTGCCACGCATTTTGTCACTTGGTGCTCCATGGTGTGGTGCATAAGTAGGATTCATCTTATGGTCCAGATAGGTTGTTGACTTAAACTTACCTTTCTTTTGAATCTTTTCCACAGCTACTGCTTGCTTATGGGCTTCTGACACTGTCCAAAAAGTGTAAAGATTAAGCTCATCTTATATACTTTCACATAGACCAGACACATACCTCGCAACTAGCTGTTCTTCACTCTCCATCAGATCATTCCTGGCCATTAGTTGATAGAACTCCTCAGTTTAGTCATCCACAATTCTGTTTTCTTGACGCAAATTGTGGAGTCGTCGATAAAGTTCTTGGGAATAGTTAAATGGCAGAAAATTCTCTTTCAGTTTCTTCTTCGTTTTGTCCCAACTCGTAATCCCTGGCTTTCCTCGTCGTTCACAGAATACCTTCAGTTGTTCCCACCCACCAAGCTGATGCTCACCCCTTCAATCTAATTGCTACCAGCTTCACCTTTTTATCATCGGGAATGTCTTTGTAACCGAAAATATTCTCCACAGTATTCAACCAGTCAATAAACTCCTCAGCTTGCAAAGTACCTTTAAACTCTGGAATCTCAATTTTGAGATTCATCTCCCATTTCCGATCATCCTTAATGTGTCGCTGCCTTGGTGGAGCAGGAGCATAGAATGGATTCTCTGCTTCACTTTCTCCATCTTCCTCTTCTTCATCCAGTGTATGGCCTTATAATTGCCATAAACGCTGAGTTAGAAACTCAACTTGCCTCCTCAATTGTTCCACATCAGTTGTATCTAGACTGGGATTAATCCTTGTTGCTGCAGGCCTTCGACCACGTTTTCGGGGAGCCATGCGAGCAAAAGCTATGATTAATCTACCAACAGCTCTGATACCAACTGAAGCAGTATTTGACCGCTACAAACAAGAGAGAATGGAAATAACAGGTTTTATGTTGAAGAGAAACCTTAGAAAATGATTCTTAATTGCTATTAATCAAGAACTGATCTGGAACCAGATTAGAAACAAACATTTATAGGCAATACCACTAATTTCCTGAGTTCCAAGACCACTAAAGGACTGCCTTTAATGCTCTACAACTTCCAAAATACAGTTGGACTAGACTCCAACAGATTACTCTAGAAATGATTTAAATTATTAGATTACTCTAGATCCCAATAGACTTTTAAATCCTAGCATATTTTAGAATGTTCTAGAATACAAAATGCTGATTTCAGACTGCATCAGATGGGAAGAAAGAATACGTTGCAAACTAGAAACAGAGCTCCATCTGTCATTATAGCCTGAGACATAGCCAAGGTTCATAGCTCATTATTGATACTCACCTCCTTGTCATCAGCTATTCACCATCTAAGCATCTTGAACTTGATTTTGTTTACTCTTATCTTCCAACATGTTATCTCCTTGTTGAAAAGTCGTTTGCTTCTAGCAGCCCATATGATGCAGGAGAAGATTAAGATTGAACAATAATTAAGGAAAACACAATGAAAGATAGAACTAAGGTGATTAAACCACAGAAGAACCACTACCCCTAGGGTTTCCTAACCGCAGAAAGGAGAAAATAATTGATCGCAACCAATGGAAGAAAATAATCTCACAAATCAATAATCCAAAGTCTAATTACAAAGTACTACTTATTTCTTTATTTATAGGGAACATACCCTATTATTAAAACCTAAGCCCATTGGGCCTAATAATATAAAATAATAAACTACTAATTGTAAATAGTTAATAATTAAAACTAACTACATTAAGCTTATCAATAATTAATTCTAGTAGCAAATATATGAACAATCTTCTTTGTTCTTCACTTGCGTTCCCCATCATTACTGCAGTGCATGTGTTACTATCAAGCACCACAAACTTCTGCCTGTCTTTGAGCTCACTGGACCTTCTAGCTGTAAGATTTTACAAACTGAATCTGGGCGTACAAAACTTGTATTCCACCAGGCAAAGATAGAGGACCAAACTCTCTAAGACCATTTACATTCGAGCAATACATGAGCCATAGTTTCCACGTTATCATCACACCAATAGCGTCATCAATCTTTTTGAGCACCCCTCTTTTGAACAAAAAACTCTGTTGCAGCTACATCATGTAGAGCTGAGAATAAAAAAACATGCATTTTTGTGGGAATTTCCATTTCCCATATGAGCTTATCACAACCAAGCAAATTCCCATTCTTTGTTTCTTCTACTGCCTCGACAAATTCTTCTACCGAGTATTCATAATTTGCCCCATACTTCCATCTTCACAATGTTCTATTAGTGTCAAACCCACTAGTATTTCCATTAGCTTTTGTACCTCTTGTTCTGCCCAAACGAGCAAGCTCCTCCATTTAAGATCCCAGAAAATGACAAATGTAACATGTCTTATTTGACCTCAAAGGCTGTAGTTGGCTAGAAAATGACAAATGTAACCTCTCAGAATTGCTTTATTGTTTATTTACCTTTTTTGCAACTCTAAATGTTTATTTTAGCTAATTAATTAATTACTTTATGTATATTTAATAATACGAAACTTATTTATTAGTTTTTTTTTAACTATGCAAGGTAAATGAATAATATGGAGTAGTTTATTAGATTAGATACAAAACTTTTTATGTAATAAATTAGATCGTAATTTTTACCTTCTATCTTATAACTTGGTTGATTGACTAATCATTTGTTTCTACCTAGTAAACTAGCTTGACTAATGTGAATAATATATATAAAATGAATAAATTATTTACAGCTGATAATAAAAAATGCTCCCTCCGTTCCATGGATTAGGCCTTTTTTAGTATAGAAACTTAGTTAACAAAAAGACTTAATCGATGGGACGGAGGGAGTATTAATTAATTTCTTACAGCTATCTTTCTTTGGCCAAAAAAAATAAATTAGAGTTATCTTTGGTAAACTAAGAACTGCTACTTATTTGGATTGATAACTATAGATTAGTGTCATGTACCCACAAAAAAAAAATAAAAATAAAAAGATGTTACAAGTAAAGTAATACTGAGTAATAAAATGGAAAAATCCAATTCCATTAATTAATGGCATGGGCTAACCCAAGACATCCACTCTATCTAATGTTGAAAAAAATGTTGAAGTGTACTTTTTTGATGTAACTACCCCCTTATTTCAAGTAATCATACATGTCAACTTCTAAACACATTGTAATAGGAAATGAACACATAATAATACAGACTAGCTTGACTCTCAATCAACAGACTCTCTTGGCCACACCATTAACATCTTCAACACCAACTGTATATCAAGAATGATGTCGTTCTCATCTTTGAATCCCCAAGTGACTTCAAGGAGACGAGTACTTTAAAGTCCCTCTCTCCGATCAAGCTCCATTCAGAAGGTCTTCAATGATTGAAAGCCAAAGCCGACGCTATGCCGTTTGAATTGTTAGCTGTTCGTTGATAGATTACTTCTCTTTCTACAGTTACGTATCTTCTGTTATGGACATTCAACATCGTCAGCTTTTTCTTGTTACTTCGGTAAATGGGTTTTTGATTCATGGTTTGTTACTAAGAAACAAGTAGTGCTCTTTTGAAATTAGGGTAAATTGGATCTCTACTCATTCTCTTGTCATTCTTTTCTGAAGGTGATGGGGATGAATGGTCAGATTTTGACGTTGACGATTGTTGGCAGTGATTACAGTTTGGTTATCA
Source organism: Centella asiatica (assembly GCA_014636745.2). Taxonomy (NCBI): domain Eukaryota; kingdom Viridiplantae; phylum Streptophyta; class Magnoliopsida; order Apiales; family Apiaceae; genus Centella; species Centella asiatica. Next base: position 36,357,184 of record CM025788.1, read on the forward strand.
TGTAGTGCCAGTCGGTTTACAATTGCTGGTCATTGTGTTTGGGTTGGTGGAGATGCAACGGCAATGGTCAGTGATGATGTGATTGGTTGGTTTTAGTGGAGGAAAATGTATAATGGAAGCAAATTCTCAAATTCATCTAACAGGGTTAAATTAGACATTACAAACATGTCATGACTATTATCTCTAAAGTGAGTGTGCCAAGAAGTATAAACCCTGGGTGGTGCAATATATTTTACCCTTAAATTCGATAACATAAAAACAATAAACTTGCAACATTCAACACATATAATACTTGAACTTCAATTTTTCCAAAAGAGCCAAGCAAAAGGCATTGACATGATGGTTATTCCTATGCTTCAAAAGAGCCAAGCAAAAGGCATTGACATAATGGTTATTCCTATGCTTGAGAAACAAGAAGTTGGTGGTTGAGTTTAATTTTTGAAAGTTGGTGTAAGTGTAAACGTTCGCGTTTCTTAAAATATGTACATTAGGGGTTAAAATTAAAAGGTGAGTGCAAGAATATTATACATGGGAGTAAGACACACTATATATATGAGAGGAGGGTAATGGAAATAGTATAAAAGTGTATGTGTATATGATGATGGGTGTGGGATTTGGGTTTGCCATTCAGAGATTTATTTGTTTGAAAAATTTTAAATTTTGGTGATTTGGAGTTCAACGCATATATACAATAGAACATAATGAATACTTGCATATATCGAATATATTTATTACAAACTCTTGATAATACATCGATATTTACAAATTTTAGATATGAATATATCTATCACTTAATACAATTAACATGCATCATATGTTAACTCATTTACTCACAATAATTTATCTAAATGTCTTAAGTATAAGGTATAAGAAATATTATTAACAACTTATGAAGTGAGCTTAATAACTTTAATAACTAATGATATAATGCATTCATGCACGACATAATTTAATTTAAGAAGAAATATTAATGTTGACAAATTATGCCCCTGGTTACCCCACACACGGTTTTAAGATCACTCCATAGAGAGGGTTTGGTTCTCCACAAGTGAATTATTTTGTAATCTTACATCCTAACTTTTGCTAAACAAGAGAACTACCATATAACTACTTAATACTTTCCACAAATAACGAATAATTCTCACAAATAACTACCAAATAAGTTCTAGAAATAACTGCAATTTAAGTTCCACAACTTACTTTTAGCTAAACCTAAAACCAATCTCATGACTAATACAAATTACGACTTACATATTTAAGAGAATTTTAATTATCGATCCCTAATGAATTCTTCCCACTTGTGAAATGTAGGAAATATTAGAGGTCGAAGGAATCAAAGAGGGGAAGAGGATAAATCCATGACGAGGTCCAAAATTCTCAATTCTCACATCGAACTTATAGTAAAGTTAAGTCTCTGATTAAGAATGAAAGATTACATCTGTTTTAAGTAAAGAACCTACCTTTCTATCTATCTCTGAGATGTTCAATGTCCGGTCCGCACTCCTTCGTATATGTCAAGGGTCCATTGATGAGAAGGGGCTGGGGAAAGCTTGAACCCAATTCCTACAATGATGAATATGAGCGTAATTGAAATTCCTGGGGTCAAGGTTTGATTTAATGTTCGATTGTCATGAGAATACTTTTCAGTGACATCCAAAAGCCCTGAGGTAGATCTCCTATGCATCTCATTATTAGGAGTTATGTTTTTAGGATTGAACCAATAACCTGCTAAGTTGAGATTCTTCATCCATTGTCTACCCCACCGAGAATCAACAATACGCAAATATGGCTCAACTACTCTTTTCCTCCTTTGAAATCGCCTCACCATCTCTGCTCTAGCTTGAACCATCTCTTTGGAATGGCTCTGTCTACTGTACTATGATTGCATATTCTTTCCAAAACCCAGAATCTAGCACATCATCAACACATCTCCCTTTGACTTCTCTAGCATAAGCACACATTGTCCACTCCTTCGATGTAACCATTGCTCAAAGTCCATTTTTCTGTCCTAAAATGCTCCGTAGTGTAAGAAAGTGGCGAATCGCGTAGGTGCAAGGCGAAGAATCTCTTTTCCATTAGTGTGTTGCTTCATCAAGTGCAAAGCAAAACAATGATTGTAGACATACTTTGTGATCTTTGAAGCATGAACCACAACATTCTTGACTTCCTCCATTTTACCCATATCATTGAACATCAAATTAAGGCAGTGGGCAGCACATGGAATCCAATAAAGACTAGGGTACTCTCTCTCTAATAACCGCCCAACAGCAACATAATTGGAGGCATTATTGGTTACAATCTGCACCACATGTTCAGCACCCACAAACATAATTACCTCTTCAAACAACTCAAATAACAATTCAGCAGTTTTGGAAATAGCAGAAGCATCAACAGATTTCAAGAATATGGTTCCTTTTGGACAATAGACCAAGAACTTAGTAAGAGTTCTTCTGTTTTGATCTGTCCAACCATCGGCCATTATTGTACGTCCTGTTTCCTTCCACACCTACCGATAACTCTCAACAAATGCCTTGACTTCTTCTACATTTTTTGTTAACAGAAAACCACGAAGATCATGAAAGCTTTGTCCATTGTAACCCGCACCGTCATTGCATCAATTGCAGGTTGGTAATACATTGAATTAGCAGCATTAAACAGGATAGACACATCAATCATCCATTTCGAAACTGCAATGTCAATATTTTCTTTTGCATATTTTGTTTGCAAGACACTTTTGCGAGTAGGTAGAGCTCCATTTCTAGTCCTTGGTTGAGTATTTTTCTTGCTAAAAGAATCTATTGAGCCTCTTGTATTTCCCCCTCCACTAGCCCCGGCACTTTTTGCTACCTTTGAACAAGGAGTGATCTCTATGACATCATTTTCATGACTTTGATTTGGACCGCATTGAGTAAACTCTTCCACTTGTTCTTGCGACTTTCTTTTCTTTGATGCAAAAGAAAAGAAAGACGTAAGAACAAATGCTTTAGGGCAGGCCTCTACATCTCCTTTCTTGCATGCTAAATGCTTCTTGACCTGACTGATTCTCCCTCCTTTCATGATCTTTTTACAGTGAAGACAAATCAAACTCCTCTTGCCGTCTTCAAGATATGTACAATGTTGCCAAGCCGTATATTTTTTTTCCTCTCGTTGATAATGTTGGTTCTGTTGGAGTAGGATTGGAGTCTGTGTTCGTCTGGGCAGTAGACTGATTTTCCGAAGTAGACATGATCTAAAAAATTTAAACAAAAAATACTTGTTACACCAAATGCAATCAAACTATAATCAGTTCATTAATAATAATCAATGCAATCACGATACTACTCAAATTAACAAACTTGTAGCTACTGAAATTAACAATCAAGTTCAGTAGCTACTGAAATTAACCAACAAAACTGGAACTAAAGACAATTACAATATGTATATTAGTAACTCAAAGCTCAATTAATACAACAATTTATCACTCACAATTCAAAGTATATCAGTAACTGAAGTCCCAATATAGAAAATAAATTAATGCAACAATTTAGCTCTGAAAGCTCAAATACCAGTAGATTACTACTCAAAGCTCAAATATGGAATTTTTTTTAATATAAATTGATTAGATTACTACCCACTTACTCATTTTTACAATCAAGAAACCCACTAATTACTTAATTAGTAATTTATGATGTATACATAAGTATATATAACAATGAACCAGCGCAACAGTCAGTTGAAAATAAGAAATAATCGAAGTAAGAAGAAGAAAAAGGCAGAGCAACGCCGCAATCTGCAGGCCGCGCGATGCAGGCGTACCAGAGAGGGAGAAGGCTGGGATTCCCACGGCTGGTGGAGGCAACTTGATGGTCATGCGATGGTGTGAAAGAGGTGTCGACAATTGGGATTTGGGAGTTTGGGACTGTAGGAGAAGATCGGGAACATGAAGGGAGAAGATTTGAGGAATGTTACAGTGAACCATCCCTAGTTTTGAGAATTGATTATGTTTTTTAAATTAAAATTACAAATTTAACCTTGTTAAGTTAAAAGTTAAGTGTTGAAAATATGGCAAGTTTGTCATTTTAATTTTCCTTGTCAAACTGGCCCGGTTTAAATATATTGTCTGGTTCAACAGTTTTACAAAATACCGGCCGGTTCAAATGGTTTGCTGCGGTATTTATGCACATCCGGTATTTCTCTTGAACCGGACCAGTTAATGGCAGGGTTTGCGGTTGGACCGGCCAGTTCGGTCTGGTTCTGATAACTACGAGTAAAACTCGAGAAAGTATCTCCTAATGAAATGCTACTACTCCTAGTCATACTCAACTATGTTGGTAAGTGTTGTTGGTTGTATGTTTTGGTTATGATATATTGCGTAGTCATACTCAACTATGCACGAATGGGACTAATGGAAATCAGGTTGTTAATGATGTTGAATGGAAGTATGGGATGCCAGTCTAGGTGTAGGTAAGTGTTGACAGATTTAATAATGGTCCCCTTGATGGTTGTATGTTTTGGTTAAGATATGTTGATCTGGTGATAGTAATATGGTTATGAAGGTTGCAAGACGCTGCTGATGGTTCTCTTGGCTGCAGTTCTAATGTTGTGATGGATGCAGTATGATGTGGGTTTGATTAACAATTATGGTACTCTGTTTCCTGCAAGGATGAAAAGGTCAGATGTGTTTTCTGGTTGGTGATATGGTGGTGTTGTCAAAGGTTTTAAGATGGGTAATGTGGTGGGAAATTGATTCAGGCCTGGAGAAAAGGTTGAGCAGTGCATTTTTTTTGCAAAGCTAAAAAAGAATTTAATTGTTTATTACTTTGTAATTTTGGTTAGAGATAAATATCCTGTAATCATCCTAGGTAGCGTTCTTGGTATTTAGTATTAGGAATATTCGTTGATATGATTGTGATATTTATTAGTGGAGACAGTTTAGGGATTGTTAGGGATAGGATTTAAGAATTTTATGCAGTTATATTTATAGTTGGTAGCGCAATAGCTTCAGTAGTCACAATAGTGGAGTATCTTTATTTTCCTGTTTTGTCTTATTATGGCTAGTACTATAAATATAGGCAGAATGTATTTGCTGGCAATGATATGAATCAATGAAAAGGTACCACTTAGGTGATTTCCTCTCATCCTTATCCGTCTTTGTCTCTCTAGAACTAACTTCTACCTCTTCCTATTTTTTTCTCTCCTATCCTATATTTCTTCATTTTCTTATCCTTATTTTCTGCACAACCTTATCTATCAGACTGAACCCTAATTTGTCATGCCTCTGGCCTGGCAAGGATCTTATGAGATTTTTTACTTGGTGATCAAATCTAAGAACTGCTATTGAAATGGTTTTAAACTCTTATTTTCTTTAAGACTTATATAGTGAGTTATAATTGATTACAACTGTTTGCTTTTGGGGCCTGTCCCTGATTATCCTGCTTTATCCCTTTGATTTTTTCTTGTCTCGTTTGTCATTGTGTCCTACGTCAATATTCCTGTAAACTTTTTTGATTCGCCCATTTACTTTCAACCCATATTATTTTCTAGTGTTACTTAATTTGCATCAGAAATAGTGGTTTTGTCTCAAATCTGACCCTAATTTTCTAGCCCAAAAAGAAAAAAAGTTCTCGTCCCACTACAGTAACGTGTTCACACCACAGATCTACACTACCAGCGCCCAGAACATTCAACCAGTGAGGGGGGTGGGGTGAAAAAGAAATTGAATCGTGTTGCTTCATCTCTGCTGCTTGTGGACTAAAAGAGAGATTACGATTTGTTCTGAAGAGAACATTGTGCAAATTATAGTTAGGATCTCGACTTCATGACATCTATCAATTTAATACCGAAATTATTCAGTTTCACAAACAGATTCTACAATATTACATCTTGAAACATCCTTATTCTTTCCGCAGTTAGAATCAGCCCATATCCTGCAAGTTTCAAATCAGTTCAGCACATGGAGTTTGCAGTAATTACAGTTCAGCGCTTGAGTTTAATATCCTGAAGTTTGGTCCTTGTGGAAAAAAACAATTTTTTTGTTTACCCTTGGTTGTTTTAAGGATTTGTTCTTAGTTGTTCTGAACCTAATTTGTTCTTCTTTGTTCACTCTTAGTTGTTCTGAACCTAATTTCTTAAAACCAACCTACCCAGGTAGAGAGGTACCAACATAATTAAATCATATGAGCATCCAGAAAATTCCTAGCACTAACCATTGCTTGGTCCTCATCTATGCTATTACTAGTTTCTTTCAGAGACACCAAATTTGAATGAAAAGATCCCAACCATCTGGTTTGATTATTGGATCTCAGTAAATGAATGTCAATAGTGTAAAGGAGAACTTGTGCATCTCTAGTTTTGATTAGAGGCAAAAATCTTGCTCAAACTCCTTATTTCCAGCCGGGAGACGAGTTCAAGGGGATGAACAATATGAAGAAATTACGATTCAAGAGGATTCGAAAGAGGCAATAATTATTGAAGCTATCGAATCCACAAAGATGCTGATAGGAAAGGCTGAATACAGGGAAGAGGCCAAACAGTTTGATTTTATATTCTCAGAAGTTGCTTGTGAGTCCAAATAACTCAAAAAATTTCTTCATATTGTGCAACTATTTCCAAAAATTGTGCGTATGGAATTGACTTTTGTGAAGCTCAAGCGCTACTAGGAGACATTCATGCAGTGGTTTTTGATTCTTAATTGGTAAACTTGCAGGAGGGGAGAATGATGTGAATCAATAAAAAATGGATTTAATTGTTCACTACTATGTAATTTTGTTTAGAAGTACATCTCCTGTAATTAGTTAAAAATAGTATTGTCTGTATTTTTGTATAGGAATATTCTAGAATAAGATTATTACATTTATTAGCAGGGATATGCTAGGGAATTTGGGATCGTCTGAAATATTATAGGGTTTTTACTTGGTTATTAAGTCATACGGGTACTCTTTATATGGTTCTAACCTCATAATTTCATTCTGACTTGAATTATGAATCAATATTAATTAATGCTGTTTACTTTTGTGGGTTTATTCCTAATTATCCTTCTTTATCCCTTTGATTCTTCTTCTCTTATCTGTCCTACATCAATTTTCTTTCTATATTCTTTTGAAATGAAGTTGTACATTGCTGAGGAAATAAATTACTGATGATTGGTTTCGAGGTGGTGGATTTCACTGATAGGTGATTAAGGAAATCGATGGTGATTGAAAGTTTTCCACTTGTCCCCTTAAATTCAGTAATAACGTCTATCCCCGCAGGGTAACAGTCAAGCTGCAGTATGTTTTTGACTTTGAGACCATCCCATCGAAGAACTCATATAGGCAGCAGACAAAAAAAAAATTGCAACGGTTCTTTGACCCTGAAATATATGATTTGTATAATACTATAATATAATATTCTTATACTTGTAGAAAAAGACAATCACCTAATTTCCACTCGTAACGGCTTGTAGACTAACTACATTACTAATTACCAGTCCAAATTTTTAAATAATTTGAAGTACGGATCCCTTGTTAGTGTTTAGTTTAAGAATTGAGGCAGTTATTAAATATACTGCAGATTATTATATGGAACATGAATTGAGGTAGTTTTAAGAATTGAGAATATTATTATTGCCATTTCTAGATTTAAATTTCTTCCAGTTATTGCAGTTTCTTGATTTGAAATGGTTCTATTTTGGTAATTTACTTGTAGTGTAGAATGCGTATTGACTGTATCATGTTACATGAACTATTGCCGAGCTGTATAATCTCGCAACCTGACTTTCTCTTTCCTAGTATGATAGTTACTTGTCGAAGCATGGAGGCTCATCAAATGCATACACAGAAGCAGAGCACACCTGCTACCATTTTGAGGTTAAGAGAGATTTTCTTGAGGGTGCGTTGAGAAGGTAAACAACTGATCATTCTAAGTATTTGGTTTTGGTAATGAAGCTTTGCCTTATTACCTGGTTACTACTACATTTTGAGGTGTCCTAGTGGCTCACATTCATCATTCATCTTGTTTTTCATTGCTGATCATGGTCAGTTCCTTAGTGTTATTGATAAACTCTACAATTTATTTAGATTAACCACATTTTGGTTGTAAACATTATTTATAAATTTGTCTCCTGACCTAGAGAATCACTTCAGTTTCCTATTTTATCTGATCATTATTAATTTTATTTTCATCTCATATATTTAGATGACAATAGGAAAGTAACTGGGAATTCATTTTTTGCTTTAATAAAGTTGGCTGTTCCATTTTATGATTTATATGTACTGAGCTAGCTCAATGATTTATATGACTGAGCAACCATGGTCAGCCGCAATCAACTCATTTTGTCTAATTCCAATGTTTGGATTTCACCGTGTTCATTAATTTTCTTCGAAAATGGGGAAGCATATATGATTTTCAATATATCACACATATTCTTAAGCTACTTACTTTTGCTTGTGGTTTATGGTCCAGTTAATATGATAATTTCCTGTTATCTTGTGACATGAAGTCTCTCCTGCTCTGCTCCAGCAAATGAATTTTTAAGCGTTAGCCGTACAAGCTAACTAGTTTCTTTCATTTTATCCTTATAGTCGTGAGGACTTATGATTGATACTTATTATTGTTCAGGTCAGTGCACTGTTAGTGGTAAGATGCTTACTATTTCTCTTTCTCAGGTTTGCACAGTTCTTTATTTCACCTTTAGTTAAAGCTGAAGCAATGGAAAGGGAAGTCCGGGCTGTTGATTCAGGTTTGTTGATTTTTTCTTCATCAGCCGTTGAAAATCTAGGCCATTGGCTCTTTTCAATCAGGATTATTTCTGCCATTGACTTATTATATTATTCTAATTTTTTCTAAAAAATTTGACAATTACCATGAAACAAACTGGTTCAGAATATAATCAGGTTCTGCAGAGTGATTCTAGTCGTCTTCAACAACTCCAGTGTCATACCTCCACAGCTGGTCATCCTTTCAATCAATTTTTTTGGGGTAAAGATGCATAGCAATCTGGGGTCCTTCTGCTTTATATTTCCTCATTTATTTTTATTTACTTAACTTGTTCATAACTCTGATCATCCAATTTTCTCATATGGAAGGTAATAAGAAGAGTCTGACTGACGCTATGGAGAATGGAATTAATTTGCGGGAACGAATTCTGAATTCGTATAATGATTATTACCGTGGTGATTTAATGAAGTTAGCTGTGATTGGAGGAGGTGAGTTTCGTACCGCAATTTAATGGGATCCTTACAATAACAAAAGAATTCCAATAAATTATGATGAAATAACATGTTAGATGAGTTAAGTTTCTTTTGCTCTGAGCTTGAGATGAGTAATGTTTTTTGTTCTTCAAATTGTATTTATTATTTATTTATTGTTTGTATAGTTTTATATGTGCTCCTACTTTAAATTGCTCTTTATTTTGCCTCAAAGTACCACCTGTTTTTGACACTCAATACCTAGACAAGGGTATGGTATGGGAGACTCCATTTTCGTGTAAAAATGTTTGTAAATCGTGGCGTAACTGTGTTATTTTTCAACGTACCTGTGTCCGAGTCCATGTAACTGAGATGTGCACCATGTATTCTGAGAAAATGCGTTTTCTCTTTGAATTACATGTACATTCTGATAGCTCAGTAATGCGTGTGTGCATTTCGAAATGGCAATTTGTTTGAAGGAGTTGACCTCTTCTCTGTGCACCCCAGATAAAATCTGGAGTAAAACATATTCAACCACTTACTTCCATTGATTTTCACTTAACCACTTGTCAATAAAAAAATGTACGAAAGACCACCTCAGGTTTCACTTTTCGAAGCAAGTCAACTGGAAACATTCCATTTAAACAGTGATGTGTATTCCACTTGCCAAACAGCAAAGTAAACAACTTGAAAAAGTGAAATAAATACGTAACTGTACAAAAATACCCTCCTCAAGTCATCATCAAATTCAGTAATGTATGCCCTTCTAACTAATAACATCCATTGAATATTTTTCTTTTGAGAACATCCTCTTATGGGAAACACGAGGGAGACCAAGGAAAAGGGAAAGAAATAAACATAAAAAGATCCACAAATTGTATATTAAGAAATTAGATGCACATAAACTTCCAACACATCACTGTTGCTGTTTCTTGAGAGGGAGACTAAGGGGAAGCCTAGATTTGATTTGATTTTTTTTTTTTGGGTGGGGGTGGTTGTGAACAGGATGATGATTTGATGTTTCTTCGTTGCCATATGCTTTCATTTCAGCATCCATTCTCGTTTGTGCTCATGGATTTGCAATTCTTTAAATTGGTTATGCTTTCTCCTTGGCTGCCTTGTGCTTTTGCTTTCCTTCTTTATATTTATCTCTTTTCCTTTTTCTGATGTTAGCTTTGGTTTTTTCTAATTGCCTAGTGCTTTTGCTTTCCTTCTTTCTATTTATCTCTTTTGCTTTTTATGATGTTAACTTTGGTTTTCTCTAATTGGACGTTAACATTTTGTTTGTTATTATTGTTAATTCATTTTTCTAGATTACAAGTTAAGAATATTTTATTTTATTTTTTGTAATTTAAATTTATGTTATTGTTACCATTCTATGTTTTTTGGTAATATTAACATTGTTTCTTAGCATGTAAAAGCTATGTAGTTTCTAATTTAATTATATGTGTATACACACACATAGAGGTGATTGAAGTGTTGTTTTATAAAACGAGGTTATAAGGTCATTCACACACCAGAGTCCTTTAACAGATTCCCTATTTTACATATTGAATTACACCTTTTCATATCTTTCAGAATCTCTATTTTTTTTTTTAAATTTTGCAAGCATCCCTATTTTACATATTAGAGAGATTTGAATAGTAAATCCTTTAATGTAGTTCAATGCTCAAGTCTCTTAACAAATTTTCTATTTTTGTTAATTAATTAGTTAAATTTAGTTAATTAATCTTTTATAAATTTATGAACTTAATGTTTAATCGGAAACTAATTAATTATTTCTTAAATTAATCATTTATGGATGTTTGTTTTATTTTATTCCCCTCAAATACATGATGATATTAATGTAAAAAACTTAAGGTTACTAATTAAAAAAAACTTGGTTTAATTACTTGTGTATTAGGTGGATAAACAATTAGGTAACTGCATCTCGTTCTATAATTAGTTTATTAAGATTAAACTAATAATGATTAATCTCTTAATTTAGTTTTCCTTTTCTCAATTGGGTCAAACTAGTCAATTCGGGTCAACCCAGTTGTCAAATTTGGTCAAACTAGTCACCTTGGTAACTCGTCCGTGTCAACTTGGTAGAACAGAACAACGATAGCCATGGGAGCAGCTCACCCGCACTTTGTGAGCAGACATAGATATATGTTGACCTAAAGCGTATACGTCTGTTTGGCAAGAACGCTAGTGCCTTCACAAGTTCAATTCTTAACCTGAACCGTATTGTTATTATTATTTCAATTTCCATTCCTGTATTTTGGTTCAAAAATAAAATCCAATTTTTAATAAAATTAAAATAAATACATATTGACAATGAAATACAAAAGCATATATTTTATTTTTTTGCATCTTCAAATATTTTTGGGATTTTAGATTTAAGCTTTCTTTCATTGAACATATGAGGATACAGTTAATTTTCTAATACTGGTATTAAATTTAATAATGCTGGGAATCATATAGATTCTCCTCTTTGTGGTGTTATTGCCATGTGAAATATATATGGATATATTGGAAAAAATCCCCTCAAAGTTTATGCTTACAAATATGCTAATTAACTATCTACCTGTGTCTTGCCTAATGAAAAGATTCATTTTCATTCTTGCGTTCAGTTTATTCTTGTTTTTAAATGTTTCCTTAGGTAATGACTAGTAATAATTGGTAATACATACCTGATTTATTTTAGCTCATCAAACTGTTGGTTACTGTTACTTCTTTCTGCGTGTTGCAGAGACGCTGGATGTACTTGAAACCTGGGTTCTCGAATTATTTAGTTCTGTGAAGAAAGGACCTGCAGTAAAGAAAGAGATTAGGTCGGGAGTTCCCATTTGGAAAGCTGGTAAACTTTACTGGTTAGAGGCAGTTAAAGATGTTAATATTCTGGAGTTATCCTGGACATTGCCATGTCTTCGCAAAGACTATATGAAGAAATCAGAAGATTATCTAGCTCATCTCATTGGGCATGGTAATATTGTATCAGACTACATCAATTTCTTTATTTATTTTTCACAATCATTTCATGTCTCTTTTGTTTTGTTTTCTCTCTTTTTTCCTCTTTTTTTTTTTTTTTTTTTGGGTCATGTTTTGCTTGACACTCAAATTGCTTTAACAAAGACATCAAAACATGTTCCAAAAATACGTAGGTGGGTGCAGAAGTGGCACCTAATGCTTATGTGTTCTAGGGGCAGTCATATTCTATTTTTCATATTATAGTTTCAATAGCAAGAAGAACTCTCATCCTTTCATACTTGTTGTTCTTGTGCTGCATATGCATGTTACAGATTATCAGAAAGCCAAGTTATTTACTGTTCCTAAGACTGAGTTGCTTGACCAATACAAAGAATTTATATTTCTGCAATATATTGCTCCAACTATAAAATCTTTACGGTGACCTAATTTTTAATCATTCTACAGCGATTATCCCAAATCTGCTGCTTACTTCATCTTCCACCATCCTGTAGATCTATCCAATATCAACGTTCATATTATCACCATCTATTATTGAATTTTCAGCATATTATATTGGCTGCGATCAATTGTTTTCTCCCTTCTGCCGTTGGGAAACCCTAGGGGTAGAGATTCTTCATCTGCGGTTGGATCTCCCTAGATCTTCAACTATTGTTAAATTCTCTTTTATTTTACAATAGTTCTTCAAATTCAGCCTTGTCCTACATCAAAATTACTGTCACTGTCTTTACTCTAGGATATCCTTGTTTTTTTCCTTTTGTGTCTGTTTTTTTTCAGTTTGTACAACGTGAAATTGTGTTTGTGATGCATAGAAACGAGTAAGAAAGATGATTTGGAATTTTGAATCCGTAGAAGAATACTAATTAGTAGGATTTGAAAATCTTTGGATGAGAAAGACAGTGAGGGGCAATGACGATGAAGAAATTGGTGGGTAACATCCGAAGTTGAGTAATTGGCATTCGACCATGCTAAGCCAGAAATTTCTAACTTATCAGGTTCAGATATTTTAAGTCTAAAAAGACTGAACAGCCGGAGCTAAACAAACAGTCTGATTGATATTTTAAGTCTCTCTCTCTCTCTCTCTCTCTCTCTCACATCTCTGCTTCTGTTGATTGAGTTCGGGATTATCATCTCAGATCCTGACAATGTTCCATTTTGACTATCAGTGGCAACAAATTATTGGGCCAGTTAGCTATTGCTGTCCTCTTTTGTTTCAAATATATTTAGGATATTGCTTGTACTTGGATTTTATCCAAAACAAAACAAACAATTTATTTTTTTGTCTTTCGAATTAATGATGATATTGCAAATGATTTAAGTACCATAGATGCTTCATTATATCTCTGCCTGCATCGTCTTTAGTTATTTTCATTAATAATGATTTATATTCCTCCCTTAAAACACTTGTTACTTCAATAAAATTTTCACCTTGTGTGAATAACTAAACATTAATGTAACTATTCTCAGAGGGCAAAGGAAGCTTACATTATTTTCTAAAAGCTAAAGGCTGGGCAACTTCTATATCTGCTGGTGTTGGAGATGAAGGAATGTATCGGTCTTCAATAGCGTACATATTTGGCATGTCCATACACCTCACTGACTCGGGGTTGGGAAAGGTAGTTCCTTGTTCACTTGGCTATTATCTGTGCATTAAATTTTCACATGACGCCAAATCTGAATTGGCTGAATTGAACATGAGATAACTGAAAATTTAAATGTTAAACTATTTGATTGCTTATCAGGTTTTCCCTTCGATACTTGTTCCAAAACAATTTTGTTAGTATATTTTACTATTTCATCCTTGCTTTTGTGATTTGTTTATAATAATGTTAAAGTTATTATATTTATTTTTGTCGGCTAAGTTAATTTGGTTAGCAATTCATATAGGAAAACATCTAGTTAGGAACTTAAAATATCTTACTATCATTACTATATTTGTCTATAAGCTCAAACTAAATATAAGTGAAATTTGAGTGCATCACTGTATAATAATGTAGATTTTTAAATCAACTCGTAGATTTTTCAGTATACTGACATATCGGTAAGTTCGGATGAAATCTCTAGCCAAGGGAAGCATTTGAACCCTATAAGTATATGCTTAATTTGAATTTGTGCTTTTTATTGGCATTTTATTGTGACCTAGATCCTGGAAAAGCATTTCTTAATTTAGAAATGACAGCGTTAAGAGATTGCAGAGACTTTGAAGCTTAGAGAAGTTCTGACCGGTTTCCAATACATCTGGTAGAGATAGAAAAGCAATCAATTGCCCTTAGATATTTATGTCATATCTGAAGCTCATTACAGAGCACAGACAAGCACATAACACAAAGACAACTGCAATTGAACATTATCGCGCAATTGGGAGGGACAGATTTCCATTAACTAAACTTGGGGAACAAGAATATTTTGAGAGATAAACCATGTCTCTTTTACTGGATAATTCTCAATAGATTATCCTTGAATAGTAAGAAATGGTTCTCATATTATTTATAAATGGCTAATCCTACACCCCATACACATATCCCGATAAGCATGTCTCATACTATTAATTACCATAGTATACGTCTGCAACCAACTACATAACCAATAAAATTAGCATAACATCTAACAAAACCCTCGCCCTTAGTGAATCCGTGTCCTCGTGGATTGCTGATCCTTTATGTTCAAACTTCCTTGAGAAAGTATCAGCAGCTGAGTTCTCCTTCCCTTCTTATAACTGATTGCATAGTCATAACCCTATAGTAGACCTGGCAATATATAGGTTGGGTCATGTTTTGGTTCCATAATATGGTTAACTAAACCCTTACGAACCTAGATCCAACGACATATCTATAATATAGATCTAGACAGTTCGGGTTGAATTAAATATTTGTTGAACCCAAAATAACCCATAATTGCTTTAAGTCTATCAGTCTTGTTCACCACCTATGGTCGTCATTGTCGTTGGGAACTTCAAGTCTTCATCAGTGATGCGGAGCAAGAAATTAAATTACTAGTTTTAAATTATTTAATGTTATTAATTGGATATAAATTTGTTAGAATATATGTTATAAATGACAGTATCTCTTATAATCAGTGTAGTGATTAGGGAATCAATTGATCCTTCATCTATGGGATTGTAGTTTATGCTATAATTAACCTAGACATCTCCTTGTAAGCCTACATAAAGGCATCCAATATTAGTTTTATTTATACAACTCATATAATATTATTCTCCATGAATCTCAAACAAAATTTATTGATGTAATTAATTAGTAGTTATTATATAATTATGTTAGTAGTAGAGATAGAGTAGGATACTAGGAGAGACTTTAGGATTTACTTGTAGTTATCTTTTTTATTTTAATGAGTTGTTATCGGATTGGTAGGAGTTATCTCCTTATCCTTTTATTAGTTATCTTTTTATTTGTAGTGATCAGATTAGAGTTATCTTTCAGAGTTTTAGTAGGTTAAGGTAAGTTATTTATTTAAATGGTTGTAACTTCTTTCATTTTAATGATTAATTGAATTATGAACTGAAATTGTGTGTTTTGTGGGTTGTTGCCCCTAATTATCCTTCTCTAATCTCTTGTTCTTTCTCCTCTAAATTCTGTCCTACATCAGTCAGTATATGTGTTTTTATAGACCTGGTTTAGTAGCAAGAGCCAAGATAAGTCCTTAGCTTTAGTGGGACTTCTAAATTATTTGTTTGTTTTTCTTTTGAAATTGTGTGACTTACGGATGATAAGCAAGCAAGCAGATGATGGGGTTTCTACCTTCAAAAATTATATGGTGCCGAACTACTCTGCATTTATTATATTTATTCGATTTAACCTGCTGTCATCCACAATATTAGATTTAATTTTCTGTTCATTAATACTATTAGATTGCATCTAGAACTGTTGTTCAACATTTAAAATAATTTTTTATTTTTGAATTCAAAAGTAGTTTAGAATCGTGTAATACCTGTATCTCTTGAATTTGATAAAACTTTGAAAAGTAAAATCTTATGCCGAAATATTAAATCTATTTTTATGTGAACTTGAGTTATTTTCAAATTCAAGTATTATGAGATTTATGTGCAATTTTAAGGTAAAGTTTGAAACTAGTTGTACTTTATGAACACTTTACAAATGTGATTATTTTCATTAAATTAGAGTTACCTTGTTCAAAATTTTCAATTGAAAATCAACAATGATCTTATAATTTAGAACAGGGAAGTGTTATATTTTAGAATTTAGGGAATATAAAGATTATACAAATGAGAGGAATACTTAGATGTGTATTATACTAGTTTTGGATAAATCAGGACATTTGTCTTATGTTTGATTTGAATGAACTTGTTAACTCATAACAAGAAAATGGCCTCCTGGTCATATTTGAAATGTAACAGCCCCCAACTAAAGACTTAATAATTTAGTAAGCACAATTTTTGAAATCTGAATAATGACAATAGCCCATAAGATTAAATAGTGCTACATCAGAAAAATTCTCAAAATTGCTGAGTAAACCAAATGAATTTGTTTTGGTGAAGACTTTTACAAGACTAACTCCAGTTCACTACCTTATTTAAAACTCTAAACTGGTAAACAAATGATAAATTAAATTCTCCAACTAGGGGTCGTCCTCTCAAATCCCGCTTAACCCTAATCCTGCTTAGCTCTGATTACCTGCTTAAGGAATTTAAAAAGAGTGAGCCGAAGCCTAGTACGAATATAATTTTATAAATCAGAATTTGGAAACATATGAGTGGATATATCTATCACATGAACTCACTAGAATGGCTACGGTTGAATAGCGAACCTGTAGTAAGTTTATAGTTCCGTATCAATAAAGCAAATCTTAACACATTATATATAATCAAAAGTCCTAAGTTGGAACAATAAATCTAAAACAAAAATCATAAAAGTCAGTCATAGGATTGTGTTCACTAGTCAACGAATCACAATATCATATGTTTCCTCTTTAGTTATCCAGGAGCAAGAAACAATCCGCTAAAAAAAATCGATCATCATCATGATCTTCTCACGTTCCTACTGCAGGTACGTGGCCATATGCTCACAACACCGATACGGGTAGTCATTAAACTACAACACATCCAATTGACTTGTCTGTGATTTACCCACACATATCAGTTCAAGTGTTAAGCACATAAATCATAAGCCAAAGCATATGTAAACATAAATAATAGTTTACTTACAAATCAAAACTATTGTTTATAAAGTTTAACATAAATTGAGATTTTGAGATGATATAACTGAAACAGTGATCAATAAATTGATTCAAATACTGAAAGAACATACCTCAGAAATGAGAGCTGAAAATGTGTACATAATAACGGTACACAAGATTTATGAAACAGAGCGAAATTTAGATTCACAATTTTAAAGATGCAAAGAGTAGTAGAGAATAAATATAATTTTATTTTAGAAATATAGAGAATCCATACCTGAAATTGACACAGCAATATATACTTAAGTCTCACTCCAATATTTAACTAAACTCCTCCGTTAAACCTATTAACTTATTCAATTATCATTTGTTAACGTGAGAAGAATGAGTGCTTGTTAAATGTTTATTCTTAAGAGTACCTATCATGTCTGTAACCTTTAATTGCTACTCAGTATTCACCACACATAAATTTTGTTAGTGCAAGTTTACTGATAAAATTTCCTAATACTCCAATTAGGTGTTGCATTGCACCAAGTGCGGATGAAGTTTCCAAATATATGTATATATATATGTGTGTGTGTGTGTATATATATATATATATATGTGAATGTAATATTTATCAACACATAGTAAAACTAATAATTGTGCTTTAATATACACACATGCCTAAATTCATTACGCATTCTTAAATTAAAATCTTCATTATTGCCTCTGTACCAATATAAATTATACTTAAGCTTAGCTAATTTTTTCTTTATTTAATTATGTGGTAATTTGTAAGGTCCCTGTATGATCCAAGAATATACAAATAAATTACAAAATAGCTTTTTAAATTGGACTACATTATACCAATTCAATGTGTCACGAAACTCACACAAATTATACTCACTCAGTTTTACAATTTCCCACCGACGTAAGTATCAAAAATATTAACCTAGACCTCCAGTTGAATGCTAGCAGTACACACATATACATAGTCCAAGCCAATTGAATTTTACTACACCATACAAATATCAAATGCTATACTGGTACTATATGTATTACGTAGATCCATTATATAGACTTTTGTTAATTTTGTCTTTCTTGTTTTAAACTTCCATTCACGGTGCTAAGCATATACTATTGAATCTATAGTAATTAGAAAGCCAGACAAACTATTACTTGTGGATACCATGTACGCTCAGATGTTCAAAAACAAAGTTAACGATCCAGATTACCTACCCCCATAATATATGGCCACCAGTGCAAAGAATCGTCTTATCATCCAATTCTTAATAGTCAAGCAAGGCAATCTATGCCGTATTCAGCTCTCCCGTAGATTGAGTTTTCAAATAGAAGAAAACTTTACCTTGAAAATAAAGTGTAGCACGTCTTCCTTTTTAATAGTCATGTCAGTAACTAATTCAATCTTTACTATCTGATTTTAATATTTCAATTTAGTCTTATCCCAATTTCTCATATATCACAATATTTGTTCTAATAATAATTAGAAAACTAAACATAGCAGATAGCATTTAGGATTCCAATTAAAAATAAATAAGTAAATAAAGTATGTAGATTTTAATAACATACGCTAATTAATTTGGGAATATTACATGAAAAGCTAAAATTAAATCATAATTAATAATCTTTTTGATTTTAAGAAGATTATCAATAGGGAAAATAGGTCCAATATACATAACCAGATCTAACCTATGTAAACCAGGCGAAATATGGGCTCCAATCTTACACGACCTGTTTTCACTAGTACTGACAACGAACCCAAAAAATGGGCTGGAAGTTTAGACCTGAGTTGCAGGTAAACCCAATAACTTTCTTAGTCATTTCTGCTGAAGCCTGAAGGAAAAATAACCATTTTCTGATCAAGAAAATATCTGAAATACTGATAATCAGTCCTAACTAAGAACTGCGGTGACCAAGATAGAGTAACCACCTCTCGACATCTTCAACCACTGCCATTAGCTCCTTTCTAATAAATAAAGTAAATTGAATGTTCATTGTAACTTCTAGTACAACATTGTTTATAAACTTCTATTTATGCAACTCATGATTATAAAATTCTTTACGATATAAATTTAATTTTATTTCTTTTCCTCAAAGAAAGTAATATAATATCTAATTATGACACCTTTTAGTCAAGTAAAAAGGTTCAATAAATTAATAATATAATATTTTAGTTAATTTCTTTTACCATAGCTGATCACATATACAAATTTGTAGACACACACAGCCGCTGCAAAATTCCCCGACTTCCAAATCCCGCATTGCAACTTCACCCTTGCTTCTTAGGTCCTAATAGACCTCGGAGTCAAATCATGGTATCCCTCTAGTAAACGCAACCAAATTCAACACACACACACACACACACTCACACTCACACACACTCACACTCACACACATACATAAATATCCCCCCGCTCCCAATTCCCCATATTTCAAAACTAGCTGCGGCACACGCATAAACAAGTGCAATTTTACTTTGAGTATAATATGCGATAATATATCGTAATATGAAATTGGATATATATTACTATGCGCGTGTAATTCAGCTGCTATGGTAAAGGTATAATAACTTTGTTCCAAAATATATGTATTTATATCAATTTTCCATATAGGCCATGTTGGAAGTGAAGAGAAGAGAAGGATTCGTATGCATTATTCTAAAACAAAGAGAATGCCCATATATATAAGAGAAGGAAACTCCTATTATGTTAACTCCTACGATTACTCCTATAATTATGGATCTCATATTCCAGAACATTCTAAACTATTCTTCTAACTGGCCAAAAACTCCCTACTCGAGCAATTTATTAGATCTAATCATGAGTTCTGTAATATAAAATTGACTTGAATTTTCTCTGCAATCTTATATCATCTCAAGCACAAATAATTGAGAGCAATGAGGCAAGCAAGCATAAGCAAATTACAGGGCACAGAAGAGTAGAAACAATGGAGACAAACTACACAAATTGAGATCGAAGTCGACGGCAACTGCGATTATGGGAACTGCAGCAGTGTGAATAGCATTATGCAGACTGAGGAGAATTTTGGAATTTTTGGTGTTCAGAGATGAGAAGTTCAGAGCGTAGAGGAGAGATTGAGTAGTTTGCAGGGGAAGAAAGTGGCGAAATTGGCACAACTGTTTCTCTAGCAGTTAACATGACAACATCCATTTATGCCCTTTTTTTATGCTGAGCCAAAAACACCAGATGCAGTTATTCTAGACCCCAGCCCCTTAATATAATAAATAGAAGATATCCCGAATCCTATATCCCATATCCTCACACCCACGCGCTCCCCGTACTAGCACTCTTGCTTCTTGGGACCTTGTAGAGGTGCAGAGTCCAAATCATGGTAATGCAATCGAAGTTTGAATATCTCATTCCGAAACCCACACTCCCTTATCCTGTCCATTCCTTCTTGGGTTCTAGTGGACTTTGGAGTCAAAATTATGGCATGCCTCCAATAAGCATAACCAAAGTTGAATCTTCACTGATAACCGATATGAGCACGTTCTTGATTTATATGAAAAGGCTGCTTTTTTGTAAAATTGCATGGTACATAGTTAGGCTTCACCGTAATTCCTATGGAGTACTTTTCAAAGAGATTTGCTTGAAAATAAGAATTGGGAAAAAGTTGATCAAGTTCGTATTTTGCTCTAAGTCCTTATTTTTTCAACTACACCTAAAGTTAGTAGTTTTCGTCGGTCTCCCCAATATTGTATGTAAATCCTGGTAATTATGTGCATTTACTCTTAGTTTTATGCAGATAGTATATTTTAGATTCAATTGATTTGCGATATGATGGCAATAATATTTATAAGAATCTATATAATTGTAAAATTGTTGCTGTTATTCTTATTGTTTTTGTTGAAGCAAACTGAACCTTAACTAGTATTGTAAGCCCAGTTAATGCACAAAGTGTACCCATATTCGTATCGCGTACCAAACAAATCACAAAGTAGGTAATTGTGGGAACTACCACCTTGATGGGTATTATTCATTATTCCGGCGTATTAGTTGGGATTTTTTTTACCGACTCCAACAGGCACAATAGCAGCCGATGGTAAAGGCTTATTGTAGCTGACCAAAACTGGTGCGGGATTAAGCTTATTGTTGAGTGACAATAGAAAGAATATTGAGCCACATTTCCTAAATAATTTCTAAATTTGGTAATAACTATAATGATATAATGAAGATTCCCAAACAGCGTAGACAAATAGATCCTCATAGCTTTACACGTTACATTTAATCGAATTACTTTTGGTGTGCTGTTTCTCAATTATTATAGAAAGCTATCGTCACAATAATCCATTGCTTGAGCTCTTTCTAATATTTGCTTCCTCTAATTTCTGAAACCAATTTGGCAGATCTTTGAGATTATTGGTTTTGTTTATCAATACCTGAAGCTCTTGCATCAAGTTTCTCCCCAAGAATGGATTTTCAAGGAACTGCAAGATATTGGCAATTTGGAATTCAGATTTGCAGAGGAGCAACCACAAGATGATTATGCTGCTGAACTTGCAGGCTTGATTCTCTATCTTTGTCTCAATTATATTTTAATTTCTTGCTTGTTGATATACTTGTTCAGTAGAACCTTCTTTTTATTCTGTAACTTCCTTTGGCCTGTGATAAGTGTCACAATTGAGTTGCTTATGTCCCAAGATAGTGTTTGTAGGATAGTCTCCCGCTCGATTTTGCAATTTCTTTCATGTACTTGTATATCATCAACTAGGCTTGGCGTTAGATCTTGAATAAAAAATTTAAATAGGTTCCCCATATGGAAAAATGGGTTTTCAGTCAATAGATTTGGCAACTTATTTTAATTTTAGCAACTGAACTTCAATATACTATAATCAACCCTTTCAACTTTGTACAATGTAAAATGTACCCCCTTCTGCCAATATTCATTAAACGCCATCAAATATTGACCACATGTCAGTGCAAAAGAAAAAGAAAAAAGAAATTAAAATTGTTTGGCAAGTGAGTTTATATTACATCCGTGAAACTGGCACATAATAAATTGATGCAGCAAATTACTGCAATATGGCTGAATAAAAAAGTTCTAAAAGTAATAGAAATTTAGAAATTCCTGATATGGTGTCTTATTCATAATAGATGGCATTACGAATAGGTAGTTACATTAGATAATATTAATAAATGAATTCACCTAGTTCAAAGCCTGACCATTTGTCTGGACCCATGAATTTAACTAGTCCAGAGCATCAATTTTTCAAATTACACAATGTGCAAGATAAAATATCCTTAGAACTCTAGAAATATAGGATTGCTGGAAATATTCGATCATTCTAGAAATAATAGAATATTAGTTCCCTTGCATGCAATTGTTAAATTGTTGAAGCCTCTCACCACCTTTCTCCTTGTCATAGATTTAGTAAATTAAATTTCCTTTTCTCGTTGTGGTCATGGTTGGTTCAAACAGATACAAATTTATTCTATTAATTGTTAACTTCTTTATGAAAATAAACAATTGATACTGATAAAACAATGATCAATTTGTGATATGAACATCTTCGCATACTAACTAGAACACTAGGCAAAAGTCATGATCCAATAGAAAGCAAGCCTTTGTACTAACTTAGATTACCAAATTGGCCGTTACCAGTGCATGGAAGGGAAAAAATTAAAAAAATTAAGCCTGTTATATCACCAGTTTCGTATTTTAGTTGTGACCCAGTTAGTACGCATTTATTGGATCTCGTGATATTTGTTTAACTGATTTTTACTTATTGATAATATTGTTGACATTCACAAGATAATTAAATTTCTTATATTTGTAAGTAATTTGTTATAAAACCAGTAAACTCGCCAAGTATTGTGTTCTTTTGTTACTAATGTTTCATTAATTGAAGCCAACTCTGATGCCTACTTGCTTTCCAAGTTTCCATGTAATTCTTTAGTTTTTGCTGTCATTTTCATCATCTTTGACGCCTCAGCTGTTTAATGGTATTAACCGTTTCATGGAACCAACTTTATGTAAACTAGAGGGCACAGAGAAACGACATTCAAGCCTATAGACCTATAATTTATATTTACAGATTTCATTCAGTTTTCAGCAACTGGTAATTACAGGGAAACTGTAACCTACTGAGGATATAGTTCTTTTCAAGTGACTAGCTCAGACTGTTTTATCTCCACGCATCTCTATCTACCAGTCTTTTCTCGTCTGTAATGTTAGAAATTTGTTGTATTCTTGCATGTTAGTGACACCTTGTGTGATTTATTATTCTGTTTATTTTCAGAGAACCTACTTATATACCCACCAGAACATGTTATCTATGGGGATTATGCTTACAAGGTTTGGGATGAGGAAATGATAAGGTATCTTTTGGGTTTCTTCATGCCCGAAAACATGAGAATCGACGTAATATCAAAAAATATCAATAGCTTACAAGGTAATCTTCCTTTTTTTAGTGGAAAATATGAGTATAACTTTTCCTCGGAGTTCTGTATGATTTGTTGATATGACTGGTGAATTCTCTTAAAATATTATTTTGAAGGAACAAAGATAATAGAAGTGCTCTCTATGGCAGTTCATCTATCTTTGTTAAACAAAATCAATCGGTTGTCTTCTTCTGAAGAATGAGTGACCTAAGGCACAGAGTTTTTTATTTTTTATTTATATATATATATATAAAACCCTTAAAAATGATCCCAACATGAAATCCAATAACTGGTTTGGTTTTTCTTATGTATAAATATTAGCTTCCAGCAATATACCCACTTCAGATATCCCAAGAACTGCCATCGATGTGATGTAGGTTTATGTTTTTTCATCCAGATGTGTCTTATTGGATTTATATTTATGGTGTGCACTTCCATGCCTTACGTATTGGTTGGTGCCTGCGAAAATGATTCTATTAAAATTTATAATGACCACTGGTATTGTGGAGTATAACATCATACCTGTCCTTGATTACTGGTATCTGATGAATGCACTGGATAAAACTCTCTCTCTCTCTCTCTCTCTCTCCCCCTCTGTCTCTCACTCCCTCCCTCCCTGTCCCTCTCCCCCTACATACCTACCTAATTACATTATTTAGATTCTGTCTTGTGCTTGATAGGTCCTCATTGGAATCTTTGACTTGTGCAATGTAGCTCTTGCGATACATATCTCTCACCTAATTAACAGATGCAGGGATCAGTACTCATATGGAACTAATGGAGAGCATTTTGTCCTATCTGCCTGCTTGTTCTTGAGTTGAGAATGTTTTACATCTCTTGGCCCATCTTAATAATAATATATGGGAAAATCAGTAACTAGTAAAATGCTGCTCAAACCTTGCGTCTTCATTGGTTTTTGTGTTTTGAGTTATATAATTGCGCACATATCCAATTAATCAAAATAATAATAAGTGTGACAAAATAGAGAAGATGCAAATACTCGTGAACAATTGAATAAATAAAACAATTAGATCTCACAATTGTCGGCAAATCAAAATATTGATTATCTTTCGACTAGAAGAGAGACTTAGCTGCGCATAGTATGAAGTACACGACAAAGAAAAAATAGAATTGCTGGAAATTAAGAGTGTCTAGGGTTGTAGAACTGTTCTCTTAAATAAGGAAGAAGTTGATCTCATATAGGATTTCTTCCTTGTTTGGAGAATAAATCTAAAGCACCTTTCCTATTATAAATATGATAAAATAAGGTTTTACCATAGTAAAAACGTGGCTAAGAGTTTACAAGTCAAAAAGGTACAAAAGATTTTAAATTTCCTAGTTTGACTCAAAATATCCTACAAAACACGTGCCCGCGCCTTATGTCATTTTTGACATAGATTTCTGCTTTTAAATCATTTTCATCACTTTGCTCAATTTTGCATTCCTAAAGATGATAAACATTCAAAACATACAAAATAAGCATAAATAATATTTAAGAAAATAAAAATGACAATAAAAGATATGAACATAATTATGACTTAACAAATCCCACACTTAGACTTTGCACGTCCTCAGACAAATCAAACTTAAGAAACAAAAGATAAAATAAAGTAAAATACTAGCACACTTTCATAGGTATCACAATTGTATTTAGTGTATCAACAAACCTTTAAACTCCTGTGTTATCCATAGTGAACGAGTTGTGTCTCGTGAGGGTTTGCAATGAATATACTCACAAAATTCATCGAGAAAAAGATAAACTAAATCAAAGCTCAGCATTGTGATGAAACAATTACTCAAATTAATCTAGATAAATACGACGGACAATAAATCAATGATCGAAGGACACGAAATAACACTTAGCAAATCAACTAGAGTTAGAAAAAGAACTTTTCAACTCGATCAATATCCCATACTATTTTTATAAAGAATCTAAAACTGATTGTGCATTAAGTACTTGTGTAGCAGCTCTAAAAACATTTGACACCAAATTAGACACTTTATCCTGTTAGAATTAGTTAGACCTTATTTCTTGTATTTCATCCTAAGTAGCTTCAGCCTAGGGAATGCAATCGAAATGACATTAGAAAACAAAACTCATGCACACCAAGAATTGAATTTCACTACATATTTTTTTTTCTTTTTTGCATTTCCTTTTTTTTTTTTCTATTTTTTTTTCAAGCTTGTGTAATGTCTGGTTTATTGCTTTTTATGTTACCCATTTAGCGAGCTTTTGAACCAACGATTCCAAGACCCCCTAGGACCTTAGGGCATTAGGCGTAGAGACAATCCCTTAGGCCTACTTGCTCGAGTAACAAAGGTCACAACTGAGACTTAGAGCTTTCAATAGTTTTTTTTCAACTTTTTTCTTTTGCATTTTTTTCAATATTGAAGCAAAATATAACAAACACAATGAACATAAAGAAAATAATAAAAGGCCATCTCTCAGCTACTCCTGACGCAAGAAGATACAAAGTTATGAGAAAATAAGTCCAATTACGTAAATTAAGTCCACTTTAGAAATCTCAATGCATCAAACTGGTGAATAAGTGAGTAAGATCACAAAAAGATTATTAATTAAAAGGAACTAGGATAAATCTCAAGATTTGAAAGTCAAAATCTAACAAAAGTGATTCAACTATGTGATATAAACTAAACATAATTACGCAAGCTAACAACGAGAGTTATTCATTTCACAGTTAAAAAATGCAATTTGTTACTATCATAATTCTCTAAAGCAACTTAAATAATAGTTACATGACTCAAAAAAATAAATAAATATATATTTTAAGAAATACCAACAAAAATATTAACAATAAAGAAAAACTAAGTAACAAGAATATTAACAAAAACTAAAATTCACCAAACACCAAATTTCACATTACCAACCGTCTTAGCTAACAAAAGTATGTATGGGAAGAATGAACCATAAAACAGAAAAAGCAACATAAGAAATAAATATCCCCGACAAGGGCGCCAAAATTTGATGGGTATTGAAATCAACAAAAATAAATTTCTACAAAAACACTAACTTGTATACATTGATAAGCAGGGTCATGTCAACAAGAATTGTTATAGATATATTTAATTTGCCAAAAATAAGAAAAATATGTGGGGTTTTTGAATTAATTAACTAAGAAATAAATCAATGTAAAATGTATAATAATAATTAAATAGGAATTAAACTTATGAAAGCTGAAGACTAGTCAAAAGATTAATCTTTATTTTGATTCTGAAAATTGATCATAGATGCAAGGATAATTCAAATATTCATGAATAAATTGGTTCTAATTGTCAACAAGTTTTGACGACCAATCTCTCCTTAATTTATCGATAACGAAGATACGATCTAATGATTATTTCTTTTATCAATGAACAACCAAAAAGAAGCCCTTAAGATTTATTCCACCGATAATATTACGAATTAGGGAGACCCATTTCTAACCAACAAACACACAAGCTCGGTCTATTTAGATTAGATTGCACAATCCTTAACAAGCTATCAGAAATTTCCACCTCCAATGTTGTTAATTGCCTCGAATATTAAAATATTCAAACAAATACATATTTGATATTTTAATAGGCGATATATTAGTTTGACAATTAAATAGTTGCGCACCTACCCAATTAGTCAAAATTATAATAAGCGTGACAAAACAGTGAATATGCAAGTACTCATGAACAATTGAATAAATAAAACAATTAGATCTCACAATTTATGGCGAATCAAAATATTGATTATCCTTCGACTAGAAAAGAGACTTAACCGTACACAGTATGAAGAATACTTACAAAAAGAAAATAGAATTGTTGGAAATTAAAAATGTCTGGAGTCATAGAATTATTCCTTTAAATATGAAAGAAGTTGATCTCATATAGGATTTCTTCCTCGGAGAATAAATCTAAAACTCTTTTCCTATTACAAATATGATATAATAAGGTTTTACCTGTAGTAAAAACGTGACTAAGAGTTTACAAGTCAAAAGGTTACAAAAGATCTTAAATTTCCTAGTTTGACTCAAAATCCCATACAAAAAGACTAAGACTCCAAGGGAACAACTTATAACTTTCTGCAGCACGTGCCCACGCCTCATGTCATTTTCAACACAGATTTCTGCTTTTAAATTCTTTTCATCACTTTGCTCCATTTTGCATTCCTAAAGATAATAAACACTCAAAACACACAAAATAAGTATAGATATTATTTAAGAACATGAAAATGTCAATCAAAGACACGAACAAATATTGACTTATCAAGTTATATAGTTGTTTCCTATTCTTTTCAAATGTGTTCATTGTCTTTTAAATTTTCTTGAGCATATGGTTCTTATAACTAACATATGTTCTTATCTGGATCTACTTATCTTACCATCTGCATGTTTAAAAAGTTGCTAATATAACTTTATCTAGGTCTATGAATATATTCCAACAAATAATATCAAAAGTTTTATTAGTTTCATGATGACCTAGTTAACCTATTTTATTGCCTTTCTTATATTTTTCAGATTTCAGTTGCGAGCCATGGTTTGGGTCAAAATATGTTGAAGATGATATTTCTCCCACTTTATTGGAATTGTGGAGAAATCCTCCAGCCATTGATGTTTCCTTACATCTTCCAGCAAGGAATGAGTTCATTCCTTGTGATTTTTCAATTCGTGCTTTTAAAGCATCAAGCAATACTGTTGATGATCCACATCCGAGATGTATAGTTGACGAAGCTTTGATGAAGTTCTGGTATAAAATGGATAAGACTTTTAAACTTCCTCGTGCAAATGCATGCTTTCGCATCACACTGAGGGGAGGGTATAATAATTTGAAGAATTCACTGTTGACTGAATTGTTTATTCATCTTCTTAAGGATGATCTAAATGAGATTTTATATCAGGTTAATTGCTTTAACTCTAATATCCTTTCTCCTTTACACCTATTGGCATTGTTAAATAATTGACTGTAGAATGAGTTGATTTGCCCTTTATAGCACCGACAGTTTCAACAGAAAATACCAGTGACAATGCAAGTGGACTTAATAGGCCAAAATGGGAAAACTTAAAGATCGATGTGGGAGAATCTGACTGAAACACTATAGCACTCTCGTATCAGTCAATATAATACTCATATATGGATCACTATCATATGCCATATGCTTTATCAATATGATTTTTACTTCAGAAATATGATGTCTAATCTTTCTGATCCTTGCCCATTTCTTGTTTTCTTAGTCTGTTCCATACTTCATAGGTTTAGTTGTCATCTGAACCTATGATTCTTACTCTTTGTGTTCTTTATGTGGCAAATGATGGATGACACTGTGAATCAAATTATTCTGAACTTTTGTTTGCAGGCTAGTGTGGCAAAGTTAGAAACTTCGGTGTCACATTTTAGTGACAAGCTGGAGCTAAAGATCTATGGCTTCAATGATAAGCTCCTAGTTATTTTGTCCAGAATTTTATCGATCACCAAATCTTTTGTTCCAATAGCTGACCGCTTTAGGGTATGCATAGAAGCAGATTTCTTATGCTTTACGTCTTTTTTGTCCTCTGTCCTCTTCATGCTCTTTAAATTTTTTATAGTGCTTTGTTTAGTTCTCTGAATATACACATTGAAATAACTGTGCTTTTTGTACAACATTTAACCGCAAATTTTTAAATTTAACTTTGGAAGTTGTATATCTTCTAGATTTCCTATTTTGGTATGTTGAAGCATCATCTTTTTATAGGGCATAGTACACTTGTCATTGTTGGTATGGAATATCATATGCTTAAAAGTTCTGAAATATAATCTAATTATTGATGTTTGGGACTTCACGATATCATCTTGGATTTGATTTTAGATAAGGGTTTTATTTTGTCTTTATTATGTTTTTCAACATATCCTTGATTTCAATTGGAAATTTTGCAGGTTATAAAAGAGAATATGGAGAAAACTTTGAGGAACACCAACATGAAGCCACTGAATCATTCATCTTACTTGAGACTGCAGGTCCTTTGTCATAGTGTTGGGGACGTAGATGAGAAGCTGGATTTACTAGGTCACTTGTCTCTTGATGATTTGAAGGCTTTTATTCCTGAGCTCTTATCCCAGGTGAGCAAGTAATCTCCTCAGTTGTTTTATGTACTAACTAGTTAAGAAGGCCATGCCCAACACAAACTCTAATTCTTTTTCTCTTTTTAAAAATATTATTAATTTAATTTGGTTTGTTTTGTCCATTTTTTATGTTGTTATCCTTTATTTCTTTTAAACTTTTTTTTAATATAATTTTATGTTAAAAAGTGAAAATAATTTTTTTTGAGGAATTTATTAATATTCTAAAATGAATTTTAGAAATTAAATTGTTACAATTATGGTCTATTACTATTTTACTCAAAGAAGCATTCCAATTAATAATTAAAAAAAAGGTATACAAAACATTTTACTCAAAGAAGCATTCCAAATAATAATTGGAAAAAAAAAGGTGTACAAAACCCAACTGAATGTACGACTAATTTACCTCTTGGTCTTATAATATAATATAGGCCAACTAAACATACATCTAATATATGCCTAATGGAATGTACAACTAATTCACCTCATGGTCTTATATAATATAGGTATAGATGCTTCATTTCAGGGGGGCTTCATACTTGTAGCAATTTTAAGGATTTCTCCTGTTGTACTTTCTCTCATCTTTTATATACGCTCTTGGGTAAAATGCATTGCACCTTGTGTGGTTTACACAATTTTACATGATACCACATGTGAAACTACCATATAACCACCTGTGCTTTGGATGTCATTGCATATCCTCGTTTTAGCACCAATGGAGCTTAACATGGCCAATAGACATTAGAAAAAGATATTATTGTCCCCATCAGGTCTTCATTTTGCTGCAGCAATACGATCATTCTTTAAGAGCTGCTTGGCTTCTTATGATATTGTTGGCCACTAGAGCAGGGGGACTGCCAAGGGGCTTAGCAACTAAAATCATTAGCTACAGCGGCATTTTCGTCCATGTTGAGTTTGGCTCATACTTCAACATTATCTATTTCCAATTAGGGATAGGTTTTTTTCTATTTCCTATTGGGATGCGTTTTATTTTCTACTCCTAGTTAGAATAGGTTTTCATTTGGGTTTTGGTTTTGGTTTTATTTCCAATTCCTTTTGGGTTTGTTGGGGTCTATAAATACAATGGTTTATTATGTTTGAATCATAATATTTAGTTCTTTGTGCGTCTCTTACAATGGGTGAAGATATTAGGTAACTATTGAGAATTAGGAAGATAGATTAGCGGAGTGAGAGATATTTCACCATAATTGTATCTTGTGGAAAACTTGGATCAATAGTAATAATATTCAGGCAGGTTGGACTTAGCTCGGTTTTGGGTGAATCAGGGTAAAATACTATATTCTTGATTTGTATGTTCTCGTCTTAACTTCATCATCTTGTTTTATTTCATGAGTTTGTAGAGTGCGTGCATGATACATTGATTTCAGATTCCTAACATTTGGTATCTAAAGCTTTGGTGTGCAACAGAGTTCCTGAGATTTATAGATGAATTTTGGAAGATGTCGTATATCTACAACTTAGGGTTTGAGATTGAGAAGTTAAAACAGTAAGAACTTTGAATCATGAAAATTCAAAATTATTGATCTTATTGCACGAGCTTTACGGGATGTGATTGGGAATCCTAAGCTGGTAATTACTGCGGATAAGGAGGATGGTTGTTCTTCTGATGTAGTAGAGACGGTGACGAATGAGCAAATCACGAAGTGGGAGCGTTTAGATAAGAAAGAAAAAAACTTGATCCACTTGTGCCTTACAAATACTGTTTTGATGAAAGTTGTCATGGAGAAGACCACAAAATACCTTTGGATGAAGCTGTAAAATCTTTATCAAGTTAAGGATTATTTGGTGGTGAATAGAGGCAGGATCAAAACAAGAATGTAAGGCGTGATGCTTGTAAATCTCGATTATGTGGGAGAGCAATGAGCATTGATCGGTCAAAAATTCGGTGCTTGAAGTGTCAAGAGTTTGGCCATTGAAAGAAAAATTGTCCCAAAAAAGCGACTAAGGACAAAGGTGATTCCAAGAGGAGGGATGACACCGGAAATTTGTACTTAGTTGTGGTAAGCGTTGCTCAATTCGATTCTAATGCATGGTATTTTGACATGAGTGCCTCTTTTCATGTCTTCTGATTGTGAACGGTTTAGCTATTACGAAAATTATGATATAAGGAGCGTTTGTTTCGAGAACAAAAAGATGCTGAAAATAATGGATCATAGGAAGGTGATAGAAAATATGGTGAATTTGGTAAGAAAAGATTCTCAAATTGTGTTTCCTATGTTGAAATTTTCTCATTGGTAAGAAAAAAATTCATGTGTTGCAATTAAAGAGATTTGTTGTCATTAGGGAGAACATTTTGGTGTTTAAGTTATTGTTACCCTTGTATTGGCTGGAGCAATCTTTTCGAATGTGTTATCAAATGGTTGACTTATTTGTTCAATGAGTTAGATTTATACGATGTCAAGATGATTTTTATGTTTATGTCAAGCGACATATTCAGAAAGATTGATTACAAAAACGACTCTGGCTTGGATAAAAGAAGTATGCTGAAGGAATCTTGAAGACGTTCAACATGGTTGTTTGCAAGTCAGTTGGGACTTCTGAGCTAGTGGGATTAAGTTTTGTTCGCTTGATGATGGTTGACATGGAAGCAGGTTATGCGAACTTCATTACTATGGTTGATAGCATAGATGAGTTCTAGTGGCGTATATTTGATGTTCAAAGTCTTGAAAATCAGGTTGCAGTTATTGCTATGTTGTGTGTGAAGTATTCACCAAGTGGGACAATGTTGAGAGTGGCTAATACTTCAACATTATCTATTTCCAATTAGGAATAGGTTTTTTCTATTTCTTATTGAGATGCGTTTTATTTTCTATTCCTAATCAGAATAGGTTTCCATTTGGGTTTTGGTTTTATTTCCAATTCCTTTTGTGTTTCTAACATTATGTTGAGGGTCTATAAATACAATGATTTATTGTGTTTATATGAGAATCATAATATTTAGTTCTTTGTGATGGTCTCTTACAAGGGGTGAAGATATTATGTAACTATTGAGAGTTTGCAAGGTAGATTAACGGAGTGCGAGATATTCTACCATAATTGTATCTTATGGAAAACTTGGGTCAATAGTAATAATATTCAAACAGGCTGGATGTAGCTCGGTTTGGGCGAACCAGGGTAAAATACTGTATTCTTGATTTGTATGTTCTCGTCTTAATTTTGTCATCTTGTTTTATTTCTTGAGTTTGTAGAGGGCGTGCGTGATACATTGGAATTCAAGTTCCCAACAGTCCATTCTCTCCAAGGAGGAAATGATCTTGACCATGTCTTCTGTATTGCTGAGTTATGAGGAGACACAGGAGGGGTCACCCCATATTTAGCATAAAGGTTTCTAGGAGTAGATGAGAGAGTTACAATTAGATAGATCGGAGGTCATGAGAAACCATGTAGGAGGAAGAGGGAAGAGAGAGAGGCCAGGTTTGAGAGGAGTTATAGAGAATGGAGAGAGATTCTAGAGAAACATTTTGTTATAGTCAGGTACTGTCCTCCACAGTATATTACCATTTAAGCTTTATCTTATGTAAAGCCCCTAATTGTTCTATAATTTCTGTTTAAAACCAGTTTTTTGAAGTATTGCCCTTGCTTCTAACAGCACATCCAAGGTGAAAGTCATTAATCTCTTGATATGAATTGATCTATAGGAATCAGATCACTCCATTTGTTTTAATTAGTGCTTTGCAATGATGCGGGCTTCATTTGTTTATGGTATGTCAACAGAAATGAAAAAGAAGAAATGGTTTAACTTTGAAGTGCATTCTTAGAAGTCTGCATCTAATGACCTGAGAGATTCAAATTTGTAATATTTTTTCATTAAAAAAAAGGAGAGAAAGAAAGAAAGGGTTAGAGTGGGGAGAATGTCCCATGCTTGTACCAATAATTACCATTATATTATGTTATAAAATTTGTTTCCAATTAAGAGGACCAGGTGAGAGATGTAATTATACATGCTTGTACTATTCGATTCTACTTTAATATTTTATTAAATTTATTTGCAATTGGGAGGAAAAGAAAGAGATTTATGCAAATATCAAGCAAAATGCTTTGAATCATATGTTTGGGTTCCTACAATGGAAAATTGATTAAGTGGGAAAACATTGTGAAAAAGAGGTCATTGACCCTTTTCTTGAGCCATAATGTAATAAATTTGTGCATCTTGCAAACCTGAGATGCATTGCTTGCATCCTTGTCTCTCTCTTCTTCTTTTTCTCTTTTTTCTAGAATCTCAATTACCTTCAATTGGGGCTTTATGATATGGTCACTGAAGCCGTTGATCAATTTAGTGCATGTATGGCTGTATATGTAGTTTATAGATGTGTTTTCTCCATTTTATATGTTTTATGTAGTTCTTCTTAGGGTAAGATCTGTAGTATATTATTTTAAACAAATGTCATTGAATTGTATTCACATAGTTTTGTTATTATGTTGGAGAATTCTATGAGTTGTTTCTAATTTCACATGATTTATGCAGTTGTATATTGAAGGCCTTTGCCATGGCAATCTGCTTGAACAAGAAGCATTGGACATAGTGAACATATTCAGAACTCACTTTCCTGTACAAGCTCTCCCGTCTGAGATGAGGCATAAAGAGTATGTTCTGTGTCTATCGTCTTGTGCTGACCTCGTTAGGGATGCCAAAGTGAAAAACAAACTGGAACCCAACTCTGTAGTTGAGGTAATCAGATATGGACTTGATGCAATGGTATGTACTTCAACTACAAAAGCTCTTTCTGAGTATTGTGAGTTTTCTTGGATTCTTGCAGCTTTATTTTCAGATTGAACCAGAGCTTGGCACAGGCTGGATTAAATTAAAAGCACTCATAGATCTCTTTGATGAAATTGCGGAAGAACCACTATTCAACCAACTGAGGTGTCATGATAGGAAAAATTAATGGAGGATTGTCAATGTTTTTATGGGAATTGTGTACTCCTGGAGGAAGAAAGGTGTTTATTTATGTTAATTATTATTTGATCTTCTTAATGCAGGACAAAAGAACAGCTTGGTTATGTTGTTGATTGTAGTCCTCGAGTCACTTACCGCATATCAGGATTCTGTTTCCGTGTTCAATCTTCTGAATATGATCCTATCTACTTGCAAGGACGAATTGACAATTTCATTAATGGTCTTCAAGATATGTTGGTAGGCATCCCATCGCATTCATTATACTTTTTCAATGTTAGATGTTAGTATTTGAGAGTACCAGCCATTCAAGAGTATCAGGTGAAGTATCTTTTGGTTCAGAACGGAGTGTTTAGAGCTACTGATTCCTGGGGTTTCCTTTGTGAGAGGACTTACAGATCTCTAGGTTACTGTCCTTTTTCTAGATCTCTATGGATGGATATGACAACCATGACTCTTTTTGTTTCTCTGCCTTGTTCAAAGTGCTGGGTGGAAATTCGTTTTATGTTTTCAATGTTTGCCGGCTCTTTTGTTTTCTACGTTAAGTTGTTTGTTTCATTCTGGGATATGCCCTTGCACCTATAATTGGGTTTCATTAGTTTTACACTACCAAATATGGGAAAAAGGGGTGTTGGGGTGGGAGGCGGGAAACTATGGTGTCGGGGTGGTTCTATTAGGATATGTTCGCTTGTTATAGCTTAGGTGCATTATTCGCACCTTTTTTTAATTGACCTGCACACAGGATTCGAAATACTGATGTATTACATTGTGTCTATGCTTTTTATGCTATTACTTAAAATAAAAATTTATCTCAACTAATGTTGGTATTGCAGAATGGACTTGATGATGAATCATTTACGAATTACAAAAACGGGCTAATTGCTAAGCTTCTGGAGAAGGATCCATCTCTAGCTTATGAATCAAATCGTTTTTGGGCACAAATTGTTGATCAAAGGTACCATCCCTATGTCAGCTGAATAATTGGTAATTGCCTAATGATGCCACCTTAAACTAGTTGGGGTAGTCTGGACTATAAATCAGAAAGATCTTTATGGATTTCCTCAACGAAATATTATGAAGCAGGGGTGCTTCTGTTTTTTGGCATATGGAGAGGGTGCGTATGGGGTGCAGCATTTGGTGTATCCCGGGGATTCTTCGTGGGGGTGCGTCGGGGTGCTTTGACCAAGAAAAATATAAATTAAATATATGCATTAGTACTATCATACTGTTAATATAGACTTGTATCTCTAACTCTTATATTTTTATTATCCTACTAAAACTATATTGAATTTCTACATTTTAAAATATGTATTATAGACATCCATGACACACACACACACACTTATTAATTATATGAAGTATCCCTGCCACACTTGAATCCCCATATTTTGGAATTTCCCGAATCCTGTATCTCTGCACCCGCACTCTTGCTACTTAGATGAAATATGAAGGATTTGTTAGACAACTAAAATTACAGACACTTATGATATTAGAACCAGAGTATTGAGCACCAATGATCCTCATTGTAGAAAATTTTATGAATTTGGTTGCGATATAAAATTACACCCAGGTCCAATCCCGATATTTGTACTAGATATCTTGGACATGGAGCATGTTCGTTAGAGTTGCATACTTCATTTTTTCCACTTTCAGCGATCCAATCAGATAACCATAAAATTCGTTTAGAGTTGGTCTTCTACCATTTGTAATGATGCAACCCGAACTACCTAAATTGAGTATCTACAGAAATAAAACTTAATTTATTGTCTCATGAGTAATAATTTAGGTCATCTTGGCACCATTTGCTCCCCCCACAAATACTAACATCTATTGGTGCAGTTAGAAGTACACTGAAGGTTTACAACAGACATATGGAAGTACCACACACTCACACTCACACATGTATATAGCATAATTGAAGTAGCATAAATTGAACTTATGAGTAAACATGCAACAAATATGTACCTTAATTTGGAGTTGCAATTTATGTACTTTAATTTTGTGTGTATTCACATGATATCGCAATTTTATGTTTCCCTTTTTTAAACTCTTGATCGTCATATGGTAAATAAAATGGTTGTTAAAGAGAAAATTATCTAATTGTGTATAATCATGTGTTTAATTCATTAAACTTGTCGAAAAAAATGTTAATTTATTTATCAATAAAAATAAGAAAAGTTATATAATAAAAGTCCGCCTATACAAAGGCCTATTCCTTGACTCCTTACCTAGTCCTTCTAGGTGCTGGGCACCCTCTTGATCGCCTACATCCGCCTAATTTCTTTGTAGTACTAGGATAAATTGCATCTGGAAAATACAGGTCGAATCTGGGTTAACTTATATTTTTTTTCAACAGATGCTCATTGAAGGAACACAATGTTGAAGGAAGTCATTCTTCCCCTGATGTCTCAGTTACTATCTTTCACAAAAATGCGGGGTTGGGGGGTGGGGTGGGGTGTACTGTTTAAGGATGCATGAAATGAGGTGTTAAACCACCATTCAGCCATAGGCAACCAATTACTCCAATTCTTTGGTGTCTCTTCACACTATCCACTAGCATAAGCAAACGAATGGCCTGAACTATTCATATTCTCAACTGTTAACATTGCCAAATCAGGCCTATCATCATTCCTTTCACTGGTTTCTGTCTCCTCATCAAACATG
The DNA here is from genome assembly GCA_014636745.2 of Centella asiatica. Classification (NCBI taxonomy): domain Eukaryota; kingdom Viridiplantae; phylum Streptophyta; class Magnoliopsida; order Apiales; family Apiaceae; genus Centella; species Centella asiatica. The sequence goes on from CM025788.1 coordinate 36,394,515, forward strand.
GGCGATCTGCCTCTTCCTTATCTTCTACAATCATCATAAAGGCCTTGGGAGCTTGGCACTGGTGCTCCTTGGTAAACTTCCCATCACAGTAAAAACATAGGCCCTTAGCCATTCTCTCATCTCTTTCTGCCTTGGTCAAATCAATTGACTTCTTAGTCTCTGTTTTCAGATAAGTCAACAGGGCCTGTTTTCCTACACCATCCACTTCACTCCTGAGCTTCTGTTGAATCACAACAGAGCCATATTGTCCACGTGTACTTGCTCTGCCCAGATGTAATGAAGACATAGCGAGTGGAAGTTTGTTGTTCTTTGCATGTGTAAAAGTCTTAAGAGTTTTTGGTTCTAATAATCTCAAAGGATTTTTAATATCCTTCGTCATCCACCAATGAAGTTTCTTACACAGGACTCCTCAACTATGAAAGGTATCTTCTCCAACAGCCTTCCCTTACACCTTTCAAAGGCATCATAGTAGTCATTGACTGTACCAGCAGCTTGAATTGCTCGTACACATCTCCTAATTCTGTATCAGAAAATCTAACCACAAAGTCCTCAGCAAACTCACTCCATTCCACCTTATTTCTTCCACTCATGTAGGCGTCGTACCAAAACTTTGGAACCCCTTGCAACTGCATGGCAGCAATGGCCGCTTTCCTACCAGAGCTAATTCCATATTTATGGAAGTATTCCTCACAATCTTGTATCCAACTCATGGCATGTTCTCCTTTATAAGTTGGAAACACAAGCTTGTGGTGTTTCAACTGTCTCATTATCAATTATCACCAGTTCCTTATTTTTCTTACTCTGTTTAGCTTCTTCTTCCTCCTGCTGTTTATTTCTTTCCCTTTCTGCATGTGCAGTATCCCTAAATACACCCCTGCTACTATCTTCTTCTTGCACAGACCTCTTGCCTTGGGTTTTATCATTAAATGGATTGGTGAATCCGTTGTAGCTGTCAAAATTCTCTGTTGCAACACACTGAATACAGATTCCATGAACTTGTCTGACATATCCTCCAAATTTTGAAGTATTTCATTAGTAGCCTCCTTATAGCCATCAAAACTATCTTGTTCCATTTGGTGAATTCTCAGCTGTAATCTATTGGTATTTTTTGACTTGTCGTTGTCCTCATGCTTCAATTTCTCAGTATTAAAATCGATTCTCTAGGTCAATTATACCAAAATCTGACAGGTTCCTACATCAGCAATAGTCTGATCTAATCCAAAATTGATCAACCAGGTAGATTCAAATCTAATATGAACTATATGGAGCAAGTTCTAGGGACATTTCAAGGTAAACCTGTTTAATTCCAAAATTTCATGCCAACTTCTGTCAAAAATCTCAGTTGCGAGCAGGAAACTCCAATATCTTTCCCATTCCATTACCTATGGCTTATTCTGCAATTTGTTTGCTTGCGGCTAGGATTGATTAACAAGTGAAAATTTTAGACACAAAGATTTAAATAGATTGACTATTTAACTGAAGATTTGGACGTGAACAAGGCTGTCCAGAAAACAGAGCATCAGAGATCTGGCTTTTGATCCAACTGCTGTTGATGATTTCTGTTGTCTCATGATTGCATTAGAGATTCCGAGACTGGAGGAAGAGATTCAGAGGAGAAAATCAAAGGAAACTAGAAGATATTTTAGGAAAAGTTTGCTCGAGATTGAGCAATTTTCTGAGGAAGAAGAAGGTAAAGGTTCCAGAGGTCATTAATTGATACCAATTTGTCAGGACTGTTAAGCTCCTGACTATGAAGAACAAGCAGAGAGAGATTAGGAGAGAATCTAGAGAGAGAGTGTAGAAATTAGAGAGAGGAAAGAGACAGCAGAGCTAGAGAGTAAAGCTGAGAGGGAAAAACTTATTACATTACATTCAACTTAACAATCAAGCGTTACAACATGTTATTTATGGTACCATCTTTTCCTACACCCAACGTTCCTATCCTACACATGTAACTAACTAAAATAAGACAATTAACAGCACATATCAACACACATCTCACCCAAGGTCTTATTCCTGACATTTTCTCATATAGTTCTGATTCAGTCATGTCTATGGGTATCACTATCATCTCCGCCTTAAGAAGTCAAACAGGCCCGTCAAAATAGTTTCAGTTCCAATGGTGGCTTAGTTAGTTCAGTTGTAACTTCCATTAAATTCTTTGGGTATGTATAAATTTGGGGAGTTTGTAATTTATAACTGATATATACGTATAGATGCACATAAAACATACATGCCCATTTCATTCCTTTTCGGGACAAAGGTATTATATGTGCATATGTACATATAGATGAAGATTAATATTATGAAAATTTCACATAAAATCACATGCCCATTTCATTCCTTTTCGGGACAAAGGTAGTATATGTTGTGTGTGTACAATATATGGCGAAAGAGTGTTATAGTGGATCTGGCCCAGATTTGAACATAATGTGGCGCAGACTTTACCTAAACTATATTTAGAATATAGTTAACCCGCCCAATAGATCTGGGTAGGTTAAGATAACCTAGAGTTGTAAAATTATATTGCCAAGTCTAAGTTTATTCCATCTTTTAGGATTGTGGTATTAGACACTCTCACTTCACTGATCAACCACATAAATTATAGGTGGACTCAGATCTTGGATACTGACCAGGTTTAGTGGTAATTTGCAAGAAGCTGTTGCTTGTTGCATTTGTAATTCTTCCGTTGATCTCAATTTTCAGGTATATGTTCGACTTGTCAGTGAGGGAAGCAGCCGAACTCAACAGCATCCAAAAGTGTGATGTCATCGACTGGTATAGTACCTATCTTAGACAACCATCTCCCAAGTGTCGGAGACTTGCAGTTCGACTGTGGGGCTGCAACACAGACTGGAAAGATGCTGATCCACAAGCAACATCGACGAGGTCCATAAAAAACATTGCAGACTTTAAGGGATCATCCAACTTCTATCCAGCCATTTGCTGAGAAATTACTAATTAATAGCGAACATAAAAAGAGTTAGGTATTGGTGGAGTGGCACCCACTACGGTTTTTCACCTCCCTACCCCTTGAAAAGAGGTGAACATGAAGCAAAATTTCGAGTTTGACCAGCAGAATTAATGAGATCAGGTTTCACAGCAAAAAAGAGGCTAGACGTTATCTTTATGATTATTTTGCCAGCAAGAAAGTTGGCTTTTTATGTGATTGATGTATCATGCGATAGAAAACAAAATTTCTGTATCACTTTGATAGTCCCTATTGAGTGATTTCTTTCTATAAACTATTCCATCCAAAGTCAGATATTATAAACTTCGTCATCCATTTCATATGTTCCAAAATTACATATTTACTAGCTTTAAAACATGAGCACATGGGTATTTTGTAATCATTAATTTAATTAATATTATTCTTATTAGAATAGATTGATTTAATTTTTTTTTTGTGATTATTTGTCTTGATTATAATTTTTTAATTAGATACATTTGATTAGTTGATGTGAATAAGATTAATTCTTACCGTAAATTATTCTGCAAATGGCTCAACCTTAGTTGCCTAGTTCGTAAAACGGGTCTTGCGAATTTTATAGGATTATTAGATTATAATTATTTTAATTACAATATATAAATATAATTAATAATTTATATTGTAATTAATTTAATTGTCCTTGATTAGTTTTATGTCGTATTAGGAGAATTCACGATCTTATAATTGATGGTTAATTGTAAAACTTATAATATGACCTTTGCAATAATTAGTTAAATTGTCACATTTTTTAATTAGTCTACAAGTTCCTCAAACAATAAAAAAGTGTAATATAATAAATTTTTTCATTTATTTACCTAAATTATCCCAATGTATTAATTATAATAGAATTTTAATAAATCTCTAAAATGACTATTATTATGAATTAAACGGGACTATTATTATGAATTAGACGGAGTATGTTTAAGATTAACTAGCTCTTAAGCTCATGGAAAGCAAGGACTCATTAAATATTTTATTATGTATTTTTAACTTGAGGTTATATATATATATATATATACACACACATATTTTTTAATATGTTAATTTCATGTAGTTTTTATATATTTTATTTTATTTTTCCTATTATTTTAATTGGTTTCTCTTTTTGTGTGTAAAATAACATATAAGCAAAGAATCATACAACTATTAATTTCTTTCCAATGTGTTTGTCTTAATCTTAAATAAAAATAAGAATACTGAATACATAATCTATAAATTTTTCAAAAAATTAAAGCACATAACTTCACTTGATACACAGTAATATATTGTTGCACACTTGCCGACCATTCATAATTCCTTGCCCCATGTAATTCACGTCCTTTATACCCTTTCCCAATGCTCTGTGTTTCTCTCCTCACGCTTCGTTTCTTCTCTCTCTTTTCCAGTCCTCACTACTTTCTCATTCTTCGTTTCTTCTCTCTTCTACAGATCTCACCATTTCCATTTTATTGTTCAAATTTGTTATTTTTTTTGTTTAACGTATTTGTAGTAGGAGTGTAACAGATCAGGCGTATTTAATATTTTCAGATTAATTTGTTGATGTTTTTAATAGTGATTATTTGTTCACAAAGGTATGTACTCTGTTCTTTATATGATGAATCTCAATTTTTTTTTTATTTTGTGGTGAAAATCTTTATCCACCTTTCTTTTCTAAATGTTCTGCAAAATATTCTGATTTATTCTTCGTCTTCTTTTTCTTTTTTTATTTTTTTATATTCTAATTTATTTTTAAATTCTTTATCTTTGATTTTGAGTTAGGGATTTTGTGGAGGGGTGATTTTTTATTCTGACTATCTCTTTATATTGAAATATGTACTTACAATTATGATTTTCATTCGGTATGTTTCTGATGTTATGGAATTTATTGGCATTTGTCATGAATTTGTGACATATTTATCATATTTGTATCTTATTGCTATAAGATTATCTATTGATTATTGAGAATAATAGCACCGACTCCATCAACGATCCAAGGGAAAAACTCGAATATAAAAATTACAGCGGCCGAAAACGAAACGGCAAACTCGGAAAAGGGTCGAATATATGATTAACACCAACAAAAAAAGACGCCGTATAAATTTATGTCATGAGGAGTTGGAGATAGCAAAATTCGTTTTATTCAACTCTAGATAAGATTGGCCTAAGCCTTTTTATATATAGACTAATATCGAAGTGTGTACAAACACGAATTTTTTAAAAAAAATTATCTTCTATTATTTTCATTGTTAATGTTTTAATATAATTTTTCTTTTATTGTTAATGTTTTTATATTTTACAAATTATTTTTATGCATATTATTTTATTTTTTTACAATTAAAATGTAAAAATAACATAAATTGATGTAATATTTTACTTAAATATTTATTTCTCAATTAAGTAAAATAAAATATTTATCTTTTCTTCATTTTATTATTATCATTGTTCTAAGTAAAATAAATAAAATTAAATAATTAATAAAATAAAAATTAGTTTATCAAAAGTTATATCTAATATATACAAGTTATGTTTCACACATTCATATTTTGTATAAGAGAAAATAAAATAAAATTTTATCACATAACTCATGTTTTGTGCATGATTTAATTTGTATGGAGCGTAGTTACTGTAGGTTACAGGATGCAATGAGAAGAGTGCAAGATCGATGCTAAAACTTGTTTAATCTTGCATTCATTGGAAAGAGTATTTACGACCAACAGTCAAACAACTCTTACATATTGGAAAGAGTATTTACGAAAACATTGGAACATTATGATATTCTTTGCCAAATTGAGTTTTATTAATTGCATGAAATGAGTTTATATCTT